>OY725198.1:5332259-5787259 GCA_963241965.1 Tortrix viridana | reverse complement strand
TTGAGTAACGGCTGAGTAGTTATACAATGCTTTGTCCTTATCTGTCATTGTGACATTTGAATTCGACAGATAAGGACAAAGCATTGTATAACTACTCAGCCGTTACTCAACGTTTATTAGTAAGGGGGTAAATATATAACTGTAGGCCGTTTTCAGCTGCCACGAATGAATCGAATGGGTGAATAGAATACATGTGTGAAAAAATGGAAACGGTGAAATGCAATCGGTATACATGAGCCAATGTTTCTTACGGCCGCACTCGGAGACGTCAATTAACTTTTAAGTTTCATTAAAGTTGCTGCTGTCACTTTGCTATCGCAATAAAATAAGACGCAACAACTTTAATGAAACTTAAAAACTAATTGACGCCTCTGTGTGCGGCAGTTACTCGGCAATCGATGGCAATTAAATTTAAATGGTCGTTACTTGAAACGAACAAGAGAAGCCCTTTTTATATATTAAGGGCCTGTTTCACAACCGGCAAGTAAATTCGTCTGTCAGTTAAAGATAGCCCTCGTCTATTTTCAACTGTAAGATAGGGAAGGGCTAAATTTATTTGACAGATATGCTTCACTTGACGTTTGTGAAACAGGCGGTTAGAGTTTTTAAGTTTTAACCTATATTATTGTCACCCTACAGGCCTGCCTTAATTGACGTATGCACATCAAGAAATCTAGGGTGACCATACAGTTAGTTAATATTATTATTTTTTTTTAATTTTTGTTATTAAATTCGGGATTGAAGTATTTACGTAAAAAGCGTAGTTAATGTTTATTTTGTCTCGGTCAGAGGTTTTCGATGCGAGGGCGCGCCGGCGCACGCGGGGGGGCGTACTTCAATTCTTAAAATCAGGCTTTCTTAAAAATGTATTGAAATAATGACAATCTAACTATTATATAGTGAAATTTGGTTTATTATGTTTTCATAATAACTGCAACATATTCAGAACTCGTGGAAATCGTACTCTATTTAGGGAGTGAGAAACGTTGCTGCCCGGAGCAAAATTAGTATGGAAAATGTTAGACAGCTACGCGGTTTCGGCGTCGCTTCACAACCCTCTTAATGTCTAAGAACTGTTTGGAAATGGATCGTTATTCTTTATTCTAAGACCATACCGCCGCACTCAGAGACGTCAATTAAGTTTTAAGTTTCATTAAAGTTGCTGCGTCTTAGGGCCTGCGCAAACCGGCGGAGCGCAGAGCAGATCACTTTAAATTTATCAATGTATATTCTTCCCTATTTTAATTACAATAAGGTATAAATTTAGAGCCGCAGCCGCAGAGTAGAAATCCCCCGTGATGCTCCGAGGTCGGTCTCAGAGCATTCAAATTTATACCTTATTGTAATTAAAATAGGGAAGAATATTGGTATAGGTTATAGCGGGCTAGTTTTCCGCAACTCGACGACTAAGCGCCTATTTTGCGTGAGTGGGTTGGGGGAGGTTATTCCTGCCAACCCAGTTCTACCAGGAAGCCTAGCAAACCCTTGATGTTGCCGACGACCTCTGGTAGCGACCTCGGTGCCCCGAGAAGGAAGAATAGGGAAGAATATACATTGATAAATTTAAAGTGATCTGCTCTGCGCTCCGCCGGTTTGCGCAGGCCCTTATTCTATTGCTATAGCAAAGACAGTGACAACAGCTACTTTAATGAAACTTAAAACTTAATTGACGTCTCTGAGTGCGGCAGTTATTGACTTGATTTATAATATGACTTTGGCAGTTATGGTTGTAACACTAGCTTAGATTTGTGAAGTGTAAATATATCGTTATATGAATTATATGAATTTAAGCTGCGACTGGTGTGTTGAACTGATAGATAGACACAGAGGAAAGAGACGCACGATATAGACTGGACAAACAAGCGATATAGTATTTTGTCGGGTAGGACAAAAATAAACAGGGGACAATCTCACGCAAATTGACCTAGTCCCAAACTAAGCTAGGCTTGTACTATAAGTCATACATAGAGAAATACATACTTAAATACATAGAAAACATTCAACATCATCACACAAATGTTTGCCCACATCGGGATTCAAACCCGGGACCGCTAGCTTCGTAGGCAGGGTCACTACCAACTAGGCTAACCGCGTCGTCGCTTGTTCATTCACTCTGTATCGTGCGTCTCACTCGTTCCTCTGCCCGAGAGCACAGCTACGGCAATGCTGGAGGCGGCGCGCGGGCGACTTGTTCATGCTGGTTACATACGAGGGCCGGCAGTGAGGCAGGACAGTCGTTATAATGTTTAATAAAATCATAATTGAATTTCTATATATCCAATAAATACTACTTTTTGAAAGCTGGTATAACAGGGTGGTCACTTTCTGGAAAACCGGGAAAAGTCAGGGAAATTCGCTCGTCAGGGAAAGACCAGGAAAATGTCAGGGAAATTTGCAAAACGTCACGGAAAAATACATTGCTTACTAAAACTATAACTAGCATTTCGTCTATTGAGAGGAAAAAATAACTAAGTACGCTTAAATACATTTGTTCACTGCACTGTGGTTCCTCCCATATGACAAAAATCAAAAATCGGTGTAATAACAGACATGAAATGAGATATCGTTGTAACATCTACTAATTCTAAACTACGTAAAACTATAAATTAATTTCAATAAATTTACTAAATTAAAAATTAAAAATATCGGTGAATTATAATAAAAATATATATGTTATGAGTCTTTATTAAAATGTAAAAATCCTCGAAATCGGCATCAAAATCCTATACCGAAATAAAATATTATGTAAAAAATCTCTAGATTTCGTTTCCATAAAAATGTATGGAGAAAAAAGTCCACACTTTCCGTGCGGTGTACTTTTATATTGAATATAAAAAGTTATGTCACATTTTTTTATTTTTGCTTGGATGATCAGGGAAAAAACCGAAAAAGTGCCTGGAAAACCGGGAAAAGTCAGGGAAATTCAAATGTTGTAAAAAGTGGCCACCCTATATAAGATCTTAGCTTTTTTCCATATGGCACCGCTGGTAGAAAGTAACAAAGAAAGAAAGAAAAACATTTATTCACAACAACAAACGTAAAAATAACATAAAGGTACACAGTAAAGTTGTCGCGAAACGGTCCCAACTCCGCTTGTGCTGGCTGTAGAGCCAACGCTGGTCTTCCGTCGGGACCGCTCGGTGGGAACACGGAAGGACATTTAGGGTACATTCCACTAAACGCCCGCAACGCCATCGACCACGACCGCTGAAATTGCCGTTCCACTAACGTAAAAACGCGGGCGTTGTAGGCAAATGTTATAGGTGGAACGCACATGTTGAGCACTGTGACCCACCAATATTTTGTGGGCGATGTCGTCGCGAACAGTGACGTCATCTATGACGGCGAGCGATCGCTCGCGACGACCACGGGCCTTAGGTGGAACGATACAGAGGGTGTTACGATCGTTGCGGGCGTTTAGTGGAACGTACCCTTAGAGTAACGACCTTGACAGTTTCCTCAACTCTCCCACAGTACTGTCCTGCCTCACTGCCCTGCCGTGTGCCGGCACCATGGACCGGAGCCGTTAACCATTACAGGGGTTTTCTATAGGGTATTTGATAGACTTGTTTTTACAAACCCCAGGGATGGGCTAAGCCTATCGTCGATTTAGTCCAATGAAAGGGCAACCAAACGATACAGGTTAATTCGACTAAGCGCTAACCCAACCCCAATACCCTATCATCTGTTACCCTTTTTATAATTAATCGAACGGTTTCAAGCTGTTTTAATCTCTGTTAAAGAATCAAGGTCATTTTTATTTCATAGGAAATTATGTCGAAATTTAAAGACTTAATACAATCAATGTATATAAGGTAGCCTTTGTTAATTTGGGGTGTAAGGTGCATTTCAAATTTCATCCAAATCCAACAGTTTCAGCGTGAAGGGGGAACACACTAACACTAACACGCACACAATCGCATTTATAGTATTAGGATATAAAGCTGATGAGTCATATTTAGTAATACCGATAAATGGGCAGCCGCCCCGCCCGGGTCCAACAGTACCAAAGTATTATATAGACAAGAACCTGACATGACGCTTTAGGAGATCGATTTAGGTCAATTACGCACGCAGGCGCAGTGGACTGAATCATGATTATCAGTGTTAGCTCAGGCTTGTGGCGTGTGCGCGCACGCATACTAACCGCTCGATCTACCTTTGCTCGAAGCAGACCTCGTACATTTGAGCCGCTGACGTAAAAGTGACGTCACGCTGCATATAGGCTGATTCGAATTAGTTTTTTCGTAAACATTTATTACATATCAACCTCTATAGTTAACCGTTATTGTCATTTAAAATAAGCGAAGATAAATTAAGTAATATATAAACAGAAATCAAGGAGTCAAGCCTCCTTGAAGGAAACCAGTTAGTCAAGCTGGTCTAATTTGCCTGTCATTCAGATGAGGGTGTTCATTCACCCTATTCGAGGAGTTCAGAACCTGCGAGGGTCTGCTCTAAGAGGAACGGCCTCGCGGCCTAATTGAGAATTTGTAATATGAGAATTTGAAATAGTTATTTTCGGAATTGTGATTTACGTTTGGTATTGTTGAAATAATCATAATTATTCTGTCATCTTTAGAGGAATCACGATTCCGAAAATAACTATCCAATCCAATCCAAACTTTATTATCGTGGCAATTGGTCACAATAGGCGTGAGACCATTACTGCCAATGACTTGTTTGACAACAGCACAGTGTATAAGAAAATAACTATTTCAGTTTATATATTGCTGTGTAGGCGAATGACAATCAGTCAAAGTCAATCAAAGACGTTTTGTATCTTATTTTCGCTTATTTTCAATGACGATAACGGTTACTTAGGTTGATATGTAAATAAATTACGCAAAAACTAATTTGAATTAGCCTATGCAGCGTGACGTCACTTTTACATCAGTGGCACCAAATGTTCGGGGTCTTCGAAGATATACTGGTCTGTATACTGGGCAAGTACTACAATCAGAACACCAGAACCGGTAGGCGGTGGTCGTGTCATAGATGTACCGTATATCTAGTGTATACTTTATTTTAAATGTTATTACGTAGGCGAGAGCGTTGTAAATAGTTGATTAAATAAATTGTGATTTGTACAAAGCGCACTTGGGTTTTATTTATCCCGACGTTCAGTATATATAACCAATAATATTATAAGTAAAACTAGCGACCTGCCCCGGCTCTATTCTATTATCCATTTATAACGTTTATAAATTAACCTTCCTTGATAACCCCTTTCCAGTGGTGAAAACGGTATGATAATCCGTACAATAAAAAGATAAAAGATATTTATTCAGTAAGTAGGCCGCACGGGCACTTTTACACGTCAAAATCTAAATTATGATTTCGTTATTGCTTGCGCTATGGTTGCAGAGGCATGCGTCAGAGGAAAACGCAAGATGAACGTGAAAGCGAACTGGTGTGGACATAGCAAAAAAAACAAGCGCGCATGGAATAAAGTTTATTTCTTAATACGTATAAAAAAAACAATGTCAAGTTCTAAACAACACGTCCACATTAGATTCACAACTATGTGTGTATTGAGGGATATAAGTTCACAAAATAATTAATTGTTTATTTATACGTTTACGATTAGCTTTTTGTACATGTTTTGTGTTTTATTTTATTGTTTTGTACTTCGATAAACAGGCTCGAATGCGATATTAGTTTCCTTAATTGTTCAAGGCTAGTATTTACCCACGATACAATGCTATTACGGTTCCCTCTAATAGGTACCAGGTCGATTCCCGTGAGCTGGCACCAATGCGAATGAGTGAATGAAATTTTACATTGTGTGTAAAATAAATACAGTCATAGATGACATTAGTTTCATTCGTTCTATTCTTGCCAGCTCTTCAGAATTGACCTCACAGTAACACGCAGTCGTTCTGGCTTAAGGTTGTAATAGGAGAGTTTAAAAAAAAGTCAATTTATGTTCAACCGACTTCAAAAATGGAAGAGGTTCTCAATTCGCCTGGTAATTTTTCCGTGTATGTTACGCAATATCTTTGCGATTTGCGGACCCCGATTTCAATAATTCATTTTTATTGGATAGGTTATATCATGAATGGTCCTATTAAAATTGCGTCGAGCTATGAACATGGGAACCGTGGAAAATTAACGGAACTTTTAAACATTTATCTTCTATACATTCGAGATGAAACAAAATCCCGATCACCGGTAACATTTCTGTCTATTTTGTTTCCGAGTATAATATTATTTTAGTATGAATAAGTCAGATTTTATTGACAAAACGCACAATAAGCATGCAATAAGATTTCGCGGTTTATCATGTACAGTGATCGGAATAGGTGGTGCAATTTGAGGTTAACGACTAAACGCTATACTTAATATGGATATACCCCGGGATACCGGGACTCATGTTGTTGTTAGAGGATAATATTTTTTTATTGGCAGAATATCAATTGAAGTTTAAGGTAAACATTTTAAATAAAGTAAAAATGTTACTATGACATTGCGTTTAGTTTTTTCGTTCAGTTAATTCTATAATTTACGCTATTATTAAATAGTTATTTACCTTTTTAAACATTTATTTATTTTTAAAGCAACACGCACACTTTTAAATCCTTTGCAGGCGGAATCGCGGGGTATAATCCCATATACGTGTCATATCCATATTACGATTACGAACCGATATCCCGGGAAGTTGCACTACCTATTCCGACCACTGATCATGTATGTTACTTCGCCTCCTCCAAAAAAACAGACATTTTTGCTTAGGAAATTTGTGCCAACGTTACTCCTGCTACTAAACTCTAAGCAATTAGTTGATCAAATCAATGCTTTAGTTTAGGTTTTTTTCTTAGTTTTAATAACGGTGAGACTTCTAACAGTGTCCTGATGTGTCCCTCCGTATACGGACGCGGAGATCCCAGGGCTACACGTTCTTGGCGAGCTCCTGCGACTTGGCAATCACGTCTTCAATGGTGCCCACCATATAGAAGGCAGCTTCCGGAATATGGTCCAATTCTCCCCCTAGGATCTGAATGCACAACAACACACCTATAGTGTTTCAATACACTTCGGCGCGCCTTGCAACCCGAATGGACGTCGCATGGTCGCATCAATGTAGTCACACCACCGGATTGTTGAGCGACTTGCTAACGGGTCTCTATCGTTTGACCGAATTTCATATGCAATAATTTCATTTGGCCGAATGGTGCTATAACGATACGTAAGCCATACTTTTCATTTTCCCTATTATTAATTGTTATAAAACTATGCTATAAATTTTGGAATGAAGTTCCTTATCGCAGGTTACACCCAGACGCTTGGCGAATGAGAGCTAGGCCGACACGACACGTTTGCGCGGAACCAAATGTGGCCGAGATTAGCCGAGCACTCCCGAAGTTGTCGCATCGGAGGCAGTTTTGTGTTTAGCAAGCCATGTGCGTCGTAACACTCGTAACCAGAGCTTGGAAAGGGTGAGCTATTCTTATGTCATTAATGTCATGTGTAGATATTAATATGGATACAGCCTGAAAATAAATATTAAAACAAAACTTTATTCATTATCATTATGATTAAACTAAAATGACAATGCATTGCAAAACGATTACTGGCAAAGTTTTCTATTTATTCTAAAGTTTCTGTGTTAATAAAGGACTATCAGTTTGTTTATATTTTCTATTTTAAATGAATTTCTTTTTGCGTTTAATATCCACTTATAAATAGAAATAGATCTTTCAACATCCACTGAAGTGAGTGTAGCGCAATTGTACATTAAAATACTGTCCACATCTGTTCCTTCCGAAAATAAAAATCATTTAATTACTAACTAAATTACATATGGGACATCTACCATTAAATGACAGGGTATGTCCATGTTATGCAAACACAAAACAGTTCACCCTTGCCGAGCTCTGCTAATAACCTTTCTTCACTATTTAATAAAAAATTAAA
Organism: Tortrix viridana; assembly: GCA_963241965.1. NCBI lineage: Eukaryota > Metazoa > Arthropoda > Insecta > Lepidoptera > Tortricidae > Tortrix > Tortrix viridana. Next base: position 5,779,342 of record OY725198.1, on the reverse strand, counting down.
TTAAATATCAGGGACAATCTCACACAAATTGACCTAGTCCCAAACTAAGCTCTAGGCTTGTACTATGGGTACCAGGCAACGATATACATACTTATATGGATAAATACATACTTAAATATATAGAAAACATCCATGACTCAGGAACAAATACTCGCGCTCATCACACAACTATTTGCCCATACCGGGATTCGAACCCAGGACCGCTAACCGCGTCGTCAATTTAAAAAGGAACCTCGTTCCAACCGGCTGTCCCGCGATACGGCTTGTTTTTTTTTAACATGATGTTGTTGCTAACCCTCTGGAACCCCTTGATGGTCTCCTCGAGCTTCACCAGCTTGCCGATGTGCCCCGTGAACACCTCCGCCACCTGCCAACAGAACGGTGCCTGTAGGACTCAGCGGGGTCATAGAGCTGAATTTCTAATAGCGCCTCATTTTCTAATAGTTAAGAATAAATTCTAAACTAGCGTCTTGCCGGCGACTTCGTCCGTGTAGAACTCGGTCAACGTTATTCCCACCAACGGGAATTATCAAAATTCCCGTGATAAAAAGAATCGTTTTTTTTTGTATATGGGTGAATTTAGATTAGATCTCTATGTTAGCTTCTATGTCTATAAAAATATATAATAATATAAAAAGGGAATTTCTTATAAACAATAGTAGTTTATGTGACTGCTGCATAATGCCTAATTATGTACAGTTACATACACTATTTTATCTACATACATATTATAAGCTCTCTATGATGTGTTCAGGAACCGCATGTTACGACCGGCATAGCCGGCATTGATCAATTATTAGAACGTCGAAAATGGCGGCAACCGTAGTTTTTTTTTAATTCAGAGACAATCTAGAGTCGGCCTCTACTATCATATCGTTCGATATCAAATTATCAAGTAACATACGAGATTTGTCAAAATTGTATGCAATTGACATTTCGTTTCGAATTAAATGTCATCTCGAGTGATAGTAGAATTGAGGTCAAATAAAATTGTTTTGTTTTTCAAAGATGTTCGAAATTTGAAACTCATAACTTTATCAAATCTTATATCGTTATAAGAACATTATGTTACTGCTACAGATAAGAAAATTATCATAGTAAAATTGATTGTTGTAATGCTGGTCATTGCCTACGGATTCTGAACGCATTATAGAGGACTTATGATATGTGTGTAGATAAAAGTTATTATTCGATAAATAATATGTACCTACCTACTTGGATGGATGACAAACTATAGGTAATTTGAATTTTAACTTACACGTACAAATATCATAATAAAATGAATACTAAAGTTTTATTGAAAAATAGTGTCTGTTTAGTACGTTTGTTTGTGTCGTTGGCTGTAGAATAAATATAATAATAGATGACGTCCATATTTGATCTTCGCATGTTGAGTATATAGTTATTGTATATCAATTTGTTCGATTTGATAGGTGTGTGTCAATACAGTTAACGAACGTAATAGTGCATTTGGCACCCTTTGACTTACCAAAAGGTGCCAAATGAGCGACTCGCCCGGGGCGCCCGGATGGTTAAGGCCGGTCCTGCTAGGAGTTCTGTCTTCTGACCTGGAAGGGCTGCGAGAGGAACCGCTGGATCTTGCGCGCTCGCGCCACGGTCATCTTGTCGTCCTCCGAGAGCTCGTCCATGCCCAGGATGGCGATGATGTCCTGCAGCGACTTGTAATCCTGGGAGACATTCGGAATCTTGATATTTTGATATTATAAATAAATTAATATGAGTATGATAGTGATGTAGTGATGATTATAGGCGTCTGGACGAGATCGGACGTATATTGTCGTCTCGACATAAAGTACGCCGCATTGAAAGACTTAAGTATATAAAAATCATGATTGAATTAAAAAAATGTTGTGTGATATTAAAAGGTACAATGGTGACAATTTAAAACCTCCTTTTTGAAGTCGGTTTATTAACACTCGGTCAGTCGGGAGTCGGGGCTCTTATGTTATTACGTACATAATAGATATGTTTCGTTTTCTATGAACTTCTTCGTTTTTCTATAACGAAGACACAAGGTATTTCTTTTTAAATTCTTCAGTTTAAGTACTAAAGCTTTCTAACGTGCGTTGTTCTTTCATACATTTTTCTATATCGCCTCACTTTTCTAAAATAATAACTACACACAGAAAGTTTTAGCCCTTTTTAGTTGTATATTTTCAATAAAAACATGACACTAGCGCCATCTATACTGTTTCCATACAATCTATCAACACTAGCGCCATCTACCGTCAATTACCTGTAATATTTTCTGGACGCCGCGCGCCACTCCGTAGTGCTCGTGACCGATGATGTTGGGGTCCATGACCCGGGAGGTGGAGTCCAGGGGGTCCACCGCCGGGTACACGCCCAGCTCGGCGATGGCGCGCGACAGCACCGTGGTGGCGTCCAAGTGGGCGAAGGTGGTCGCGGGGGCGGGGTCTGTCAGGTCGTCGGCCGGCACGTACACCGCCTAAGTGTAAGAAAAAATGTGACGTCCTCAATATAAAGGGACCTTATGGAGGCAGGCGGTTACGCCGTTTTTAGAAATGTTCCCATAGTATTCGTATAGTTACAAGAATAAGAAGAGCGTAACTGCCTTCCTCCATAAGGTCCCTTTATATTGAGAACGTCACAACTGAGGATAGCTTAGCTAGAGTGCAATTAGAAAAAAGGTGCTCTCAGTGCACATAACACATTTTTTTAAGTGCAATTTATTCCACAGACTTAATATTTAATTCTTAGGGTTCCGTACCCGAAGGGTGCCAAACGGGACCCTATTACTAAGCCTCCGCTGTCCGTCCGTCCGTCCGTCTGTCTCTCGCCGGGCTGTATCTCATGAACCGAAATAGGTAGACAGCTGAAATTTTCACAGAATGTGTATGTCTATTGCCGCTATAGCAACAAATAATAAAAATTAAATTAAATTAAAAATTAAAGAGGGGTCCCATACAAGAAAAGTGATTTTTTTGTTAAATCCGGCTGTATCTCATGTACCGTAACAGGTAGACAGTTGAAATTTTCACAGAGTATTTTTTAATTACCACTAAAATATAATAAAATTTAAAATTAAAGCGGGCTCCCGTACAAAAAGCGTGATTTTATTAAATTTTGTTACTCCGCGGGCTGTATCTCGTGAACCGTTGAACTTTTCACAGAGTGTGTATCTCTGTCGCCACTATGACTACAAATAATAAAAAGTACATAGTATTAAATCTCGTACGGTGGTACGGAACCCTTCGTGTGCGAGTCAGACTAGCACATGGCCGGTTATATAAGTTGATACATTATTATCTTCTGTACCTAAATGACTCAAGACTTGTGGCTTTTGGGGAGCAGTGGACGTGTTCCGGCTGAAATGATAATGATGTTGACGACCCAGCGACCACCGACCTGCACGCTGGTGATGGAGCCGGCCTTGGTGGTGGTGATCCGCTCCTGCATGGTGCCCATGTCCGTCGCCAGCGTGGGCTGGTAGCCCACGGCCGACGGGATCCGCCCCAGTAGCGCAGACACCTAATCACCAGCACACAACAGTATAGAATATAATAGAAAGAATAGAAATAATTTTATTGACAAACATTTGATACAATACATATAACACAAAAAACAAACAACAAAATACTTAAAGGTTTACATTTAGCAGAGTATCAAATAGTGTCAAATAGGGTACCACTCAGCATGATGCCGCGACGTGGCGGACCACGACTCACGACGCTGGTTTTCAGTAGTCACTATTTGAGTGATTTCACGAAAGCCAGTGCATTAAAACACAAGCAAAAAAGAAAATAAAAAAGAAAAATCATGTGAAAATAAAATACAAAACAAATTAAACACGAACAGCAAAAAACAACATCGCACACAATACGACAGGCACAAGTAAAAAGATAACAACTTAACGCCAATAGGCTAGTGTGACAATAGGCTAGTTGACTGACTGGTCACGCGGAATTAGATTGTGATTTTTATACTATCGATAGAGGTGTTTATAAATAAATATACGGTATAATCATCTTAATCTAATACAGCGTTATTCTCGAGAAAATAAATAAAACAGAAAAGTGCTACAATTGGTATTATCTCGTAAACTATCTATATTACCGAGTTAAAAAATGGTCAGAATATTTGTCATTAACTGCCGCACTCAGAGAGGTCAATTATTTTTTAAGTTTCATTAAAGTCTGCGTCTTATTCTATTGCTATAGCAAATAAAGTGACAGCAGCTACTTTAATGACAATTAAAACTTAATTGACGTCTCTGAGTGCGGCCGTTAGAGTGTAAACGTAACATTTAATAAAATTTCAATTAAGTAGCCCAGTTTAATTGGTATGATTTTTTTTGTGATTCAGGTGGGTCACCTGCCAACCTTTATCCGGCCAACTTTAGTATTTTTTTTCTCAAAAACTACATGTCGTATATTGGGGGAGTTTTAGTCTAGTGCTTAGAATGATATAAAGAAACGATTTCTACAATAAAAAAAAGATGCAACAAAAATGGGGTTCATAACACACTGTGTAAACGTCAAAACGATCCGGTAGTATGAAGTTAGTGGGTACTTTCCACTAAACGCCCGCAACGATCGTGCACCCTCTGTATCGTTCCCCTAAGGCCCGTGGTCGTCGCGAGCGATCGCTCGACGTCATAGATGACGTCACTGTTCGCGGACACATCGCCCACAATATATTGGTGGGTCACAGTGGGCTCACAGCGCTCAACATGTGCGTGCCACCTATAACATTCGCCTACAACGCCCGCGGCGTTTTTACGTTAGTGGAACGGCAATTTCAGCGGTCGTGGTCGATGGCGTTGCGGGCGTTTAGTGGAACGTACCCAGTATGAAAATAGGAACCTGTGACGTCATAATTTTCAGTGTTCCTTTATAAAGTTTTTGTTGAATTAAAAATCGTTTAAATTCCAAAAATAAGCGATAGCTAGATTTTTCCGTGTTCTTTTCGAAAGCTTCATTTATTGGTAGTGTAAAAATAATTTATTTTGACATTAGTCAAATAGCCTATTGCCAACTGGACGTAGCTTAGGGAAAAGGATCCAATTCAAACATTTCACACTTGTAGAATTTGATTTAATGTTGACAGCAATAGAATTCAAATTTTAATACATTTACTTTGTGAGTTGGATCCTTTTCCCTAAGCTACGTCCAACTATTGTACAGACGTTACCAACTGAGATCTGGAGCAATAAAACAAGTGAACAAGGATGGGCAACGCGATGAAGGTAGGTATCGATTGCACTTGTTTATCGATATTCCATTTAAGTATTATCAATTAGCATGATAGAAAGATAAAAGGTATTTATTCAGTAGTAGGCCGCACGGGCACTTTTACACGTCAAAATCTATCAGCGCTTCACCAGGGATGCGACGCGCTTGCGCATGATGGATTATGTATCAGTTAAATGATATTATACTATCCGGAAAGAGGAGGGTCCTTTCCGACTATGTAATATGGCCCTTCCAACCTGTATAAAAACTTAGCTTCTTGATGTTGCATCCTACTTTTACAGTGCCTACTAGTCAGTGGCAGACCACACACATTTGACCGAAGTTATAAACTTAAATAAGCTGCATGTGTACCTCAGACCCCGCCTGAGTGAAACGGAAGATGTTGTCTATGAACAGCAGCACGTCCTGCCCCTCTTTGTCTCGGAAGTGCTCGGCCACCGTCAGCCCGGTGAGCGCCACGCGTGCGCGCGCGCCGGGCGGCTCGTTCATCTGTCCGTACACTAGCGCCACCTAGCGGAGCATCCGTAAATTACGACATACAAGTTTGACACTTCATTCCCCCCCTCTACTGTTATATTATAAGTTTGAGACCATTGTCAGTCAGTGTGAAGTCTCTGTAATCCCAGCCATTTATCAGTCTTGTTACATACCCGAACCTACCTTAGAACTCTTGTAGTCCTCCTTGATGACCCCGCCCACTTTCATCTCGTTGTACAGGTCATTGCCCTCGCGCGTTCGCTCTCCCACCCCGGCGAACACCTGGAAATCAAACTTGATTAATTTGTACCATAAGTTACATAGCTCGGTATAAACTGTTTGTGATCTATGTTAATCTTTATATAAGTTTCTGTAAAAAGAATAATTTTTGGGACAAGCTTTTCTTGCCGACTGTACTTTTCTTTGCACTGTCATCATCTGCTTATCAAGACAAATCCAACGAGCCCAAACACGGCGGGGCTGTCTTGTGTCGTTGCGGAGTTCCTATGGCCACCTTCCAAATGCATCATCATTCATGAGACCAGCTCCATTATACCATATTATTGCATTGTTACCGAAGTTACGTAGGTATATCAAATTTCAGCTTAATGGAAACCATGAAGTGGTTCTAATTCAGTTAACTAACATTGCAGGTTAAATAAAAGCTTAACTGTTTAAAAGAATCTGTCCACCCGCTCTCAAGTGATTTAACCAACGAATACCATTTCATTTTTAATGATCATGATATTATTTATTACACAACAAATACGAATGACGACGCGGTTAGCCTAGTTGGTAGTGACCCTGCCTACGAAGCTAGCGGTCCCGGGTTCGAATCCCGGTATGGGCAAATATTTGTGTGATGAGCGCGAGTATTTGTTCCTGAGTCATGGATGTTTTCTATGTATTTAAGTATCTATTTCTCTATATAAGTACCATGTTTATCGTTGTCTAGTACCCAACAAGCCTAGAGCTTAGTTTGGGACTAGGTCAATTTGTGTTAGATTGTCCCTGATATTTATTTATTTTTTAAATAGTAAGTTCTAGGCCGGGTGTCCCCTTGTTTTGCAGACACTCATTTCATCGAAATCTAATTTCTGCTGAAACCTTATTGTTTTCAGGTTATCTTAAGCATGGGTTACGTAGGTTAGGGTGAGTTAGACCTGTGACCACCAAAAAATTATAACTCCTGCGTGTGCATGCCTGTCGATGAAATGAAAATTCGGGGAAGTAAGACATTCTATGAAAAAGAGTGTCGGTGATTCAAGGGTAAACCTCTAGGCCGCTAAACATTTTTTACATAATATTATTAATATTGAACATTATGAGTAGTCACCCATGTGTTTTCAATAGATTTGCTCCACTGATAATCAAAATCAAAATCAAAACGTTTATTGCGATCTTGTTGTATAAAAGCTATTATGTTATATTATACGGTCCACAAGAACCCTGTTAGGGCACAGCAATCTATCTTAAAATGACTAACTGTTGAGTTTCTTGCGGCGCTTCTTCTCAGCAGTGGTCTCCTCTTGGGAAGCGCTGGTAGATTTTGACGTGTAAAAGTGCCCGTGCGGCCTACTTACTGAATAAATATCTTTTATCTTTTTTTTTTTTATTACAATCTGAGCTTAATAATTCTGCCCTGCTAAGGTAAAAGGCAGTATTTTACACAAAACTACTGTAATAATTGCAATCTCATTACTGGGTAATTAAGGTTGCAATTGCTACAGTAGTTTTGTGTAAAATACTGCCTTTATCTTAGCAGGGCAGAATTATATTCTAATATTTTCATAGCGGGTATGGTGGTAGGTAACAATAACAAGCCGTTAGCTATTAATGAAATAAAAAGATATTTTGTACCGAGAATCCTCCGTGGGCTTTGGCGACGTTGTTAATGAGCTCCATGATAAGCACAGTCTTGCCGACTCCTGCGCCGCCGAACAGGCCAATCTTCCCGCCTGGAAAATGTTGCCCTTTATAGGTGTACTGTACCCACAGCGGGCTTAGCATGTATATACAGGTTCTAAGGAAATTAATACATCTACTTATTCCATATTCTAACGTAACATTTAACATAAGGTTTAAAATAAGTGTCTCGTCCAGACTTTTATTACCTTTTATTAACTAAGCTATTTTATCCGGCATTGCTAGTAATTAAATAAATCGTTCAAATCTATTAAGAGCCTGTCATACCGTTTTTGACCGGAGGTCTAACGGCTAAAAACGCTAGTGTGCACACGCTCTAAGCTAAGCATGATATTTAATTACTCTAGCAACTTTTTATTCGTGCTGTCACTTTATTATTGTGTTGCATGTTGGGGTCGCAGCGGCTCTAGATATGATACAAAACGATAGCTTAGGTAACGATGTTTGAAAACTGTCAATGTATCGCGTCGGTCGCTGATGTGAATTCCATACATTTTTCATTCGTCGCACGTAACTCTAACCCTACATTGTAGCAGCATTGCAACAGGACAAGGTAACAACATTAAAACTAATGTGACCTTGTTACGAAACTAGGAGTTTCAAAATACTAGCACTGTTTCTCTCTTCATATTTAAGCATGTCTGTTTTCCTGTCAAAGTTCAATACGTACAGTCGTGGCCAGATAAAGTATTAAGAATGTTCCTAATTATCTGACTACGACTGCACTTACACACTTTAGGGATCATATCGGGAATGCTTTGTCATTATTTAGAATGATGGTCCCAACCAACATAGGGACATTTTCTTCCCAAATCTAAAGTAAATAATTTTGCCGGTGGTTAAATCTCCACACCGGAACACAGCAATGTGAACACTGCCGGTTGGCGGTATAATAGGTTAATAAGATGAGGTGGTCACGATCCGGAAGGCCCGTCACGAGGTACAGTCGAGGACAGAAAGATGTTTACACTTTTGGACCTTATTACAATGGAATAAGGTGAAAAAGTGTAAACATCTCTCTGTCCTCGACTGTACACCAACAGTAAATATTAGGGTTGGCGATTGGGCACAAAATCGTAAATAACATCATGAAATAATACATACATGCCCCGGTTAAGCCACGCTTTGTCCTTATCTGTCAAATTCAAATGTCACAATGGCAGATAAGGACAAAGCATAGCTTAACTACTCCACGGTTATTCCACGTTTATTTATAAGGGCATTAATGCTAATACCTTTTAATGGTTATTAGGGTAATGATCGGTACTTATATATCTATAATACAATTTTTATGAATTCAACCACCAAGTTAAGTAACCACAAATTAAAAGAACAATAGAACTATAAAAATATATTATACCAACAAAGCAAATAAATGGTATGGTACGAGTAGTTTTAAATTTAGACATTAAAAGGTCTGTTAATTAACTCTGCTCTGTAAATGAGCTCTGTGATTTTTATGTGCTTATGGTCTAATGAGCGATCCGTTTATGTACCTTTCGCCTAATGACCGATCCGTTTATGTACCTTTGGCCTAATGAACGATCCGTTTATGTACCTTTGGCTTAATGACCGATCCGTTTATGTACCTTTGGCCTAATGAACGATCCGTTTATGTACCGTTGGCCTAATGAACGATCCGTTTATGGACCTTTGGCCTAATGAACGATCCGTTTATGTACCGTTGGCCTATTGACCTATTGACCTTTGGAATATGTACCTTTGACGTAAGGCGCGAGCAGGTCGACGACCTTGATCCCCGTAACGAGAATCTCCTGCTCGACGGACATCTCAACGAACGGCGGCGCGTCGGCGTGGATGGGCGCGAACTGGTCCGTCTCCACCGGCCCGCGCTCGTCTGCCGGACGAACAGCCAAAACATAAAGATAGAAAAGATAAAAAAAAAAAAATATTTACTTAATAAGTCACTTTTACACGTCAAAATCTACCAGCGCTTCCCAAGAGGAGACCACTGCTGAGAAGAAGCGCCGCAAGAAACTCAACAGTTAGTCGTTCTTTAAAAATATAGTTAACTTATGAAATATCCGCGTAGTTCTGCAGCAAAACGTGTCAGAATTGTTTGAGATTTTCGATCGAGAGAGTTTCCATATCTACATAAAGAAAGAATTAAGTATAATCTGAGGATTTCTTAAAAATTTTGGCCACGGTGAGTGACATCTCCAAATATTTTTTTTTTGTGCTAGACGTTAGAGTACTTGTACTATGCAATATTTAGTTAAATAATATCCTTACCGAAATACATAAATTTTTGCTAACAAAAAAGTAATTTCCCATACAAATATTTTGGGACACATTAGGATATTATTTAAGTACCTATAGCATAGTTTCAAGTACTCTAACGTCTGTTATAAAAAAATGTAAATTTGCAAATGTCTCTCACGGTGGCCCAAAACTTTGGGAAATGCTCATCTATTTCATGAAACTTAGGGATTGTGTTAGTGCTGTCAGCTTATAGCATAGGGGTTCAAGTGCCTATTCTTTGTCTTACAAGAGCAGCTGTGCTCACAACGTCGCATGTTCGTTTTTCATTATCATTGTTGTGAAATTGATTAATTTCTTAAACGTAATCCTTTAAGGGGACACCGGGTAGTGATTGTTTGATAATAAAACAAAGCAGACACTTGACATTATGTTTCACAAAAAGAGTTGTGCTCGCGTCGTGAGCTTAGGAGAAGAGAACGGTGTTGCCAGGTGACCGTGCCTGGTTGAAAACATAAAGCTAAACATTCACTGTCAAACAATTTATGTTCAATATTAATTTATGCATTGAACAGTGGCTAATTCAACTTGCAAGATTTGACCTATACAAACACACAAATATTGCAAGTAAAAATAACCTAACCGAGTTAAAAACCCCCGATATCAGCGCCTAAAAACCTTCTGAGCAATGAGCAAAACCTTTAACTTGCTCCAAGCACGTACATTTTCACTGGAGGGACTTCGTCACTAGAAGATTTCAAGAATTAAAAAATCAGATCCCCTCATCAACTAGAAAAGAGCTGATGATCTTCAATCGGCTGAACAAATTTTCATGAAACATGACTAAGAACACTCGGGATAAAATTATCTGTGACACAAAAAAAACTAAACGAAAATCGGTCCATCCGTTTGGGAGCTACGATACCACAGACAGATACACAGACAGACACGTTAAACTTATAACACCCCTCTCTTTTTGCGTTGGGGGTTAAAAAATCTTGTAAAACGAAGGTGTTACCGATAGGTTCTCCGATGACGTTGATGATGCGGCCCAGCGTGGGCTCCCCCACGGGGATCGTGATGGGGGCGCCGGTGTCCACTATGGGCTGCCCGCGCACCAGCCCCTCCGTGCCGTCCATGGCTATAGTACGGACGCAGCTCTCGCCCAGGTGCTGAGCCACCTCCAGGATCAACCGGGGTGCTGGAACAGGTCGCATATACAGGTGGAAAAACTGGAGTCACAGAGCTGTAAAATCAATCAGTAGATTTCTTAGATCATTTTCACAGGAGACATTTTTTCATAATTGTTAATTTTCTTTAGGTGGAGTCACGTTAGACCATGGGGCAGAGCCGGGACGCGGTCAAATAGTCTAATAAACCATTAAATAACGATATATAAAAAATTGCTAACATGAAGAAAAGCGAGAAAATGAAAGATTACAAAAATATGCGTTCTAAAAATTTGCTACCATGAAAAAACTGAAAATATTCTGACAAACCAATCGGAAGTGCTTCCTTCAGGAGTCGAAGTTCCATAACATCACTATCACTAGGGTTGGCCTTAACCATCAAGGTGAGGGCGAGTCATTCGTTTGGCCCCCCGGCCTAAGGGCCTGTACACAAAACTGCGATGCGACGTCGCATCGCAGTTTTGTGTACAAGCCCTAATACGAGATGTGCATAGTGTAAACGCGGCGTCAGTTTGCGTCGCCCCCCGGTCCCCCCGGAGGGCGACCCCTAAAGCCGGCCCTGACTGTTACAAACTACATCGAGGTGGACTCCACTTACTTCTACCAGGGACCTCCAAAGCGTTCAGAATCGGAGGCAGTTCTTTGTCAAACTGACAGTCCACCACGGCGCCGATCACTGCAACAAATAAATAAATATCAGGGGACAATCTCGCACAAATTGACCTAATCCCAAACTAAGGTAGGCTAGGCTATGGCTAGGCTTGTACCTACTGGGTACTAGGCCACGATAAACATAAAAGAGGCAACGGTGATAGTAGGTCGATGTTTGTAATATACCTATACTACCTACTAACATGCTTATAAGAAAGCCCACAAAACAATAAAAATAAATAAAAATAATAAATGTCTGGGAACAATCTTACACAAGTTTACCAGTCCTAAGCTCTAGGCTTGTACTATGGGAACTAGGCAACGATATACATACTTATATACAGAAATACATAGTTAAATATATAGAAAACAAATAGGTTTATAACTACCATAAAAAATCCTAGTCGGAGTTATATCCTTTATATTCATAGTTTTATTTATAGTGATCCAAGAGACGTTACCTGGCAACGAGATAGATAACTACCGCGTAGCAATTTTTCTAGTCGCGTTTTTCCCCATACGTAATTTTACCAAGTCGCACTTTTCCCCATTTTTAATTTTTTATCCAATTGCAAATGTTACCATTGTAATTAGGTCGAAATAGGTCGCTAGTATATAATAATATAAAGAGTGGCTGAAACTGTTTTAGTTTACCAGCAATGATTCTGCCGGTGGCGCCGCCCCCCTTCGTCGGCGGTGGTTTGGAAGCCGCCGGTTTGGAAGCCGCTGCCTTCTTCTCTGGTTTCTTCTCCGCGTCCTTCATCACCACCGAGCTCGTCGAGAACTGGAGACAAAACATAACTTGACTTATCTTAACCCGCTAAGCCAAGTATTCAAGGCTGCTTTTCCACCTGAGAGCTAAGCTGCGTATGTGATGATCACCAATTATGATCGTTTTGCTAGAGAAATGAAATAAATCGTTCAAATCTATTTAGAGCCTGTGCACACCTAGAGTTTTTGACCGGGGGTCTAAGGGCTAAAAACGCTAAGGGCCTGCGCAAACCGGCGGAGCGCAGCGCAGATCACTTTAAATTTATCAATGTATATTCTTCCCTATTTTAATAACAATAAGGTATAAATTTAGAGCCGCAGCCGCAGAGTAGAAATCCCCCGTGATGCTCCGAGGTTGGTCTTAGAGCATTCAAATTTATACCTTATTGTAATTAAAATAGGGAAGAATATACATTGATAAATTTAAAGTGATCTGCGCTGCGCTCCGCCGGTTTGCGCAGGCCCTCAGAATGCACAGGTTCTAAGCTAAGTGTGCCGGTTGTCACGTAAGCATGGTATTTAATTACTGTCACGTAAGCATGATATTAAGCACGAAAGCATGATATTTAATTACTGTCACGTAAGCATGATATTAAGCACGAAAGCATGATATTTAATTACTGTCACGTAAGCATGATATTAAGCACGAAAGCATGATATTTAATTACTGTCACGTAAGCATGATATTAAGCACGAAAGCATGATATTTAATTACTGTCACGTAAGCATGATATTAAGCACGAAAGCATGATATTAAGCACGAAAGCATGATATTTAATTACTGTCACGTAAGCATGATATTAAGCACGAAAGCATGATATTTAATTACTGTCACGTAAGCATGATATTAAGCACGAAATCATGATATTTAATTACTCTAGCAACTTTTTATTCGTGCTGTCACTTTATTCTTGTGATACATGGCTCGCTGCGGGTAGATCACAAATGCTGATATTATCCTTCTAAAATTATAAATAAAATAATCAATACAATAGTATAAAATGAAGTCGCCCTCCACGTCTGTCTGTCCATGTATGCTTAGATCTTTAAAACTACGCAACGGATTTTGATGCGGTTTTCATCATCAGTTAGATAATTCTTCACGGAAGGTTTATGTATATAATAGAACCCGGAGCGAAGCTAGGGCGGGTCGCTAGTAAAGGATATTTGGATGTCTGTTCCTCAATCACGCTTAAATGGCAGAATTGATCTGAATAATATTTGGCACATGTATGTTAGTCACCTTTTCAGTACAAAAACTTAACGGATCTTAATGAAACGCAAGGAGTATATCCTGAGGAAGGATACAATACTCCTACTACTTATCCCGGAGAATTGGATAGTTCTGAATGAGTTCTACACGGAAGTCGCGGGCTCTTGATTCATACGTTTAACATGGAAGCCGAGTCGCGCTGCCCGCCGGCCTCGCCCTGGACACCCAGGTGGGACTCCCAGGTGCTGGGCGGGCGGAGGATCGGATCCGCTCCCGGCTGCAGGAAGCGCTCCCACGGCGAGCACTGACGGAACGGAAGCGGATTTTAGGGTACATCGCAAAAAAGACAAAAGAAAATCGCGAGCCAACGTTCCCGTAAAAACAAGTTCCCAAGTATAATGAGGTATCTCAGGAATTTATCTTAGCTTTTGCCCGCGACTTCGTCCACTTTAGGGACGATCGCCACCGACCGGACAATCTTTATACGAAATTAAACTGTCTACACAGCAATTAAAGTATATATTACCAAGCCCGCTTGACAGTGACGCGGAATCTGCCCGCTCTCAAGAGGCTGTGCGCGACTTTGTAATATAGACTTCAATTACTGTGTGGACAGTTTAATTTCGTTTAAAGATTGTAAAATCCGATGCCGTGCCGTCCGTTCGGTGGAGATAGTCCTTTATTGCTCCCGTGTGTACTATGTACTATTAATTCCCCGGGGTATAAGTATACTGTTAACAAGTTTCCTATGTCCCACGTATCACATGTGGTCTGATACGTTCACGTATCACATGTGGTCTGATATGTTCACGTATCAAATGTGATCGGATGTGACAGTACTTGGACGTACGATCATGAAATAGCACTCTTGTATGGGCACAGGGAACCTGTTAATTTAGAATAAGGTTCATTAGCTTTTGCGTGAAAGAGTAACAAACATACATCCATCCATCCTCACAAACTTTCGTGTTTATTATACAGGACACCCTGTATAATAAATACATTTTGGCTATTAGTCAGCTGACGATGTTTTGTATGGGAGGGTCAAGTTTTTTTTCGCGATTTCGGGATTGGTCCCATAGTGAAAGTTGGTCAGTATGACTTACTGATTTAAGCCCCAAAATTTTGTAGACGAATAAAAAAACACCCAGTATTACCAGCTTTGGCTCGCGACTTCGTCCTTAGAAGTCCTTTATCGCTGCTCACTCGGGAGCTGTACAATTTTCCGGGATAAAAATTATTTAATGCCCTTCTCCGGGACTCAAACTATCTCCATACCAAAATCTCATCGAAATCGGCTCAGTGGTTTAAGTAAGGATAAGGATTTAAGATGCCGTACGCGAAATTTTGCTGATTTTGCTGATTGAAGTGATGTTAAAATACTGAGAACTAAGAACAGTGCCGCGTCGCATGGCGCTTGCAGGGAAGAACCCGCGCGTCATTGGGCCCACCTTCTATGAGCATCTACCTTCCGACCTCAAAAATGAACCATCTGACGAAGCATTTGGTCGCCGGCTAAAAAACATTTTGTTGGACAATCCATTATACTCGGTAAATGAGTATATGGACCTTAAGTTGTGACTGTTGTTTGTAATTGTATATTAGTGTTTTATTCTTTAACTTTTGACATATTACTTGTATCCGTGTATATTATGACGAGCCTAAATGGTGAAAATATTTAAATTTGATATTGTAATATTGACATATTTTTTATTATTGATAATTGTTTGCATATACTTATTTGACGATCTTAATGTATCTTACTGTACCTTGACATGACATGCAATGTATATGTAAATTTACTTTAAGAAATAAATACAATACAATACAATACTGTATTTTCAACAATAATCGCAAATAATTTATTGCAAATTTTTCAACGCCAATGACGGATATATCCGCACCACTGGTTCAAGGCCAACGATGGATATCCGTCAAGGTTGACAGTGCACAATGGACTTGAATGTCTATTGGGTAAGGCTGAAATTAATTTTGCGTGGGAGTGGAAACTTTATTTGACATGGCGTTGAAAATGTGGTTTTTTTATTAGATTTAGGCCGGTTTATAGAATACTCGCCCCGCTTTCCCGTGTAAATAAAGAAGCTTTTCTTTAGCATATAGCTATAGCATTTAGATCTAATTGTCAACCTCACCACATAGACACTAGGATCTATTTTGCGATGTCAACTATCCGTCGTTGGCGTTAAGCCAGTGGTACGGATATATCCGTCGATGGCGTTGAATAGGTTAAATCAGGACCTTCTTCCTTCTTTCTTTATGCGAGAACTACTAATTTTAAACAGTTTTAACCTTTCCTCGCAAGAGTAAGGTGCAACCCCAAATTTTTATAGTGTGGTAAAATAAGTGTGGTGTTGGCGAACCCGAATAAGCTATAGATTTTGAATCAGTATATGTGAGCGAAACAACTGAGTGGCATGAGCGAGGTGGATGTATTAAATAGCGTATTTAGATCCGATTGGTGGAAATGAAATTAAGGAGGAAGAAAGAAGGAAGACGTTTTTCAAAATGGGTAATTCTCATATCGTTTCAACCGCCCGTCACAGCCGTGGCTACTAAATTGACGATTTTCTAAGGAAAAGCTATTGATAAGAATTGTAAGCGGCGGCTCTGCATTCTACAGAATAGCCGCAAATGACAATCGAACCTGCAGGAAAGCCCGGAGCCTTCAATAATGCGACCACGGTTGTGACGGCGGCTGAAACGCTCGTGAGAATGACCCAAATGTTTACAATTATTTTTATCGACACAATGTCAAAGACAGCATTTCGAAAGGTATATTGAACAGTATAGCTTGAAAAATATACTTTTCTCCACGGCATTTGCAGCGGCAAGGTCGGCAGCTTGAGGAATCTGAGCTTAGGGAGGTAGGTCATGAATCGTCCGAAGTCAGGCATTTCGTGCTTCTTTGTAGACTCATCCTTTTTCGTATCTTGGGCGTCTCGTTTGAGTTCGTCAGCTGCTTCGCGAGGTTTATCAACTTTCTCCTCCCTGGGTGTCTGGGGTGGCTGATCGAAGGGGGGTACGGTGCTATATGATAGCCGGCCAAAATGAGACGATTGGGAGTATCGTTGGAGATCTGCGAACAATTTATTTATTTACTCAAACCAAATTTCACAGCATTACAGTAACAACCAATGCACTGAGAAACTTAATATAATAATAGATACATCAATCGAACATTATTTACTAACGAGTTCTACATCACATCCAATCTCTCACAGAAACTAAGAAACTGAAAACATACACCCGACCATCGACTTGCAAATACATCAAAATCTTTACGTGCTGATACCAGGAGCGAGGTGTTGCCGCAAGAGTCCTCTAATGAGAGTCGGTATTTGTTGTATCTAAGGGTAATAGCGGGTAAAGAAAACGTAATCCTATAAGTATAGTCCGTCAGTTAGGTTATCAAAAAATATTGAAAACGTATTTTTTCTTTTGTCAATCAAACAAAAAATGACAAAGATAAAGCGCGTCAAAGTTCGGGAGTGGGGGCTCGTGACGTCACTTCTGTGTAAATATTGTACCAAGACGTGACGTCATGCGACATTTCAACTCTATATATCTTCGTGATTTTTTGATTATGTGACAAAAGAAGAAATACGTGTCCAATACTTTTTGATAATCTACCTGATCGACAAATAAAAAAAATAGTCATCATTCCTATTCATACATATTCGAGTATACTTTGCTCGTTCCAAACTTTCTTTCAGACCCAAAATAAACTTCTAATCTAAGTATTAACAGCAACACTGTTAACAGGCCATTAGAGAGCCTAAATTAAGGCGACCACCAGCGAGCCTAACATGCATCACAAGAATAAAGTGATAACAAGAATAAAAAGTTGCTAGAGTAAATTCAAAATCATGCTGAGCTTTGCCCTTAGACCCCCGGTCAAAAACGCTAGGTGTGCACAGGCTCCTAATAAATTTGAACGATTTATTTAATTACTGGCAATACCGGATAAAACCGCTTAGTAATAAATAAAGGTAATAATACTCTGGATGAGACACTTTTCTTTTAAACCTTAAGCGTAACGTCTTACATTAGAATATGGAATAGATGTATTAAGCTTTTCAACGCCATGTCAAATAAATACTAGAGCTAATATCAACCTTAATTCATACATACTCAGGTTTATTTTGCGTTGTCAACCATGACGGATATTTCCGTCAATGGCGTTGAGGTTAATTACCCTAGCACCTGTCAAATTTTATCTCGTGCATGCATGCTAAGCTCGCAGGGCCCTCTCGTCTGTGGGGCGGGCCCCCGAGGCTATCGCCAAACTTGACCCTAGAATGCCTGGCTGTGAAGGAGGGCCGCCAGCGGGGCCACGTAAGCGTTCATAAGTGACGTTCTCAATATAAAGGGACTTTATGGAGAAAAGCAGTTACGCTCTTCTTATTCTTGTAACTATACGAATACTATGGTGATAGTTCTAAAAACGGCGTAACCGCCTGCCTCCATAAGGTCCCTTTATATTGAGAACGTCACATATTATTTTCCCCGCAGACTTCCCCTATTGTTAACCACTGTATGATGCACCACGTCAACGGTTTTCTTGACGTAGCAACACGTCCCGTGCGGCAGGTTGGTAGTGACTGCCTACAAAGCTAGCGGTCCCGGGTTCGAATCCCGGTATGGGCAAATATTTGTGTGATGAACGCGAGTATTTGTTCCCGAGTCATGGATGTTTTCTATGTATTTAAGTATGATTTGTCTATGTAAGTGTGCTTATCGTTGTCCAGTACCAATAGTACGAGCCTAGAGCTTAATTTAGGACTAGGTATTTTTTTGTGATATTGTCCCTGATATATATTTATGACTAGCTTTTGCCCGCGACTCCGTCGTTTATCGGTTTCCCTTGGGAAGTACCAAATTTTCCGGGATAAAAAGTATCATATATGTTAATCCAGGGTATAAAGCTATCTCCATTCCAAATTTCATCCAAATCCCTTCAGCAGTTGCAGCGTGAAAGAGTAACAAACTAACACACACACACAAACTCAACTGTAAGTCGTGCATCTCGCTTTTTAACTTCCGACGCAAAAAGAGAGGGGTGTTATAAGTTTAACGTGTCTGTCTATGTATCTGTGTATCTGTCTGTGGTATCGTAGCTCCCAAACGGATGAACCGATTTTCGTTTAGTTTTTTTTGTGTCATAGATACATTTATCCCGAGTGTTCTTAGCCATGTTTCATGAAAATCTGTTCAGCCGTTTGAAGATCATCAGCTCTTTTCTAGTTGACGTGGGGATTTTTTTTTTAATTCTTGAAATCTTCTAGTGACGAAGTCCCTCCAGTGAAAATGTACCTGCTTGGAGCCCGTTAAAGGTTTTGCTAATTGCTCAGAGGGTTTTTAGGCGCTGATATCGGGGGTTTTAAACACGGTTAGGTTATGTTCGCTATGATATCGCATGCCAACGACTAGCGAATTGTGTATCAACGCCAAATATAATACGATAGCTTAAATATTAAATAAAACGAGTGGATTGTTACCGTAACCCTTCGCGATTCCCACGCCCGCTTTCCTTAGCCACTTCATTGTGAAAATATAAAAATTATGTCTTATGAAATACTGACAACGGTTGAATATTTTATCTTGACATTTGTCACTCGCGTGTCAGTTGGAACTTATGTTTTAAAGTACCTAGGTATTTAAAGGTAAGTAAAAAGTTTCATTATATAGTTGGAATAGCAAAAAATATCCTAAATCTAAATTGTCTGTGGCGCTTCGGACTCCATTATTTTCCATTCTAATATCAATTGATTACAACTGATTACAACTAAACATTCTTACTGATAATCCTTGACGACGCGGTTAGCCTAGTTGGTAGTGACCCCGCCTACGAAGCTAGCGGTCCCGGGTTCGAATCCCGGTATGAACAAATATTTGTGTGATGAGCGCGAGTATTTGTTTCTGAGTCATGGATGTGTTCTATGTATTTAAGTATGTATTTCTCTATATAAGTATGTTTATCGTTGTCTAGTACCCATAGTACAAGCCTTGAGCTTAGTTTGGGACTAGGTCAATTTGTGTGAGATTGTCCCCTGATATTTATTTATTTATTTAATCATACAAATAAACAAGATTATAGAACAAACCCTATAGAAAATACCGGTCAAGTGCGAGTCGGACTCGCGCACCGAGGGTTCCGTATTTAAGATAATAATAGTTGGTAAATATAGATTTGCGTTTTCTTAATTCGTAATATTCGTATGCAATAAGGTCCATTTTGACTTGCCTAAACTTTAATACAGATCTTTAAAGTTTTTTGTCAATTTCTCGAGAACTATACATTTTGAACACTTAGTTTTATTTTTCGATATTAAGTTAGGAATTTTTCAGATTTTTCAGTTCATAAACTTCGGAGATAAGGGGAACGGCCATTTTTTTAACATTTTTGGTTATAAATCAAAAAGTACGTCACGGAAAATTATAAAAAATAATGGTTTTGAAATGTTCAGATTAACCCACATAATATGACACCCCACTTGCTATAATCTAATCACTTTCATTTTTCAACCCCCTATTCTAGACCTCTTTTTCATTAGTTATAAAACTAATTTCATTTTTTTTACTAAAAACATGCGGGCAAGCAAGTTATACAACTATGAAAAATTTCAAGTTGACAGCTTGTGTAGTTCCTGAGAAAAACTGCTGTGACATACAGACAGACAACGAAGTCTCACCATTAAGGGTTCCTTTTTTACCATTTTGGTACGGAACCCTAAAAACAACTAATAGGTAGGTTCTAAAGACCGGCCAAATCTGTACGGAACCCTCGGTGCGCGAGTCCGACTCGCACTTGACCGGCTTTTTTTTTGTTTGAAAGGTGACTTGACTTGATTGAGAGTGTTCTTAGTTAAACCTGGTAAAAATCCGATGAGCCATTTTGAGTTATGATGAGCTCAAAGTTGGGGTCCCAAATTTGTGGGTTCTTATCTATTTAACAGTTATCTCGCAGTTCAATCAGTTCTTTTTAAAATAAACGTAACTAAAATCAAAAAGAAATAGCAAAAAACTGACTGGTAACGTGGCCGCAGAAAAATGGCATTTGAAAAAAAAATTGACGTTACAGTTGTACGATTTTTATTTCACTAAAACAAAGCCTAGTTATTTCAAGTTTAGTTTATTTTACAACTCTAGCGAGCCAGTACAGTCCAAAAAAGAGGCAGACAAGTTCTCAAAAATATCTACTCACGCTCTTAATCAATTAATATTTATTGTGTTGTCAAATCTTTATTGTGTTGGCAAATTTGAGACCATGGCCGCTATATGGCTTGGTTGTTCTCAAAATATATTGCACATAAAAGCGCAGGTGCTAACAGCATCAGTGCTAGTGAGCGTTATTTTACGGCGGCACGATTCACAAATTGGACGTAGTTTAGGGAAAATGATCCAACCCACAAAGCAAAATGTATTTAAATTTGAACTTTATTGCTGTCAATATTATGTCAAATTCTACAAGTGTGAAATTGTTGAATTGGATCCTTTTCGCTAAACTACGTCCAATTGTCAGTTAACTGTGCTGCTGATAGTACAGTTGAGGACAGAGATGTTTACACTTTTGGACCTTATTACAATGGAACAAGGTGAAAAAGTGTATACATTTTTCTGGCCTCGACTGTACACCGACTGGCGGAAGTTACCCACCTATATAATGTTAGTAATAAATTGAACTGCCGGTTGATTGACTGGCATAGCCCGGCAAGGCCCTAGACCAGCCTATTTGATGCCTCTCCATGAAGCTACTTCAAGATGAAACCTCAAATGCATATATTTTTTAACATAATACTCATAGCGGAACATTACATACATATTATGTTTCAAAATGTACAAGCGCACTTTACTAAGTCAAAAAAACTGTACATAGGTAGTTAAAGACAAAAATTATGAAAGTGTAACTTTTCCGGTTCGTCACGAAAATTAACGATAGGTACTAGGTAAATGTATGACTAATTTTCGTGACGCAATCGAAAAGTTAAAATTTCTTAATTTTCGTCCTTAAGGATGTAGACTTTTTTTGAAAAACACCCAAACTGGACTACTAGTCGAATTGGTTAGGCGTTTCCGGTTTTTTCTTCAGTTCGTCTGATTTGTCTTTGGTCTCCTTAGCAGGGGTGACAGGGAGATCCTCCGGCGTCGGCGGAGAGAGGGGGTGTTCCTCAGGCTTCTCGTTCAAATCGGGCAGGGGGGGGTAATTGTGGTCCCGGGGCGGAAAGGTGTATTGCCGGTTGCTCAGGGATAATCGGGGATGACAGCTACCTGGAACAAAATTCATAGGTTCTCAGCGTACCTAAAGAGTCAATAAACCGACTACGAAAAAAAAAATGTTATCACGTCGCCTTCATCGCCCGTTTTCATCTGTCACAAAGTATTTTTTCATTTAAAAATCAACAGCTAGCTTTTAGACACAACCACGACACATTTGTAGAAAATATATTTTTCGCTTATTTTGTGCAGGTCAAATCCGCCATATTGGATTTAATATGACGTCACGTTAGCCCTTGCGGAACACGACGAAGCCGACGACGACACCTCATTTGTTAAAACATATTAGTTAGTATAGGAACTACAGAACAGATGAAAGTGACCTAATTCTAAAATGTTTAGATTTTGAATTAGGTCTCAATAATAATAATTTTATGACTCGAATTAGAAAACTTAACATTTTGTATTAGGTCACTTTCATTCTAAAGGTGCGATAGGTACTAACATAAACTTACGGCCACACTCAGATACGTCAATAACTTTTAAGTTTGATTAACAGTCAGAGGCTAACAACGGTCCCTCCAAAAAATTACCTCAAACTGTCGTCTGAAACCTGCTAATGTGTGGAGAGTGGCACTGCCCTGCTAAGGTAAAAGGCAGTTTTTAACACAAAACTACTGTAGCAATTGCAACCTTATGACCCAGTAATGAGGTTGCAATTTTTACGGTAGTTTTGTGTAAATAACTGCCTTTTACCTTAGCAGGGCAGGGCAGTTTTAAGCCGGCCGCAGGAATATTGCCGACAGGCATGAATCTGTTTAATGTGTTCGCTGCTCTATCGATTTCGACCGGCAGGCCGCCAGACAGACTTGGGGCTGCCGACAGACTGTTAGTCAGTAATGGCATTTACTCAGGGAACTATCCATTTTTTCAGGATATAAACTACCTGTGTACTAAATTTTATCGAAATCCTTTAAGCCGTTTACGCGTGATTGAGAGACAAACATTCAAACATCCATACAATATAAAGTACTGGCGACCCGCCCTCGCTTCGCTCCAGGTACTATATATTATATACATAAACCTTCCGTGTTATCTTACTGATGGTGAAAACAACATCAAAATCCGTTGCGGGGTTTAGGAGTTAGCGGACAGACGAGAAAAGCGACTTACTTTATACTACGTAAGGATGATAATACTTATGTATGTATGTATGAACTTACAGTAATCCCTTGCGACCCCCGTGCATATTTTAGAAAGCCACATCATCGTTGTTTTTGTGAAATAAACCTGAATTTACTTTAAATAAGAGCCTATTATTATGTTCCGCGTGGAATTTTTACTTGTATATCTGTCACTTACGTCAACTCCCAACTCTTTTCTAAGTAGATTTTTTACTCTTATAATGGCGATCGCAATGAAGTTTGGTAAGTAGTAAGTACGCAACTTTACTAGGAGGAATGTTCTGAACAGAAACATCGGATACCTGCCTCGTTTTTAGGGTTCCGTACCAAAATGGTAAAAAAGGAACCCTTATGGTGAGACTTCATTGTCTGTCTGTCTGTATGTCACATCAGTTTTACTCAGCAACTACACAAGCTATCCACTTGTAATTTGGCATAGTGGTATAACTTGCTTGCCCGGATCTGTTTTTAGTAAAAAAATATGAAATTAATTTTATAAATAAAGGGGGTTTTAAAGGGGTAAGCAAATAGGGTGTCACATGAAAGGGCTCAATCTGCACATTTCAAAACAATTATTTTGATAATTTTTTGATTTATATTTATTTTTTAATTTATAACCAAAAATGTTCAAAAAATGACAGTTCCCCCTTATCCCCGAAGTTTATGGACCGAAAAATCTGAAAAATTCCTAACTTGTAGATAATTACTTATATTTTAAGGGAAAAATAAAATGAAGTGTTTAAAATTTATAGTTTTTGAGAAATTGACAAACAAACTTTAAAGATCTGTACTAAATACTTAGGCAAGTCAAAATGGACCTTATTGCATACGAATTAACGTACATAAAAAAGTATAATGTTGAAGTACGGACTTAAATACGGAACCCTCGGTGCGCGAGCCCGACTACCCAAAAAGGAGAGTAATGTTGTTTCAACTATCTTCGTAGGAATTAGGTAACCATATCGGAAGAAAGTGACAAATACGACGAGGTAACTTTAAACTTGAGACGTTTTATGAAGGAAACAGTGGATAAAAAAGTAAAATATAGGTACTTGAAGGCAATGTGATAAGTAGCAGGTACAGTCAAGGTCATAAATATGTATACACTTTAGTACCTTGTCACTTTAATCGCCGTGACATTCATATATGGCAGTTTAAACACGATATTAAATAGACAAGGTACTAAAGTGTATATACATATTTACGACCTTGCCTTTACAGTAAAACCAGAGCATAAATAATACTCTCTCTGACAACCGGCATAATAAATATACTGACAGATGCCAGACAGAGTGAGACAACGATAAACAGCCGAGTACCTAATATTAATACCTACCTACCTACAAATTTAATTATACCTCAAAATATGTTTTTTACAAAATGTATTATTGGTCTTTGTGCGTGGTAAAAATATATACCTTAGCTGTAGGTAAGTATATCGTATCGTACAAAATTACAGCATGTGACATACAGACAGACAGACGGACGGACATCGCCAAACTATAAGAGTTCCTAGTTTGACTACGGAACCCTAAAAAAGAGTACTATCTGAATATGAACATGATACCTCTAAAATAAATGTTACATTACAAATAGGTAGGTAGCGCAAGACAGAGTCCAGAGGCATTACTCTGAACTTCGAAATTCGAACTTCGTCTATTGCTATCCCTTTTGCTCTCGACCGTAGCTCATTTGCAAGAAAGTGACGGGGCGATCCGAAGTTCGAAGTTCAGAGTAATGCCCCAGACACTCTGCAGCCTCACCAATGCCAGGGAAATAGTACAGCCAGCATCAAACAGATAGGAGCAGCGATGCCAGACGTACGATAATTATCGTACACGTACGATAATTTCGACTCCGGTACGATGTACGATACAATTTGTATTATCGTACGCAAATGTACGATAATTTGCAACCCTGCTCCGAAATGGGGTGAAAAGACTAATATTCAGGGCCAATCATTCAAAAATACAAAATAATGTCTACGGTGAAGTGAAAAAGTAAATTGTCACTTCGATTTTTCGTCTGGCAACACTGATTTGGTCTTCTTCTAGGCATAGATTTTAAAGACAACTGTCAAAAATACCTCAGTTCCTATAGGCGCGAGTGAGAAATAGCCCACATTGCTATCCTACTTCTAGTTTTGGGAGCTAGCTACGCGTTCCGCGCGGCTCTGACAGTCGTACGATATTTTTTTATCTGGTACGATAATTTTCGAATATTGATACGATAATTCTCTATCACTCGTCTGGCAACCCTGGATAGGAGCAGCGAAAGTATCGCAACACATCTTTATTACTCTAGGGGCCGTATTAATAAACTCATCTCAACTCTGATCCCCGTCACAAGATGCGTCAAAAATGACAGTTTTCTATGGTTTGACGTTTACTTTGACGTATCTCGAGACGAGGATCAGAGTTGAGATGAGTTTATTAATACGGCCCTAGGAATAAGAATGTGTTGCGATATATTTGGCCACGTTGACTGCTCCTATGTTTTTGATGCTGACTGTACAAATATAGTATTTTTGTTTTTTGGTTAACAGCATCCCGCGTGCTCTTTCTGACATCCCTACATAAATAGATAAAGATCCCGCCAGAATTGACAACTTTTCATTTTTCTCACCTTTGTATTTTACGTGTCCTTTGGAAAGAGCATTAAAAATAAGAGAACACGTATTGTTTTGTTTTCCCAAAATATATTGATTTCTTATAAAAAAATGCATTTGAAGTGAAAGTCATTCTAAAAGAGCGTATATGATATGATATGCCTGAATCGAGTGTCAACCTTTGCCTATGTTTAGAACCGGCGATAAAAAAAAAAACGTTTTGGCAGAATAAACAAGAGTGCTATAGCAATATATTGCCAAATTAAATTACGGATATTTTCACTTGAAGTCCGTTTGAACAACAATTTATGGGTTGAATAACAACAACTGGCTTAGGTAGTTATTTATTATATGATATTTACTTTATTTCAATAATTTTATCCGGCGTATAACTGAGACATCTTAAAATATGTATTTGATTGAAAATATATCCGTACGTTAAATCAAAATTTAATATGCAATTTGTATGCAATTCAGACTTCAAGTAATGTCTGTTTTGAGAACCGGAAATTGGACTATTCCTCCAACCTTTTTCTTTTTTCTCCCGTGCAGGCTATGATTTGCAAGCAGCATACAGGCACGTCATTCTTCCGGTCTGCAGATATTCCCTAATATTTACTGAACCACTGTAGATTAAAAAAATATATATTTTTGGAATCCTGGCCCTTAATTACCCAAATGGTTTTGGATTTAGCATCAGTTGCAATTTTGAAAGGTTGTCAATTCTGAAATGGTCCAACGGATTTTCACTTCAAGCTAAGAACACTCTCGACACGTCATCTTTCAAACCATTCACCGTTTGGGAGCGATGCCAGGCAGATACACCATGCGCCATCAGGTCTAAGGCGCCCTCAGGCCTGAATCAAATCTATCAGCACCAATTCGCATTTTGTCTATAGAAAAAGTGACAGATGATGTTTTATACCCGTTTATCCACATGATATACACGATGATAATAGGCCTGCATGATATAAACGAATCGTCGGCAACCTTTGGCCCGCAACTCCGATCGCCTGCTCGGCCTCTTTGTGCTTGTTGCTGTAAAACGAAGGGTTAACACGTGCCGGTTCCCACGCCGGGTGTTAATTCTCGTCGCTTAAAGTCTTTATGTGTTTGTTTTCGGGAATATGGCTGCCTTTCCATAGAAGCGGAGACGAACGGTGCGGAGAGGAGCTGTGTAGGAATCGATCAATCACATTGGTTGTAATCCCCATCTCGTCTCCGCTTGACTGTTTCCATTGAAGCGGAGCGGAGACGAGATGTCGATTACAACCAATGTGATTGGTCGATTCCTACACAGCTCCTCTCCGCGCCGCTCATCTCCGTTTCTATGGAAAGGCAGCCAAATTCCCTATACCTCCCTACATTTCCCGTGTCTTTCGTTATCGGCTGGGTAGAGGGGTATACCGAGCGACCAACAAGTCGTGGACAGGGCGTGGTCGCTACCCGTATGCCTAGAGAAGATCCGTAGGTTACTTTCGATACTCCCCGTCCAGGGTGTGAACTACGTTCCTCCCGCTCTAAACTCACTATTCCTTCGCCCTTCAGGCAATCCGTCTCTGGAATGCGCTCCCACTCGATATTAGATGAGCCCCTAGCAGGCTTTCTTTCAAGCGAATACTCCGTAAACATTTCCTTGAACAAGACCTTGCGTAAGTATAGGTATAACCCATCATGTGTCAGTATCTCTGTTGTTTTTATAGTTAATTTATATTTATGTATATATATATTTATTGATGTATATTTATAACTAGCTTTCCGCCCGCGACTTTGTCTGCGGTGAGTCAGCACTTTCGTAAGTTAAAATATAGCCTATGTCCACCCTGAAAATCCATTCTAAATATTGGTAAAAGAATTTTTGAAATCGGGTCAGTAGTTTTTGAGTTTATTAGTAACAAATATACAAAAATACAAAGGCGAGGCGAAAATCAAACCCTCCTTTTTGCTTCGCCGTTGTCGGGTAACAACTCAGAGCGATCGAAGCGAAGTGAGCGAGTAATAGCAGGTCGCGGTTAAATAGTGATCAGGTGGCAATTACCGCCGCGCCCGCGCCGAGCGGCGTCCGCGGAGCTGTCCGTATACTTACAAATTATTAATTAATTAAAATGTATGTATGTAAAAAAGGCGTGGTAGCCTAATAGTTTGACCTGCCGACTCTTAAGCAGAGGGTCTTGGGTTCGAACCCGAGCGCGCACCTCTAAGTTTTCGGAATTTATGTCCGTAAATTTACCATGTGCTTTTCGGTGAAGGAAAACATTGTGAGGAAACCTGCACACACCTGCAAAGCAATTTGACGGTGTGTGCGAAGTTCCCAATCCGCACTGGGCCCGCGTGGGAACTATAGCCCATACCCCCCTCTCATTGTGAGTGGAGGTCTGATGACACTCGCACGTTTTTGACGAATCAGGAATGAGGAGATCCGCAGGAGAACTAAAGTAACTGATATAGCTCACCGAATAGTAAACCTTAAGTGGCAGTGGGCGGGGCACATTGCTCGTAGAACCGATGGCCACCGGTGGCGACCTTGAATCAGGAGACGAAGTGTCGGCAGGCCTTCCACAAGGTGGACCGACGATCTGATAAAGGTCGCGGGAAACCGCTGGATGACAGCAGCAGAGGACCGACCGTTGTGGAAAACCTTGGGGAAGGCCTTTGTCCAGCAGTGGACGTCTTGCGGCTGATGATGATGATGTGATGATGGATGAAGTATTACAGGTCATATAAAAAAAAATCAAAATATTTATTCAGTAAATTATACAAATTAGGTACTCACTAAATTGTTACAATATATTTGTAAAGATTTCCTTCGAGCTAATTAATGTACTCCTACATTACAAGCAGAACATATTAACACTAGGGTGGACCATGGGTGAATCCAGCTTCCCCACTCCCTAATTGGAATCGTAAAACAAATTTAATTTGAAATATAATTTGTCGCTTTATTTATTTCTTTATTGAATGTGACACACAAAATAGATTGCAAACATACCTACGCGATTACACTACTTACCGCCTGTTTCACAATCGTCAAATACTTAAAGCATATCTGTCAAATAAATTTAGCCCTTTCCCTTTCTTACACTTGAAAACAGACAAGGGCTATCTTTATTTGACAGATGAATTTACTTGTCGGTTGTGAAACAGGCCCTTAGTAGGTTAACTAGTTACCAGTAGTAGCAGTAGTTACTAGTTGGTTACCTTCCGCATTACGATAGGGAGTGAATGATGTACAATTCCAGATTTTAAGGAATTTTGAGTTATAAAGTTCATCCATAGACGTCGCTGTGCGGTTACTCGACCACGGCGTCACTGCGCGACGCCGCCATGTTACTTCGCTGGGTGTTTTATGGTCCTAAGAAAAAAATTAGTAAAATATAAAAAAATTGTATATCGACGTAACTTCGGTGACAATGCAATAATTATGGTACCATGGAGCTGATCGAATGATGCAGTCGGAAGGTGGACATTGGAACTCGGCAACGAAACAAGATAGCCCCGCCGTGTTGGGGCTCGTTGGATTTGTCTTGATAAGCAGATGATGACTGTGCAAAGGAAGTACAGTCAGTAAGAAACACTTGTCCATTTTTGATATAAGTAGCTGGGTTCAGTTAGCATTTTCCTTCAGTAGAACCTGGGTCAGGGTTCTGTTAGAAGTTAGAACCTGTCACAATGACATCATGAAATAACTTGTTTGACACTTCTAAAAATGTTATTTATAACGTTCCTGTGACACTACGGTTCTTTGGGGGTCAGGACCCGAGGTGCCATTTCATCAGATGTGGTGGGACCTTGTGTAGGGCCGCCACCACCATCTTACCCGTTTGAACACGCGGCAAAGTAGCCGTATTTTAAACCCCGGGGTAACAGAATAATTTTTATCCCGGAAAATTTGATAGTTCCCGTGGGAAAAGTGATAAACGACTTCTACGCGGACGGAGTCGCGGGCCCTTTATAATATGTAGTGATAGAGACTAATATTTTTTCGCATCGCCTAAAACTAACAGCTTATTCAGAACGCCATAATTAAAAAAACAAATGATTTACTTAAACAAAATAAACGCTAAAACAATAAAAATCCCTTCAACAAATACTAACACCTTTATTAACAAACAAGTTAACCGAAATCAAACACAAATATTTGATTTTTCCCCCTCGGCCAAAGCGGGCACCATAAAGCACCTTCCACAGATAATAACACTTCATTAACTATTCATGATGCATCGTTACATTCTATGACACACTCTGTCATAAGCCGCGGGGGCGGGGCCCGGCGTCGACCAATCACAGGCGTGCAAATGATCTAATAATTAACATATTAGCCAATCAGAACGCCGTGAAGAATTACCTAACTAAACGCTTTTCTTCGTAATGAGTTAGTTTGTGTGGATAAATTTCCGCGTCGGTATCTTACGTGTGGAAAAAATAAATTAAATAATTTTGTAAGAAAAAAGTGATTTTTGTTTAGTTTGATCTGACTTGCGTTAGTTGGCTTGCAAATAAATACGATCGTAGACTTTAAATGTTGAACCATCGTGGAACTCTGTCGCTGAAACTTTGTTTTATGTGAGTTACTGCAACTTAACATTATACAAAGAATTATTTTTTTTTACTTTTCATTAAAAAGTAAAGGTTTTACCGACGGCGAAATAGCGCAGTGTTAAATCACTTGAGATTAGGGCTTCCAATAAAAAAAGGTGAGAAATAAATTATTGAACTTAAAAGTACTCCGAACTAATCCGATCTTTATGAAGTAGGTACAAGAAAAAATATCAAGATACAAGAATAGTTGAAGCAAATATAGTTTGTATGTACAGATTAGCGACGACGGGTAGCTTTTTACCCAATTTACCCATCGAGTAGATAAGTATGAAGCTGAGTAGGTAAATGCCCTATTTTCAGGTGAATACTTGGGTAAACCGAGTAAATTTGGTATAAAAAGGGTCTGTACCCAAATAACCACCTAAAATAAGTATTTACTCGGGTACATACCTATCCATTCGGTGGATAGATTGGGTAAATACTGGATGGTAGGACTGTGGTCACCGGATTAAAGGGGGATCGCGCGCTGTTCGGAGCCAACTATTTTTTTAATCGGAAAAGTAAATTCCTCATAGTTTTTAAAGCAAGCTAACTAACGTCTCGTATTTTATGTTTTATTATTAAATTAATAACTAAAGGAAACGCTTTAAATAATAAATTAAAAAAACAAAACTTATGAAAGCTTCTAAATAGTGTTTACGAAGATTTTCTACGCAACAGTTACTTATATGACAGCAACACAACCGTAGGCTGTGCGGGATGGAGCAGCTGCCGCTGTACGACCTGGAGCCCTGTTCGGCGCAACACGGCGGCGCGCTGGCGGCGCTCCGGCTGCTGCGCTCCTACAACCACTTCCTGCCCCCAGGTGAGTCTGGCTACAACGCCGCGGACTGTGCGGGGTGGAACAGCTGCCGCTGTACGACCTGGAGCCCTGCTCGGCGCAACACGGCGGCGCGCTGGCGGCGCTCCGGCTGCTGCGCTCCTACAACCACTTCCTGTCCCCAGGTGAGTCCGGCTACAACGCCGCGGACTGTGCGCGGTGGAGCAGCTGCCGCTGTACGACCTGGAGCCCTGCTCGGCGCAACACGGCGGCGCGCTGGCGGCGCTCCGGCTGCTGCGCTCCTACAACCACTTCCTGTCCCCAGGTGAGTCCGGCTACAACGCCGCGGACTGTGCGCGGTGGAGCAGCTGCCGCTGTACGACCTGGAGCCCTGCTCGGCGCAACACGGCGGCGCGCTGGCGGCGCTCCGGCTGCTGCGCTCCTACAACCACTTCCTGCCCCCAGGTGAGTCTGGCTACACCGCCGCGGACTGTGCGGGGTGGAACAGCTGCTGCTGCAGGCCGCTTTGTCCTGCAGACGCTTCCTATCTTCAGGTTGGCTCTCGATTTTCGCACTAAGTATTTCCCAAGAGAAGACCACTGCTGAGAAGATAGTGCCGCAAGAAATTCAACAATTAGACATTTTTAGGGTTCCGTACCTCAAAAGGAAAAAAGGAACCCTTATAGGATCACTTTGTTGTCCGTCTGTCTGTCTGTTTGTCTGTGTGTCTGTCAAGACCCTTTTTCTCAGGAACGCGGGGAGGTATCAAGTTGAAATTAATATCAAATACTTAAGTCTGCAATCCCTCGGATCAGTAAAAAAATCAAACATATAAAGTCAATTACGGCCATTTATGCCGCATATTCAAGGGAATCTCAAGGGAATCAAAACCTATATATACCCGTTGACTTACAATCATGAAATTTAGCAAGGAACAATGTATCAGAGCACCGTTAATCCAGCACACACACACAGCAAAGCAGCACAGCAGGATGCACACTCAAGATACAGGCTTTTGCCTAGTTTGTAACTTTGGAGATCAGGGTTTAACAATTAACTGTACAATTATTATATATACAACCACTTACGTGTACTTAATCTAAACTACCGTCGATTGTACAATCTCTCTTACTTCGAATATTTTTTTTTTTTTTTTTTTTAATGTGATGTAACTATAAATTAACGGTTTTCGGATTTTTTCCTTTACTTGTGCTCTTGAGACATTGCTTCTTGCCTTACTATCTAAACCAACTAAGTGTAAAATTTTACAGCCATTTGAAATGTTTTTTTGTCTTTTAAATAAATATCATAATACTTTATTTGATGACCGCCGATATGCTGTCACTGCGCAACAACAACGGCGGCCTGCCGACCAAAATATATAAATAAAATGTATGAAATCATATGAGATACGATAGTCTGTGTACCTACAATGACGACGCGGTTAGCCTAGTTGGTAGTGACCCTGGCTATGAAGCTAGCGGTCCCGGGTTCGAAACCCGATATAGGCAAATTTTTGTGTGATGAGCGCGAGTATTTGTTCCTGAGTCTTGATGTTTTTATATATTTAAGTATGTATTTCTCTATATAAGTATGTATATCGTTGCCTGGTACCCATCCAAGCCTAGAGCTTAGTTTGGGACTAGGTCAATTTGTGTAAGATTGTCCCTGATATTTATTTATTTTATTTATTTAATTAACAGGCCGATCTGCCGGCGGACTTAGTTGCCCTTCAGTCACCTGTGAACACACACCTGTGTCAGTAATGACTGCTTGTAATGACTATAATGGTCATCGATCCAACCCTTACGACCCCGCCAAAGGGTTAGGTCAGACTTTGTAACGCAATAGGGTAGTTTTACACTTAAATAACTCCCTGTTTGAATAAAGCGCAATACTCTTAAAAATATACAATCGAATTGATAACCTCCTTTTTAGGGTTCCGTACCAAAATTGTAAAAACCGGCCAAGTGCTAGTCTGACTCGCACTCGAAGGGTTCCGTGCCATCATACAAGATTTAATACTATGTACTTTTTATTATTTGTTGTCATAGTGGCAACAGAGATACACACTCTGTGAAAAGTTCAACAGTCTATCTATTACGGTTCATGAGATACCGCCCGCGGAGTGACAAAATTTTATAAAATCACGCTTTTTGTACGGAAGCCCGCTTTAATTTTAAATTTTATTTTAATTTTATTATTTGCTGATATAGCGGCAATTAAAATAAACACTCTGTGAAAAATTTCAACTGTCTACCTGTTAGGGTTCATGAGATACAGCCGGATTTAACAAACAAATCACGTTTCTTGTATGGGGCCCTTCTTTAATTTTTAATTTAATTTAATTTTTATTATTGGTTGCTATAGCGGCAATAGACATACACATTCTGTGAAAATTTCAGCTGTCTACGTATTTCGGTTCATGAGATACAGCCCGGTGACAGACAGATGGACGGACGGACACCCGGACACACCGGACGGTTTGGCACCCTTCGGGTACGGAACCCTAAAAAGGAATCCTTATGGTGAGACTTTGTTGTCTGTCTGTCTGTCACAGCAGTTTTTCTCAGCAACTTCACAAGCTATCAACTTGAAATTTAGCATAGCTGTATAACTTTCTTGCTGGCATCTGTTTTTAGTAAAACAAGTATGAAATTAATTTTATAAATAATTGATAAGGGGTTTAGAATGGGGGGTTGAAAAATGAAAGTGATTTGATTACAGCACGTGGGGTCTCATATGAAAGGGCTGAATTTGCACATTTCAAAAAAAAAAATTATAATTTTCCATGACGTACTTTTTGATTTATAACCAAAAATGTTCAAAAAATGACCGTTCCTCACCCTTATTTCCGAAGTTTATCAATCGAAAAATCTGAAAAATTCCTAAGTTATAGATAATTACTTATATAGTACGGGAAAATAAAACGGAAGTGTTCAAAATTTATAGTTTTTGAGCAATTGAGAAAAAACTTTAAAAGATCTGTACTAAAATTTAGGCAAGTCAAAATGGACCTTATTGCATACAATTAAAGTACATGAAAAAGTGTATTTTTGAAGTACGGACTTAAATGCGGAACCCTCGGTGCGCGAGTCCAATTCGCACTTGACCGATATTTTTTAAGTGGTTGACGACGCCGCGCCGTAGCCTGTTTGTAGTGACCCTGCCTACGAAGCTAGCGGTCCCGGGTTCGAATCCCGGTATGCGCAAATATTTGTGTGATGACGTACCTAGAGTAGAGGAAATTCAGGAAAATCAAAGACAATGGCGGCAGACATCACCTCTGTATGGAACTACTTCCATTGCGATCGCCATTCCGCCTGCTAGCAAGCTATTTAAAATATTTGTATGTACTTAATCGAAGGCCAGGAATTATTACTGCAACGTGCATCGCAGTTTGGCCTTCGCCTACGAACAATATTTTGAGAAACCTTACATATTACGTTTTATTTTAACCATCGTCAACAACGTCTGCCCTCACGTCTGACCTATTTCAGTGGGTGTCCTAAGCTTCCATTTGGACGAAAAACCTTTCCCAACCTGTTTCATTTCGCAACCGTTTCATTTGGCCAAACGCTTTTTTTCCGAAACTGTAAATATTTCAGGATCTATTTCAGGACCATCGTGTAGAACCCTATAGGTTAGGTTAGGTTAGTTTTATTAAAGTCCTGAAATATTTACAGTTTCAGAAAAAAAGCGTTTGGCCAAATGAAACGGTTGCGAAATGAAACAGGTTGGGAAACGTGCGGTTGCGAATCATTAGCAGATAAATCATTTCAGTGACATTCGATTATTTATAATAGAATTTTTTGCACTTGAATTTGTACCTTTTTGTTGCTATTAATAATAATGACATTCTAAAATTCTTTTTACACGGTGGATACTCAAAACTGCCGATAGATGGCACTAGTAAATCTAGTAATATTCATAATTACGCTGAAATATAGTAGAATAGTTTATTTTTATGTTTATATTTATAAACTCGGAATTTTCTCCTCTTTCATTTGTCATCTCATCGCACTCGATACGATAGCGAAAAAAAATGTAACAGAGGATCTAGTCTATATTCTTGGATGTTAAGTCCGACATATTGAATTTGTTCGAATGTACACCCTATGTCACCTAGATCATAACGAATCGATAGACACGTCATTTATCAAAATCTTTTAAGTAGTTTAGGCGCCGTTGCAGTAGAACATACGTATATACATATATACACATACATACTGCTAAAATCATAACCCTTTGGGCTTAGCCGTAGTCGGGAAAGAAAGAAAGATGCGTCAAAGATGATGATGATGATGTTTATGATGAAGATGGTGATGATGATGTTTTCCATGATTTGACGTTAACATACGGCCCTAGAAGATAACCGTAATCAAATTCTCAGGCAGAAGCCATCGACAATAGTTCACCCTTACCGTATTAGCCCGTGATCGCGTGGTGTTTGCAGGGTGTTGATTAAGGGCAATTACCCTCGGCCCTCCCCTGCCCCCTGCCCCCTGCCCCATGGCACGGCCACGGAGTTTAATTGTTTAGTCAATGCCATCATACCAGTGGTATGATGGAAGATAACGCCTCTTACGCTAGTTTAACCGGTTAGTACCGGTAAGTGCGGGCAGTTGTGCCAACCGAGAGGGACGCAGCTATCTGTAAGAACGAGCCGCATATTACTCATCCTGGCATATAGCTGCGTCCCTCTCGGTTGACCCAACCACTCGATCGTGCGGAAGTGGTTTAAGAGGCGTTCTATCTTGGTCCTCAGAATAGGCAAAGTATAGTACAAGTACTCCGCCCTATTACGAGATCGAGTTGGGTGCCTACGCACACACACGCACGCGGCGCAGCGTAGACTAAGGGCCTGCGCAAACCGGCGGAGCGCAGCGCAGATCACTTTAAATTGATCAATGTATATTCTTCCCTATTTTAATTACAATAAGGTATAAAGTTGAATGCTCTGAGACCGACCTCGGAGCATCACGGGGGATTTCTACTCTGCGGCTGCGGCTCTAAATTTATACCTTATTGTAATTAAAATAGAAAAGAATATACATTGATAAATTTAAAGTGATCTGCGCCGCGCTCCGCCGGTTTGCGCAGGCTCTAACACGCATGGAGGAGATATAATTTGACAAGTGCTAGGGAAATGAATACATCTATTCCATATTCTAACGTAAGACTGATACTCTGTGTTGCTCATTATAATTATATAAATGCGGAAATGTGTTTTTTGGTTAATGGTATGAAAACAAAAAGAGGTCATGTATCTTGTGACCGATACATTATTTTATTACAATGGAACAAGGTGAAAAATTGTATACATCTTTCTGTCCTCTTGTCCCTTTTGCTTTAGTCTAAGGCCGACAGTCTTCTTTTTACCAATCATCAATACATATAAAATGAAGTCGCCCTCCGCGTCGGTCTGTCCCTTTGTATGCTTAGATCTTTAAAACGTAACCGAAGCGAAGTGAGGGTGGGTCGCTAGTAAAACTATAAAAATAAGTGCTAAGCTATTCCTCCGAGGTCACGAGCAAAAGCCAGTAAATATAAAGCGGTGTTAATGATTACTTGGCACTTATTCAACCCGTGTTGGTTTTAGAGGGGCGTTCGCAGCCGGTGGTCCCCACGGCCTGGTAATAGAAGCATTAACAACATGCTACTTATCTCTATCGCTCTACATACGTGGCTGAATCGAGAGAAAAAGCCAACATATATCTAAAACACTGGGATACATTTACGAATAGGCTACGAAACGGATTGCAATTGTTATTCCATTTTATAAAAAGATAAAATATATATTTATTCAGTAAGTAGGCCGCACGGGCACTTTTACACGTCAAGATTAGAGGACCACAGGCTTCTAGCACGCATGCAGGAGATAAAATTTGACAGGTGCTAGGGAAATGAATGACTACACCTATTCCATATTCTAACGTAAGACTTAACGCTTAAGGTTTAAAATAAAAGTGTCCCTTTTAGAATCGCTATAAAAATGTGTAAATCGCTATAGTCACTTAGTAATAAAAGTCAGGACACTTTTATTTTAAACCTTAAGCGTCTTACGTTAGAATATAGAATAGATGTATTCGTTTCCCTAGCACGTGTCTAATTTTATCTCGTGTATGCATGCTAAGCCCGCTGCAGCTAGCTGAGACGAAGCGCCGCAGGAAACTCGTAAAAATGCATCTTTTTAAAATGTAGAACTTCGATTTTTTATTCACGATCATCAGCTGGCGATTGTACTAAATTAAACACGCAATGTATCAGAGTTCTGAATGCGTTTGAAGTTCATGTGATCAAAGGGGTTACTAACAATTAACGATTTGAACTTCGGGGGTGAATGGCTTAAATGAACAGGTGTATGAGGTGTATGACCTGTAGGCACAGAGGTTACTGTTGACGACGAGGATGAGTTGCAAGTTCAATCCCGGCCAGGGTCAAATTCAATTTAAATAAAATGGCACCTGCATCCATGTATGCGGACAATTTTGACAATGTTTGAGATACGTATTCGGTTCTTGTAGTATTGTTCGTTAATGACTTGTCTTTATAAATGGGAGATCTGTGGAGAGTGTCAATCGCCTCATGCTCCGACCACTCCGCGCTTCACTCCGCCACGCTTCACTTCAACAGAGAAGCCCAAGATGGCGGCCGGCTCAACAAAAACTATCAACACGTGCAGCAATCAACACTTCCGCCATTTTTAAATCAAATTGTTTTAATATTTTTTTTATTTCATTTTCAGGCGATTTTGTTTGGTACTAAGAAACAATCATTTTGTGTAGGTATTTCAAAAAATCTGTCCTACTTCGTGACTGTGAATGTACTTAGTATAATGCCTACGTTATCGGAAAATAACCCGGTGTATTTAGAAATACCTACCTACTTATATATGACCATTGAAATCTCACTAAAACACAATTTTTTTAATTGCGTCCTCTTAATTTGGTCACCATTTCCTAGTGCCACGTGGGAGGTATTTCCTTCAGGATTAAAAAAAAATAAATAAAAAAATCTGGTTTCTTAATTCCTGAAGAAAGCGATGCATGAAACCGTGACGTCCTTCAAGGTAGGTAATTTGTTCTAGCTTAATGCAATCGATTGTTAACTGTGGATCTAGTAGATTCACTCCATATCGACGTGTAAAGAGTTCCACCACGCTCCACGGCCAATTTACTGAATAAATATTTTGAATTTAGAATTTGAATTTCGAATCTTCATATAATAAGCATATAAGCTTCTTGGGCTCTTGGCTACATCTATAAGGTTTAAATAGATAACCTCCTTTTTGAACTCTGTTAAAAAACGCTTAAAAAATTACAACCACTGCAAGTTGATTTTTGATAAATCGAACGCTCGAATATTTCATTTGAAAATGGAATTGAAACGGTAAAAAGTTATTTTTACCCGATACCGACATATGTGGCCAAAAATCGGATGTTCCACTCTAACTTCTAAACTACTGAACCGATTTTAATAAATGAGGTGTCATATGATTCACAAAAAATGTGCGAGCGTCATAGGCTATATAAAAATTATAATGGTGCGTCATAGTAGTCGTCAGTCGGGTTTTAATTTGTAAATTTTTGAATTAGGGGTTGGTTGTGACGGCCTCTCGCATATTTTATACATAAGTACCTCGTATTTCGAGCACTCGCGTCTTAAAAATCGAACACACTTTAAATGATGACACAACAGATTTTAAACTTCACTTGCTGCTATTGACAGACTACATCCCCCAATCCACACAAATAAGTAATGAGCGCGACCCTGTGAACGAGCAGCGGTTACGGTCACCTGCCCTTATAATTGACAAAACTGTGGGGCGACGCCGTGCCATCTTTTAACAATATTTGCCTAATACCGCTCATCCTATAAATTAAAAAGCTTATGTCAAAAAAATCCTTTTTTGGGAGAAGCTGTTCTTGCCGACTACTTTTTTTGCACAGTCATCTTCTGCTTATCAAGACAAATCCAACGAGCCCAAACACGGCGGGGCTATCTTTCTTTGCGGAGTTCCTATGTAGGTATGTCCACTTTCCGACTGCATCATCAGACTAATTCCATGGTACCTATTATTGCAACGTCACCGAAGCGAAGTCGCGTAGGTATACCAAAGTTCAGCTCAATCGGACACCGGGAAGTGGTTCAAAGTTCAGTTGCAAGATTTGACCAACTGCAAGGCTAAAAATAAAAGTTTTTAATGAAATGGGTACTTGGAGAACGTTTTTGTATGAGATTCTAAATAAATAACAGACAGACAGACAATGAAGTGTCACCATAAGGGTTCCTTTTTTACCATTTTGGTACGGACCCCTACAAACCGGCTTAGTGTAAGTAGGGCGGTACGGAACCTTCGGTGCGCGAGTCCGACTCGCACTTGACCGGTTTTTATTATTTGATACTTTTCTTTAGGGCTTGCACTTTAATCAATTACACCAAAGACGCTTGTACGTACGTACCTAAAGTCGCCGTCAATAGAACTTGTGAACGATGTAAACAAAACCAAACGAACCAATTCACCGTGATTACTCGATAATCCCGTACTTTTAAAGATCAAGTGAGGTCTTGCAATGATTTATACACTAGATCATTATTTTCATATTAAGTTTAAGATGAAATAACTATTCAATATACGTTATTTTGAATAAAAACACGCTTGGTGAATATTTGAGGTTATGTGTCAAGCAGTACTAATTTGTTTACATCTTTTCCAAGTTCTATTGACGGCGACCTTACCTAAGCTATTACCGTTTCTAGGGTTCCGTGCTCAAAGGGTGCCACGGTATGTTGATCACTCGATCAGTCCCGGAAGGGTCACATGTGGCAACCATATTGAGCAGCACATTTTTACAAAAATTGGATCCATGTTGCCAATTTTCCATCCTCACACATTTTTTCAATCTCCTTTTTCCCATTATAGGTATAACCGGCCCGGCACAAAATAGGTACCTATATGAAGGGTAGAACGCGTCCACTCCAAGACAATCGTATGACGTGTCTTATGTACCTACCTACCCTAGATTGTGTTTAAATTTAAAAGTTAATTATTGTTTTTTTGCATGGCCAGACGTACCCAGCGTAGTGGGCCCGCTGCTCGCGGGCCTGCCGCCGGCGTGCCTGCCGTACTGCCAACACCTGCCCGTGCGCACTCCTCCGAGTAAGTTCAATTGGCACATCACATCACATCACATCACACTAATTAGTGTGATTAGTGTGATCACACTAACTGCCGCACTCAGAGACGTCAATTAATTTTTAAGTGTCATTAAAGTTGCTGCTGTCACTTTCTTTACTACCTATAAGCAATAGAATAAGACGCAGCAAAAATGCAATGTATAGGTTACTATGTTTGTTACTTGTTCACGCTGTAATTCTACGCGGACGAAGTCGCGGGCAGAAGCTAGTATTATAAAAGTGAAAGTTTGTATGGATGTTTGGATGGTTGTTTCAATCACGCCTAAATAACTGAACGAATTTGGATGAACTTTGGCATAAACAATAAATAAATAAAATAAATATCAGGGGACAATCTCACACAAATTGACCTAATCCCAAACTAAGCTCTAGGCTTGTACTATGGGTACCAGACAACGAAATACATACTTAAATATACAGAAAAACATCCATGACTCAGGAACAAATACTCGCGCTCATTACACAAATATTTGCACATACCGGGATTCGAACCCGGGACCGCTAGCTTCGCAGGCAGGGTCACTACCAACTAGGCTAACCGCGTCGTCAATAGACCTAATTAAACGCCGATTTTAACATAATAACCGAAGCGAGAGCGCGTCGCTAGTGAGCTATAAAATGGGCTAAACTCAAGTAAAGAAGCCGTTATCGGACTGTAGTTCTACTGTTCCAGGTCTGCACTCTTTGAGTGAGGACGCCCGGCGGCGGGGGGAGAAGCGGCCGATCCCCGCCGAGCTGAAGGATGACAAGTACTTCGAGCGGCGCCGGCGCAACAACCAGGCCGCCAAGAAGTCGCGGGACGCGCGGCGCGTCCGTGAGGACCAGGTGCGAAGTAATAACCAGGTTGCCATCACGAACATCTCGCCAACACCGTCAGATACAAAAGTCGTCACACACGCCCAGGGCTGGATTTACACTGAGAAAACTGTTCATCAATAATTTAGGTGAATTCACGTAAAGTAGAGAGCATACTGATATCACCAAAAAGTACGATGAAACTACTATCGCGGCTGCTCACGATATAATATGATGAACTGTTACTACGCTTTTAGTAGGAAGCAGACACAATTTCACGGTGAAAGTCATCGAACCGTTGTGGGAAGGCCTCATGTGACCATGTAACAGTCATCATATTTTAGTATGCTTTCCTCATAGTTTTACTTGATTTCCTCTTACTTCAAATATGTCCTTTTATTTCTTCCTACTGTTTTTAAATGCCGTCATCGTATTTTTGTATGAATTCTTACTTTTATATAACGTTTTGTCGTTTAATTTCAGTAATATCATATTATTTACTCCTACTACTTATAAAGGCTTTCCTGATATTTTTGTATGCTTGCCTAGTACTGTTTATGTGCTTTCCTCATATTTTCGTCATTTTCCTATAACTTCTTCCTACTATTTATCTATGCTTTCCTCATATTCCAGTACCTTTTCCCGTTACTGTTATTTTCCTATTAGCTCTTCATACTATTTATCTACGCTTTCCTTATATTTTTGTATTCTTTCTTGTTATTTTTTCCCACTATTTATCTATTCTTTCCTATTATTTTAAAAGCGCCCAGTGCGTCCAGTGGCCTCCTCGTCACTGTGATTGTGTTTTTAAAGTATTAAACTATTTTATTAAAATCGAATATCGAACACCACTTACATTCTATGTAATGAAGCTTGGTATTTATTACATTTCCTCATTTTAACTTAACGGGAAAAAGTTTCCGTTAAGTTAAAATAGGGAAAAGTAATGAATACAAAGCTTCGTTAGATAGAATTTAGGTTGTATTCGATATTCGCTTCTAATAAAATAGTTTAGTTCATTAGAAGACATACCTAATTACAGTAACGAGGATGCGACTGGATGTACTGCGCCCTTATAGAATAATAGGTAAGGATAGATAAATTGTGGGAAAAAATAACAAAAAAGAATAGAAAAGTATAAGGAAAGCGTAGATAAATAGTAGGAAGAGCATACAAAACACATACATGTAAAAGAGTACTTTGGTGAATATTATAATATTCACCATTAATTACTAACAGAACTCAGGAATAATCAAAAAGATCACAATAAACCAGATCTGAATTGAGGAGACAGTTGTAAAAGGAAAAAGAAAATTGTTAACAAAAAGTTTTATTAACGAAAATTAATCATTATTTAAACTAAATATAGGCATACCTATATAACAAGTATATTATTTTACACAAGCGACGTGGCACTGGAAACTCATGCTCGCGCCACGTTGCCTGTGTAGTCAAGTCAAGGACAAAAACATAAATACGATACGCACAAACTCTCAAAAATACGTTTACGCTTACGCCTGATATAAGGTCGCCTATACATATACCTATTTTGAGACTGGGCGAATCTATGTTTTTATCCTTGACTGTACAATTTAGTAGGATAATGCGTTAAAAAGTGACATTTTGGCTGCAAAGGAGATTTCGTGAGCTTCATGTACAGCCCTTCATATTTTTTGCGCCGCTCCTCTATGGTAACGTTGACATCGGCTTCGGTATTGACAGTCGATACAAAGCTATCCAGAATGTCTGCCCGCGACGCATGCCATTCCTTCTTTGACCGACGAGCGGGAGGAATATTAAACAGGCATCCAATAAGGAGAATAGCTGCTATGACTGAAGTCTCCGGGATCACTTCTGAAAAGGAAGATTTTTTTTTTTAATTGAAACACTTTATTAAATTGAAAGTAACCGAAACTGAAGTCTGACAACAAAATAAAACAAAACCCTATCCTATGTTCGTAGTCGAGTAAAAAAAGGTGATGTAAGCTCACCTTTAGTAGAAATCTGCTTGTTTCTGGCACTCTGTATTATCATGCCGGTAGAAGCTTCTAAGGCTCTACGTCCCCCAGCTTTATCCGGATAGAGTGCGTCGTAATCAGTAGCCGCCAGCCGTTAGGTGACTGTAGGATGGGGTATTTTTTCAAATACATCTGCAGGGTCCAGCTGCGCGACTTGAGAGCTGCTCCAAGGCCGACAACACCTTATCCATATCCCCTGTACAAATTAATAAGATTGTTTTATTCGGATTTTGATATAGGTATGTTTGCCATATACAAACAAGAACATACCATTATGCATATGTAATATATATTTAATTTAATAATAAAAATAGTTTGAGCTCTAAAAGTTCTATTCCAACAAAATTACCTTCTTCAAGTGCCCCTAAGTCGATCCCAGGCAGAGGTGGGTCACCTGACTTTGAGCTCGATGTGGAGCCGGAGTGGGACTTGGGCTTCGCCAATAGGTTTAAAGATATTAGATACGCTCGCCGAGCCCTTCTGGCGTTCACTAGCCAGCCGGAGGTATTACACTTCGACTGGTAAGCTTTGGAGGCCGAGTTCAAGATTTTAGCGGCCCTCGACAGATGTTTCCAATATGACTCATACCTGAAACAAAAATGTATTTAGTAGGTATAACATTTAAGTTGGGTATAGATTTTGTTGATTAAAACTTTTAAGAGAAAGAAAAATAGAACACGTAGAAAGATGTTCGTACTAACTCAAAAAGTACAAAAACTCGCTCTATGTATTTACTGAGGACCAATTAAGGAATAACTGTGCCAAGTTTCAGCCATGTACCAAAAAGTACAAGGTTCCCATCCCATCAGAACAACCCGCAATAGAACCAATCTTCACCGTTTTAGCCAATTTTGTGGCACAATTTCTCAAAAACTATAACTTGTATAAAAATGCATGTTCTAGACACGCGGGAGCGTGTCCAGCCAAGTTAAAAAAAAGGAACTGGAACTTCAAAAAGTTATTTGAAGAAGATTATATCCATGCAAACAAGTACCTAGGTATAGTGCGCGCCACGTAACATGAACC
Source organism: Tortrix viridana (assembly GCA_963241965.1). Classification (NCBI taxonomy): domain Eukaryota; kingdom Metazoa; phylum Arthropoda; class Insecta; order Lepidoptera; family Tortricidae; genus Tortrix; species Tortrix viridana. Next base: position 5,735,231 of record OY725198.1, on the reverse strand, counting down.
TACGGCATAGTATAAATAGAACAGTAATTGCAATTGTTCCTATAATACGTACCTATACCTACATAATTATTATAAATAAAAATGTCAAAACTGCACTGAGCTCTTAGTCTCACTCAAAGAAAGCCGCACGGCGGCCGCCAATAGTACCTAGTCAAAGGAATCCGCCGGAGACGAATTACTTTTCTATTTATACTATGGCTACGGGAAAGTCGACTATGACCCACCCCGAAATTGACTTCTGAGCAGGTTCATTCTATGTTACATGGCGCGCACTAAGTATACCTACCACCAGACACCTGTAACCCCTCGTACCTATGCGGTGTCAAAAATTGCTAGGTAATTAAACAGTGACCTCGGCACGGATCCGTGCTAGCATACGAGGGGGTAACCATGCTCATCAAAACCAAAAATCAAAACCACAAACAAACAAAAAACACAACGGCAATTAGTTAGGTTAGCAATACGAATAGCATAGGTAGGTAGTTCAACTTACCGGCAAACTTCTCGACATAATTGTCGAAATTCCATTTGTGCAGTAGACCTGCCGTCTGCCATCACTTATCAATCTAATATCACACACAATGTACCTAGGTATACCTGTAACGTGCACTCGCGTTGAGCAATAAATGACAACTGACAACTGGCGCGGCGCGGGCGCTTTGTTGCGAATGATGTGGATTCGCCGAACTTGAGACGTTCATCTAAATTTATGATTGCGTAATAATTCGTTGTACGTTTCAATGTATTTTTGTGTAATAGCTTTGTATATTATAAGAATGTTATGATATTTCAGAATTACCAATCTTCAAAAAGATAATGCTAGCATCGTAAATAATATGACAAGTCATACTAATTCTAACTTGCATCAGTACGGTGCCTTCACCGTATTTCAATTTATGTTCTGCAATTTTACTAGGAATTTCTTAATACAATATGGTGACAGTTTCCTCATGTAATATAATTATAATCTTTCTCCGGAGTATCATCGAATTTCTGTAATATAGTTGTGTTTTAACAGGACAGCACTATATTGTATCAAAATGGTAATATTATATTCGGTGACTAAATCTTATGGTGGAAGGTCATCACATTATTGCACTACTTCATCTATAAATTCGATTATTTCGTTATATGGTAGAATTCTCACATTGTATTTATCTACGGTCACTTTATTTTAGCATAATTAATTACATTCCAGATCAATGTAATGATATTTTAAAATGAAGCCAAAACGACATTTTTCTCAGTGTAGGGGCGGGCAATCGGGGCTACAGCCCGGGGCCTCCACAAAAGGGGGGCCCCCACAATGAGTATTTCAAAAAAAAAAGAAAAACATCCAAGTTGAAAAAATCGTTAAATCTATTAGGAAAATAATTAGGGGCCTCCGCTTCTTTGTTTTCCCAGGGCCTCCAGACCTCTAAATCCGGCCCTGCACACGCCAATGACAGCTGAAAACCAGTGCTAATTTCAACCTTACGTCATAGACACTCGAGTCTATTATTCGCTGTCAACTGTGACGGATATATCCGTCAATGGCTTTGAAAAGGTTAATATCAATTTTCTAAACCGGGGCGAAGCCTGCGAGCAACTTTAACGTATTTCGAATTTGCCCATAATCAATGGGCACACTGAAGATATTTACCCACACTTGATCAAGTGTTGTTTGTTTGATGTTTTTCTCGTTTTTTGATTCAGATTGCGTGGCGTGCGTGTCTCCTGGAGCAGGAGAACGCGTCGCTGCGCGCGCACGTCGCGGCGTTGCGACAAGAGGCACTAGCGCTGCGGGCGCTGCTGGCCGCCGACGAGCCCGCCGTGCCCACTAGCACCACCGCCGATTGAGCTAGCTCTGTGGACGCTGCTAGCGGCTGTCGGTCGTTTCGTAGTGCCTTCTAGCTGACCGCCGATTGTGCTAGCACTCTGAACGTAGCTAGCTGCCGACGAGCCCGCCGTGCCCACTAGCACCACCGCCGATTGAGCTAGCTCTGTGGACGCTGCTAGCGGCTGTCGGTCGTTTCGTAGTGCCTTCTAGCTGACCGCCGATTGTGCTAGCACTCTGAACGTAGCTAGCTGCCGACGAGCCCGCCGTGCCCACTAGCACCACCGCCGATTGAGCTAGCTCTGTGGACGCTGCTAGCGGCTGTCGGTCGTTTCGTAGTGCCTTCTAGCTGACCGCCGATTGTGCTAGCACTCTGAACGTAGCTAGCTGCCGACGAGCCCGCCGTGCCCACTAGCACCACCGCCGATTGAGCTAGCTCTGTGGACGCTGCTAGCGGCTGTCGGTCGTTTCGTAGTGCCTTCTAGCTGACCGCCGATTGTGCTAGCACTCTGAACGTAGCTAGCTGCCGACGAGCCCGCCGTGCCCACTAGCACCACCGCCGATTGAGCTAGCTCTGTGGACGCTGCTAGCGGCTGTCGGTCGTTTCGTAGTGCCTTCTAGCTGACCGCCGATTGTGCTAGCACTCTGAACGTAGCTAGCTGCCGACGAGCCCGCCGTGCCCACTAGCACCACCGCCGATTGAGCTAGCTCTGTGGACGCTGCTAGCGGCTGTCGGTCGTTTCGTAGTGCCTTCTAGCTGACCGCCGATTGTGCTAGCACTCTGAACGTAGCTAGCTGCCGACGAGCCCGCCGTGCCCACTAGCACCACCGCCGATTGAGCTAGCTCTGTGGACGCTGCTAGCGGCTGTCGGTCGTTTCGTAGTGCCTTCTAGCTGACCGCCGATTGTGCTAGCACTCTGAACGTAGCTAGCTGCCGACGAGCCCGCCGTGCCCACTAGCACCACCGCCGATTGAGCTAGCTCTGTGGACGCTGCTAGCGGCTGTCGGTCGTTTCGTAGTGCCTTCTAGCTGACCGCCGATTGTGCTAGCACTCTGAACGTAGCTAGCTGCCGACGAGCCCGCCGTGCCCACTAGCACCACCGCCGATTGAGCTAGCTCTGTGGACGCTGCTAGCGGCTGTCGGTCGTTTCGTAGTGCCTTCTAGCTGACCGCCGATTGTGCTAGCACTCTGAACGTAGCTAGCTGCCGACGAGCCCGCCGTGCCCACTAGCACCACCGCCGATTGAGCTAGCTCTGTGGACGCTGCTAGCGGCTGTCGGTCGTTTCGTAGTGCCTTCTAGCTGACCGCCGATTGTGCTAGCACTCTGAACGTAGCTAGCTGCCGACGAGCCCGCCGTGCCCACTAGCACCACCGCCGATTGAGCTAGCTCTGTGGACGCTGCTAGCGGCTGTCGGTCGTTTCGTAGTGCCTTCTAGCTGACCGCCGATTGTGCTAGCACTCTGAACGTAGCTAGCTGCCGACGAGCCCGCCGTGCCCACTAGCACCACCGCCGATTGAGCTAGCTCTGTGGACGCTGCTAGCGGCTGTCGGTCGTTTCGTAGTGCCTTCTAGCTGACCGCCGATTGTGCTAGCACTCTGAACGTAGCTAGCTGCCGACGAGCCCGCCGTGCCCACTAGCACCACCGCCGATTGAGCTAGCTCTGTGGACGCTGCTAGCGGCTGTCGGTCGTTTCGTAGTGCCTTCTAGCTGACCGCCGATTGTGCTAGCACTCTGAACGTAGCTAGCTGCCGACGAGCCCACCGTGCCCACTAGCACCACCGCCGATTGAGCTAGCTCTGTGGACGCTGCTAGCGGCTGTCGGTCGTTTCGTAGTGCCTTCTAGCTGACCGCCGATTGTGCTAGCACTCTGAACGTAGCTAGCTGCCGACGAGCCCGCCGTGCCCACTAGCACCACCGCCGATTGAGCTAGCTCTGTGGACGCTGCTAGCGGCTGTCGGTCGTTTCGTAGTGCCTTCTAGCTGACCGCAGATTGTGCTAGCACTCTGAACGTAGCTAGCTGCCGACGAGCCCGCCGTGCCCACTAGCACCACCGCCGATTGAGCTAGCTCTGTGGACGCTGCTAGCGGCTGTCGGTCGTTTCGTAGTGCCTTCTAGCTGACCGCCGATTGTGCTAGCACTCTGAACGTAGCTAGCTGCCGACGAGCCCGCCGTGCCCACTAGCACCACCGCCGATTGAGCTAGCTCTGTGGACGCTGCTAGCGGCTGTCGGTCGTTTCGTAGTGCCTTCTAGCTGACCGCCGATTGTGCTAGCTCTGTGGACGCTGCTAGCGGCTGTCGGTCGTTTCGTACTTCTAGCTGACCGCCGATTGAGCTAGCACTCTGAACGTTGCCAGTCGCCGACGAGCCCGCCGTGCCCACTAGGACCACCGCCGATTGAGCTAGCTCTGTGGATGCTGCTAGCGGTTGTCGGTCGTTTCGTAGTGCCTTCTAGCTGACCGCCGATTGAGCTAGCTCTGTGGACGCTGCTAGCGGCTGTCGGTCGTTTCGTACTTCTAGCTGACCGCCGATTGAGCTAGCACTCTGAACGTAGCTAGCTGCCGACGAGACCGCCGTGCCCACTAGCACCACCGCCGATTGAGCTAGCTCTGTGGACGCTGCTAGCGGCTGTCGGTCGTTTCGTAGTGCCTTCTAGCTGACCGCCGATTGAGCTAGCTCTGTGGACGCTGCTAGCGGCTGTCGGTCGTTTCGTACTTCTAGCTGACCGCCGATTGAGCTAGCACTCTGAACGTTGCCAGTCGCCGACGAGCCCGCCGTGCCCACTAGGACCACCGCCGATTGAGCTAGCTCTGTGGATGCTGCTAGCGGTTGTCGGTCGTTTCGTAGTGCCTTCTAGCTGACCGCCGATTGAGCTAGCTCTGTGGACGCTGCTAGCGGCTGTCGGTCGTTTCGTACTTCTAGCTGACCGCCGATTGAGCTAGCACTCTGAACGTAGCTAGCTGCCGACGAGACCGCCGTGCCCACTAGCACCACCGCCGATTGAGCTAGCTCTGTGGACGCTGCTAGCGGCTGTCGGTCGTTTCGTAGTGCCTTCTAGCTGACCGCAAGCACTGTGAATGCTAGCAGACCAGACGAGCCTGTCGATCATATCTACTACCTAGCACGATTGCTGTTTGAGCTAGCACATGTCCGTCTCACTTCAATCGTAACATTGTAACTGTTATTGCTAATGTTGTACAGTCCAGGTCATAAATATGTATAGATTTTAGTACAGTCCAGGACAGAAAGATGTTTACACTTTTGGACCTTATTACAATGGAATAAGGTGAAAAAGTGTAATCATCTTTCTGTCCTCGACTGTACCTTGTCTTTTTACTGTCATGTTTAGTACCAATTTCACCGTACGATGTTAAATGGTAATCGACTGTTAGTTCATACATTTTGACAGCTGTTAACACTCTAATCGTCTGTTAAGTGGTTGGTGAAATCCGACATTAAACTGCTATAGGTATATGAATGTCACAGCGATTAAAGTGACAAGGTACTAAAATGTGATGTTTTCAATATAAAGGGACCTTATGTAGGCAGGCGGTTACGCCGTTTTTAGAACTGTTACCATAGTATTCGTATAGGTACAAGAATAAGAAGAGCGTAACTGCCTTCCTCGATAAGGTCCCTTTATATTGAGAACGTCACAAATACATATCTATGACTTTGACTGTACAGTCACCACACGCGATTGTTGAGCCACCATAGAACCCTATCATAATGACAACGCCAAGTCACTGAAAAGAAATTACGTCAAAATTTTCCGTCGACTTTCTGTGAGAGGGTTCTATAGTGGCTCAACAATCCCGTGTGGTGACTGTACCTATGTCACAAGATTTTATTGATAACTTCTCAATGGATTTTAGTGTAAGAGGAAGAGGTCTTAAAAATACACTTTCTGCCGCTCTCAGAGGCGTCATAATTTTTAAGTTTGATTAAAGTTACTGCGTCTTATTCTATTGCTATAGCAAAGAAAGTGACAGCAGCAACTTTAATCAAACTTAAAAGTTAATTGACGTCTCTGAGTGCGGCCGTTTGTATTTATATATTAGCTATGTGTGGGATTAAGGGGTCGTAAAATGCATATACAATCTGTTGATGTATATGTTTAACGGATTATGGGAAATTTGTTGTATCTTATCTGTGTACTTTCCAGTAATCCCCTTGTGTGTACAAAAACATATGTGACGTTCTCAATATAAAGGGACCTTATGGAGGCAGACGGTTACGCCGTTTTTAGAACTGTTGCCATAGTATTCGTATAGTTACAAGAATAAGAAGAGCGTAACTGCCTTCCTCCATAAGGTCCCTTTATATTGAGAACGTCACATATTACAATAATTACTAATAATGACACTAACCACCTTGACCACCCTGTCTTTCTTACACTTGAAAATAGACTAGGAGAGGGCTGACTTTTCTGGCAGGCAAAACTTGTCGATAATAAACTAATATATCAATTACTAAGGATTTACCTCCAGTCATGATGGATCTAGCTTAGAATCTTAGCTTATTTATAACTCGAGTCTTACCATTCCGTCCTCAATGTGATCTCTTAAAAGTAATAATAAATATCTTTAAAAATAAGATAAGTTAGATGTACGTAGAGGCCTACAGAAGTTTCATTTGCGGTACTTAGATGAAAACAAAAAGAGGAAGATACTGACCGGCCGTCACCGATCTGTCAACACGTGCGACGTCATAATTATTGTGAGACATGGCTGTCTCACTTACGCGCACGACGTTAGTCCATCAATTTATCTCTATTGCTCCTTAGTGCATGTTTACAGCTGTGTGGGTGGAATTTGCGAACGTAGGTGTCGCGGCACGCATTATGTCAGTGTCTTGTACGGCGATAACGTGTCTTCCCCTTTTGCTAAGTTGCTGTAGGTACTCATTCCATCCGTCTCCTAGGAGATTCAAGTGCAGCCAAAGAGTACATTATATATAGGAGGATAGAGATATCACTCTATTCAACGGCACAACGCCATCTAACGCAAATTCCCGTAACTACTGTTAGGACCATCTATTACCATACCTATAATATCAAGGACCAATAACCACACGTACCAATACCAGCCCTGCTGTGCCACTGCCCATTGGCCACTGCCCTTTGAAACTAGAATTTAAAGTTGTTTTCATCTATTATAGCCTTTCTAAATATCGCCATCTAGTGCAAATTTACGGAACTATGGCGTCCATACAAAACGGATTGTTGGAAGTGAAAGCACCGTGAGTGCAGCTGTCGGCACTGTTACCTGTAGTTATTGTGTCGTTTTATTTGTAATAAATAAAAATTTACCTTATTAACAAAGCTTTTTCTTCTCTCGTTTCCCTAAGGATCAACTGGTAGAAAATGCCAATGCATGCTGTTTTAAAATCTAAAGAGGTTTGAACACCCGACTTTTTGCCAAATAAAGGGTCCTTTTTGGTTTATCAGCAACATTTATAGAGGGTAAAAAAAGCGCCATCTGTTGTCGGGTAGCATTTCTCATATAACTATTTAGATAGATATAAGAAATGCTACTTGACAACAGATGGCGCTACCCTATTATCCGTTAGATGTCGCTGTTAAATAGTATTATTGAGATTTCTAAAAAACCTTATAAGATATCGAGATAAAAAGTATCACTATGTCAATTTCTATGTAACACGCTACATAGGTGCCAATTTTTATTCAAATCTGTTAACGCATTCACTGCCGGCAACGCATGTAAGCATACTCGAGACTTAACACAATGCCTTGAACGCATATGTGCGTTTTTACAGTATGCCCGTTTTATATGAAACAAAAGAAGCGGCACCTGGCGAAAGTTCAAAAATGAATGCCGGCAGTGAATGCGTTAAGGTGTTGGCCAATGAAAACGAATAAAGCAAACACACTTTCGCATTTTTTTTTTTTATTTTTTTTTTTTTACTTATGTCCAGCGGCTAATTTTAACTTATGTCTAGCGGGCCTATTATGGGCGCGTCTATCGATGTGGGCAAGCGTGGGTAAAACATCTGTCTCTTTCTGACCAATATGTAAGTGCGAGTGACTTTATCCACTGCGATAAAGGCGACCATAATACAAATAAATTTGTGACGTTCTCAATATAAAGGGACCTTATGGAGGAAGGCAGTCACGCTCTTATTGTTCTTGTATCTATACAAATACTATGGCAACAGTTCTAAAAACTGCGTAACCGCCTGCCTCCATAACGTCCCTTTATATTAAGAGAGCGTCACATTTATTTGCTATAAAATATGGTACAGTTAGGGTCAAATAGATAGGAGCAGACAAAATGGCCAAATATATCGCAACACATCCTTATTCCTATAATAATAAAGATGTGTTGCGATATATTTGGCCACTTTCGCTGCTCCTATTTGACGCTGACTGTACAATTAGATAGTATTTTATTTGGTGTACGACGACATATTTTCCTAGAAGCTAGCATGCAAACGTTATTTTAAGTGAACATCATTAATTAATTATGTTAATTACACAGAGCAGTTCCTATATTCTAACGGCTGATAGACAGGTATACCTTCAGTTAATCTATATGTGACCTTCTCAATATAAAGGGACCTTATGGAGGCAGGCGGTTACGCCGTTTTTAGAACCGTTACCATAGTATACGTATAGTTACAAGAATAAGAAGAGCTTAACTGCCTTCCTCCATAAGGTCCCTTTATATTGAGAACGTCACATATTATCTATTTGGCATGTAAACCTTTATGTGAGTCTATGGCTTTCCAAAAGGATACCACTGTTGAGAAGAAGCGCAACAAGAAACTCAAAAGTCTGTCTTTTTTAGGGTTCCATAGTCAAACTAGGAACCCTTATAGTTTTGCTATGTCCGTCCGTCTGTACTCTGTATGTCACTCACTTTTTCTCAGGAACCATTAAAGCTATGAAGCTGAAATTATGTACACGTATAGATACTTTCACTGCACACAAATAACAATAATAAAATTAGTAAGTGGGCGTTTTTCAAAAAAAGTGTACATGGTTAAGGAAAACTTAAGAAATGTTTACTTTTTCCGGTTCGTCACGAAAATTAACGATACTAAATGTATGACTAAATTTCGTGACGCACTGGAAAAAGTTAAAATTTCTTAATTTTTCCTTAACGATGTACACTTTTTTTGAAAAACGCCCAAGTACGAAAAAAAATTTTTTGGAACACAAACATGTAAATCAATGTTGAAATTGAGTAAGCAAAGTTTTTGAAGACCTATCTTAAATCTTAATACAAGGTGGGCCAAAAGAAATCACCCTATTGGAAGATGCTCTCATTTTTGCAAATTCGCCAATGTCAAATCTGTTTTGACATTTGTGGACTTGACAGATGCAAAATACAAGTGAACAAGCCATGGAGCGATACACTCCCCAAGAACGCGGAATAATCGTGTCTATTTTTTTGCGTAACAATTCAAAAAAAGAGAGTCAAACAACATCGGATGACTTCTTTTGGCCCACCTTGTACAAATCAATGTGCCTTAGATGCTTTATCTTTATTATTGTTCATAATTAAAGATTTGTCAACTTCTTGGACTATTCCTTTTCCTGGTTTTCTTGATTTCTATCCATGTCATTATGTTTGAACCTCATTTCTAAACTCTCCACTGATTCCTCGCACATCTATAGACTTCTTATCCTGAATACTTAATCCTTTTACGTTAAAAGTTGTAAAACCATTCCGATGCACCTCACAGTGGTAGTCATAGTTTTGCTCGTCAAAAACCAAACCGCATTTGCAAGTTTTCGTTCCAACTTTTATAGCGGAAGAACAATTTTTCAAATGACTCCACAGGTACTGTAGCCTGTCAAAACAAAGCCCGCATTGGCATTCATAGATGTCTGTTATCTTTTGATTATCCATATCTTTATCCGTAACTGTATCGTGTTTAGAAGCTTTGTCTAATTCATTCTGTATTCCATTTCCGTCTCCTTCATTTGATTTCCGACTTTCATTATCTGCTATAAAGATTTTCCCACCAACTTCTAATAATTTCTTATTAAATATCAAATCATTTTGGTCACTAAATAAAACAGTCCTAAATTCCTCGTTTGCATTAGGTTCTTCATGCGTCAAACTATGTTCATCTTTTGCCTTTTCTGTAACAAATGGTCTGTCACATTTACCGCATGAGTAGCTTCTAAGTTCCTTGAAGCAATTGTTTTGTTGCTGAACATGTAATTCAACAGAGTGCGGGTCTACGTACTTTTTGCATGTGACGCATTTGAAGAGAGTATTTTTTTCTGATGCATCTTTGCTGTCGTTTTGTAATCTTAATCGTATGAAACGTGTCGAAAAATAAATACTCGCCGACTTAACTTTATCTGCCATTGACTTAATGTCAAAAATATCAAGCCATTTGTGGCTCATCAGGTCCATGTAGTCATATAAAACGTATTTGAAAGAATCCCTATCAATATCATCATCATTTGAATGCAGTTCTCTGTGCATGTTGAAATCGGCAGCAAACTTGAGGTTGCATATCTCACACAGTTTAGTTTCAAACTCCAAGTTTAAAATGTGGTTTTGCGCGTGTTCGACTGCATTGTCAAACACAGCAGTGGCTAGTTTGCACGTTTTACAAATATACATAAGTATCGCTGGCGCGCTCTCAGGTGTGAATGTGGCGCGCCACGCATCTACTTTTTTAGCATTATTTTTATTCTCTGCAACACCTACATCTCTATTGTCAGAATTTACCTTTTTAAAGAACAAACTAGAATGCTTTTCCTTTATATGATCATTATAGGATTCTAAACGGATTAGATCATGACAAAACTTGCATGACATTAATTCACCGGGGTTGTTTAATTTACCCAAGTTTTCTTGGCATTTCCTCTTAGCATCCTTTTCATTATCAACCGATTTAGATCTTTTATTCTTGTCTTTAGCCATTTTACCCTCATTATCCCGAGTCCCAGCTTCTTTTCCATCTTTAGACTTATCACCCTGATTTTCTTTATTACAAGTTCTATTTCCATTCCCACTTGTCATTTGTTGACTACCGTTTTTATTCCCTGATATGAATGGTGCAAAAAAGCTTGTTAAATCCTCAACACAAGGTTGGCCTTTTAAGAGTCTTGATAAAGTATTGGTGAGTTTTTCTGTGTCTATCGTTAAGTCTTGGTTGTCGTTGTTAGACTTATTTTTACCTTGTTGACTGGATTCTTTTGTATTTCCACTTGATGAGTTTTCTCTCTCGCTCATTGTTACCTGAAAATATATACATTATTTATTATATACTTGAAATAAAATAATAATATACTGGAAACGGAATGTATAGGGAAAAATGACTAGAGGCATTCCATCAATATCTGTTCCACAAAAAATGTGTCCAAATAAGTTCTGATTCTAAATGATTTGATTTTATTCCGATATAAAATTTGAACATTGTCAATATTATTACACAGCGGTTTACTCTTGAGTGGCCTTGAGTCACCGACACTCATTTCATAGAATGTTTTACTTTGCCAAATTTTCATTTCATCAACAGGCATTTCCACAGATTTGTTAGATGTATTTTTCGATATTTTTATTTTCTTGTATAAAAATTTTCGAACGCCTTCTTTCCCTACAGACATATTTACTGTTATATTTATTTTCTTGTATAAAAATTTCCGAACGCCTTTTTTCTCCATATTTTGGCTCGTTAGTACATTAATTTATTAGTAGCATTTTTTTCCATTCCAAAAATCTAATTTGACAAAGTCGACAGAGCTCCGCTCCTATTTCTGGGTTGTTTTGGCTCTCCGGGCCTGATATAAACACCAACCTACCCTAACCTATCTAGGTCACATTCAGATTGACATTACTATCCTTTCCTTACATACAAGAAGTATAAAATAGTAGCTTTCTGCATCTGTCTGTTTATCCGCTACTCTTCCTAAACCATGCAACAGACTTTGATGTGGTTTTCACCATCAGGATAAATTTTAATGGAAGGTTTATGTATACAGGGTGTTTGGTAGACGATGCCTCAATCTTGGCAAGGGGTTAGAGAGAATCATTTGTAACATATTTGGCCTAGAAACCCCTATCCTAATGGTTATGGTTTATAGTAGGGCTGAACTGTACAATATCTGACGTCGAATTGAGAGTTCATATTTTTTTATAGATAGTACTCATTAATAGAAGCCTCCTCGTAAAATTTCAAGTTGCGGAAACGCACGGTTCGCGAGAAAAAAAATATTAAAGTTTCCATATAAACTAGTAAATTAACACTAAATTTGGACGCCATGACACCTGATTCAAACGTCACAGACGAGATTCTGGTTCTATTCGTTTTTGTGTTGATTTTGAGTATTCCATAGTGACATTATTTTGCGTATTTATTAGGGTGGGTCAGTCATGTATGGAGAAAAAAAAAGTTGTCATTTTTTTACGGGCACAGGTGTAAAACGGTGCCAAATTACGATGTTAATTAGTATTCATTTTTTTTTTATAATCGGAATTCATCTTCTGCCTCCGGATCCGTTTCAAAATGATCAAAAAAAATATTTTTAGCGTTTCAATACCATAGCTAACAAAAACACTTACTTAGGGGTATTCAAAATAAAAAATGTATTTTAGAGTTATTTATTGATTATTAAACAAGAATATGATATCTGCAAAGTCAAATTTTAAAGCCCAGTTTGGCTTAAATGGCAGTAAAATCCTTCTTACTATCAAATTTAGGCATAACTTTTCGTGACGCAATTTGAGCTTTTATGAAGCCTTCTCGCTCCACCTTATCACATAAAGTAGTCGAGGCTTCCGTGACTGTTATAACTGCCCTTTCGACAGCTTGAGTGTGACATGGTAGGCGTAATAAAGGAATCTCGCCTTCTCCTTTTTGTTCGATAAATAGCTTTAGATCTTCTTCAGACACAAGTCTCAACACGGGTGGTTCGTTGATAACTTCTTGCCAGTCTAAAAGATCGTAATACAGTGATGCATTAAAGTTTAATTTTTGTAGCTGAAACAGTCGCAACTTTCCTGATGAGGCCCTTCTGGCTTTCAGGATTCAACGGGCCGCTAGTTCACGAATGTGCGGCTGGGGGTCAGTCAGCATGGCAAGCAATACATTTTCCGGGTGTGCGAAATAGCTGTGAAATGGCTTTTTTGACTCAAATTCAATCCCGTCTTTATCTTCAAAATCAGATCCACTAGAATTGGTTGAGCTGCTGGGCATCTCTGGTGAAATTGCGGAAATGTTCGGACGTTTACTTTGAGATTTTTGTCGCAGTAACTTTCTCTTCAATGTCTTTGTAATTTGTTTTGTCGTAACAACGTCTATGCCATTTGTCTAACAGTACGTTGGTCTTTTAAAAAGTTTTGTTCCCTAACTGGTGTTTTTTTGTGTTTAGGACAAGTACATTTAGATATATCTAGACATTTGCAAGCCGCAATATCAAATAAATTTTTACTTCCAAGACAAAAATGATCCAATTTGATTTTTGGTATTTTTGGGTGGGATTTAAGAAGTTTCTTGCACTTTAAATGATAACCTTGTAACATTGCTTTCATCCGTTTTGGTTCCACGGTAGGAATAGAAGCTTTATTCCAAATTTCGGAAAGTTTATGAATGACAATGGACTCTACTTCTTTGTAAGTTGGCTCTTTTTTAGTACCATTCTCAAACTTTATTCTGTGTCGCGTCCACTCATAAAACTTCATGATATCGTCATATGTTGGTAACATGTTATCTTTTAAATAACATGTATCACCAAACAAAGCACATTTCCAATTATTACGAGTACGCTCCACGGTTAAAAATCACAGCAAAACACTAAATTAACGCACACACTCCAAATGTCGACGGACGACTTTACGAGTATTTTTGCCTTTTTGCGTGTCACTTTTTACGTTTTAAAACTACCTTCAAATAGTCTATACTTAACATTTAATGGATTTAATAATTAGAACAATATATTTTATTTAGATTGTGATATAAAAAACACTTAAACAGTATTTCTGTATTATTATTTTTTTGATAGAAATATAGGCTTTAAATTACTTTTTTTCTTAAATTCAATCGCAATCCGGAAGCAATGAAATTTATTTCATCCTAACAATTTTTTGAATATGATATAATAACACCAATTAGCAACTTTTTATCACTGTGCCTTTTTAAATATAAAAAAAAATAAAAAATGACCCACCCTAGTATTTATATGCAATTATAATAAAAATTAATTACGAAATCACGAATTATTTGTTGAGAATCTGTTGTTATAAGCAAAGTTAAAAATAAATTATTATTATATACTTAAAATATGATGTTACAATTTAAAAAAAATGCGTGAAATGAAACGCAGTTTGTAATGTAAGTAAAAAGGTTTGTAAGATCATTTTCACAAACGCATTCTTTCTTAGTAGCGAATTTTCATATCGCGACCTTTCATGATCACTAATTTTATTATTTGTGTTTCTTTCTTCATATTACGATTTTTTATTTATGTTCATAATTTTTACTATTCAGTTTTTCCGTTCCCAATTTTTCCCATAAAAAAATTTCCCAATTGTAATTACCTACATCGTAATACGTAGGTAGGTTAGGTTAGGTTCGTTTTTATATCAGCCCGGAGGGCCAAAACAACCCAGAAATAGGAGCTCCTTCGACTCTGTCAGATTAGATTTTTGTAATGGGAAAAAATGCGACTGCTGTGGATCCCTGCGACACTTGCAACTCTTTTAGGATCCACCGTTTGCTACACCAGTGGATTGAACAGCACTCAGGGAGCTAAGGAAGTAGTCACACCAACACACCCTTGACCCAATACGTAACATTTGTCATTTGTCATTTTATGACCTTGACCACCACTTTTTGACTTTACTCTGACCTTGAACACTATTTTTCCGGGTTCTATTTTCCCACCCTAATACTCCCACATTTCACCGGGACCCCAATATTTGTTTTGGCATATCTTTTTTCCAAGATTTTCCATATTTTCACGTTTTCAAAAATTGTATTAATAATACTATTCTACATCCAAAAAAAAATAGTTGGTACTTCTAGTCAATGTCAGATATTGTAAAGTCCTTCCGAAAGAGGGATTACCTAGGAAGGTTATACGTTATAATTTATGAACATACAGATAACTAGTGCTACTTATCTTGTGAAAAGCCGGTCGCTTACTGCCGCACTCAGAGACGTCAATTAATTTTAGAGTTTGATTCAAGTTGCTGCGTCTTATTCTATTGCTATAGCAAAGAATGTGGCAGCAGCAATTTAAAAGTTAATTGACGTCTCTGAGTGCGGCCGTTAGAAACATATTTTACTATGTAAAAGCCCATCTTATAACGACACCCTAAGTAGCCATCTAACGTATTCAATCAATAATTACCAGAAACCTCAGCCGACAGCAGGAATTATAATTTAATTTACGTACTTACGTTTTTCAATTAAAATGCAGACACTCGTTGATACGTGATAATACAAACGGATTGATTTATGCTTAATTCAATTCAATATTTTGGGAAAATATCAGCCCCATCAAAGATCAAAATCATCAAATAATCTTATGACAGTGACATGCATGACAGGTGACAGGGAAGGGCGGTTGCTTAAAGCAGCGATCACACCACCCTTTCCGTAACCCTAACGAGAGAGACGCCGCAATACGTTGGAATGAGATGGAGATATCTTTATACGTATCTAACGTATTGCGGCGTCCCTCTCGTTAGAGTTAGGGAAAGGGCGGTGTAATAGGGCTATAAATCTGTGTACACACCAGCCTGTCCTGTCTGGATGGCTTAGCAACGATATGTCGGATTGTCGGAATATATAGCTCTCTTTCTCTACTTTTTCTTTCTTCTCTCTCATGTAATGAAAAGTGCCTAAACGTCACGCGTCCTTAAAATGTTACTCTCAATTCTCGTCCACTTATCGATTATTGAATCGCTGTTTAAGAAGTTTCACTTCAATAACAGCTTAGTTTTAGTCTCATTCTCTCTATATATAGATATAGCCCGGCAAAAAATGAGGACGCTGTTCGGGATGAAATTGGCAACATGATCCAAGGTTTATTCTAAACTGTGCTGGTTGCCATATATTATAAAATATTGTAGTTCCAGCTGTTACCACACGCTCGACTTTTTTGCCAGGGTATAAAAAAAAGTAGAGAAAGATAGCTGATGCAAAGTTCATCTCATAGTCCGGCTTCTATGCTTTGTTCTATGCCGAAAACTTAATAATAATAATAATAATAATCCAGCCTATATACGTCCCACTGCTGGGCACAGGCCTCCACTCACAATGAGAGGGTTTGGGCTATAACTTAAATAATCACGTAATGCTTGGCACAAGAAAATTAAATACTACTGAACACTGCAGAGCAAACATCGGATTGAGGCTATAAAAAATGGTCTTGGACTACGGGTTGGGTCTTTTGCACCTTTTTCTTTTGTTGGGTCTTTTGGGTTGGTAGGTACCGGAGTTCTACTAATGGATTGGTGACGTCATGAATCGCTGGGGGTACCAGACAGACGGATTCGTATATGTACGAGGACGCTAAAGAGACATAGGTATTTGAAGTTTAAAAGCCGAGCCACACCGGATGCGTACGCGTAGACGTGCACGTACGCGTTCGCTTTCCACTGCGTTGTATAGTATGAATTCTCATACAATATGTCACACCGCTTGCGTGACGTGCACCTGCGCGTAACGCGTGTCGCACGCAGTGCGGCTCTCATGAGACTAATCGGGCTCGTGTACACGGTGCCGCCACCGCACCGCCGCGCTATGTACACGAGACGCGTAAAGCCCGCCGCCGCGCCGCCGCCGCACCTTCGCGCTATGTACACGGTGCCCCCGCCCCGCAGGAGTTTGTTTATATTGTATTCCCGTGATTTACGAACTATTTACATACCTACCTACAAGGTTGTGCGGAACCCTCGGTGCGCGAGTCCAAATCGCACTTGACCGGCTTTTTTAATATGTGGGGTCTTAAATCATGTAACTCTTCAAAAGATGCTTTCGACATGTGAAAATACAAAAAAAAGCCTGTCAAGTGCGACTCGGACTCGCGCACCGAGGGTTCCGCACAAACTTGTAGGCATGTAAATAGTTCATAAATCACGGAAATACAATATAAACAAAGTCCAGTATAAACTGACACGCAATAAGTATGCACTTTCGTACTTAGTGAGTGTCAGTTTATACTGGACTGTATTTTTATGTGATGTAACTACAAATGAACTGTTTTCCAATTTTTCCTTTACTTGTGCTATACGATATTGCTTCTTGCCAAATTTCATGATTCTAAGTCAACGGGAAGTACGGGTTTTGATTCCCTTGAGATTCCCTTAAATATTATGCAGCATAAACGGCCGTATCTTTTGATTGCGTTGACTTAGATGTTTGATTTTTTTCACTGATCCAAGGGATTGCAGGCCTTAGTGTTTGATATAAATTTCAACGTGATACCTCGCACGCGTTCCTGAGAAAAAGGGTCTTGACAGACACACAGACAGACGGACAACAAAGTGATCCTATAAGGGTTCCGTTTTTTCATTTGAGATACGGAACCCTAAAAACGATCTTCGTAAGACTCTAGTTCGCAGCATAAGTAGGTTATGATAATTATTCGCTATATGCATGTCTCCTTTCATTAAGATCATGGACCCATACTCTTGATGTCGTAGGAGTATTTTGACACAGAAGTAAAAGCAACGCTTCTTCTTCGTCAGAAGAACTGCTATCAAACATGGTGAGGTGACAGAATAGTATGCTATTGCAAATGGCAGTTGGGTACGCTACGGAGCTGCAGCGTGTGGCTGCATGGCGTGTGCAGCTCTCTGCAGCACGCGTGGCGTCGACGTGCGCGTAACCCGGAGTGACGGGGGAGCTGCACACGTCTACGCTTACGTGCGGCACACGCATCCGGTGTGGCTCGGCCTTTAAGCTTAAGTGAAAGAGCGGGCCGGGCGGGACGTTGGCGCGGCGTGCAGGTCACACTGCGAGCGTGCCCCGCCCCGGTTGTATGCCCGCCGGGCGCGACGTGACCGCCGGCTCTGTGTGGCGTTTCTTATTATTACTATACATGTACAACTGATCACGTCCCGCCAGCGCCGCCCTTCCCGCTGTTTGACATAAGCTTTAGGTATACCTACTGTAATGTTAACATCTTCACTAGTCAAATATGAGTTAGGCTCGCGAATAGAGGGTTATGTAACAATCACAGTCACTTAAAATTACACATGACTGCGTGACATTATCACCATTTTTTTTAAATCTTTTTAAGTCAGCTGCCATCTTTGTGAGTCAGATCTACGTCCCAGCTTCCAAAGGCCAGTGTTCTGTTCAATTTACCAAAACCACATTGTATCTTTCCATGCCTTTTTTTTCCTTAACTGTAGATTTCAAGGTAGAGCGAAATGCTACCTCTTGTACTTACAAAAGCGTGTTAAAATGTATTCTAGAATATTATAGCAGCCAAAAGAATATGCTAGTTTTGTGACATTGTATGGCACGTTAAAATGCATAAAAGGTGTTCTGTAGTGGGACTGTGAAGGCTTCTATCTCTCTCACAATCCTACCTTGCACACCTCTCCGGTCTCGCTCACAACTCCGAACACATAAATTGAAACAACATATATTTACGTAATTATATTTAAAATTATCAATTTACAGTTTTACTTAACATACAATCTGATCTGACCATGATTCTAACCTTTTAAATAAATAAGCTTAACCTAACCTAACCTTTTTGTAAGAATTGCAAGTCTAATCTGTTAAATATAAACCAATCTCCGGACAAGATTTTTCTTTGCTATCTCATCCGACCATAAATTACGTCATTATTTTTCGTTCCCCCCCGGTCTTTGTCACAGGGATTGTCACATCTGTGAGACTAGCCGTGAAAATGGTCGAGCACTAGCCAGGGACTGAAAAGCCGCAAAACACCGGTCACCTAAAATAAAGGTATCAATTGAAAAGGTATCCAAAAGTACGGTACCCGAATAAATAAAATTTAATAGGTACCTTTTTAAAACGGTACCGCTAAGGTTGACCGTTTCCA
Organism: Tortrix viridana; assembly: GCA_963241965.1. Lineage (NCBI taxonomy): Eukaryota > Metazoa > Arthropoda > Insecta > Lepidoptera > Tortricidae > Tortrix > Tortrix viridana. The sequence continues at coordinate 5,716,402 of OY725198.1, read as the reverse complement.
GTAAAGGTACCTGACCGAAAAATGAGCCGTACAATTACGCTGACCGATAAAACGGGTACCTCAATGACTTCGGTTAGAGTATCGGTTACCCATAAACGTGGCAACGTCGCATGCGGTACTGAGTGATAGTGACGCAGTCGGCAACTGACTGAGAATCGCTAGCTCGCAACGGCGCTTTTGTCCGATTGAGTGACCAGTTTGAATTGGGGTACTTATTTGATCAGGTACTTTTATTTAAAACTACCGTTTGGACGGAACCCGCCGCCATAGCCTCTCTTCGAAAGAAGGGGGTCTAAGGAGGACGCACTGAGGAGGAGGATGGAGAGGGACGGGAGTAATGCTTGCACAGGGTGAAACAGTATGCAAGCATTACTCTGTGGGATAAAACACCCAGCGAGCTCACTCGGCATAATTGCTGCCGCGAACGTCTCTGCGCGGGTGGTAGTGGCGCACCCCGCGTAGGTAAAATCTAGCTGGAGTTGAGGCAAGGGAGCACTGCAGCTTCTCCTAAGAATTATCTTCCCATAAAATCAAATATTCATGGATAAAACTAACATAAAACCAAAACCACAAACAAAAGAAGAAGGGGGGAAACCTCAACGAGGTGGAACCCCGGCAAGCGAGGGAGAGAGTGTGGCAGAAGTGGGAGGGAAGTCAAGCACCGACCAGTCGGTGCAAGGGGGACCCCCGCAGATGCCGTGGAGCGAATTAGGAGGACTGTCCTTGGACGAAGAAGAGCGTCTGCTGAACCCGCCGCCGCCGAAGGAGGGAACCACTAACATGGCAACCCCGACGGAAGGCAACGGGTTCACCAGACCACGTACCAAGGCAGAGAAAAAGAAGGCCAGGCAGGCACGAAGGAATATAAATAGGATGGCGATGGCGGCGGGAGAAAACCCAATCCACAGCAAAGTGGAGGGGATGCCCCCGCCGCAGCCGCCAGGTAGGGCACCGAAAATGAAGCGGCAGGATACCGACCCTGATGAAGGACCCTCGACTCGACCCCCAGCGAAGCGGCCCAACCGCGGAGACTCGCTGACAGGCCTCCGCGCTACCGCAAGGGATGCGCGGGAGTTTGCGGTGGCGATATGTCGCGAGGATGGCGTACCGCTGGACGAGTCGATGGGGACGGAAATCAGGAGGGTTGTCAGCCGTTTCATTACGGAGGCGATTAAGGAGCAGGGGGTTCGTGGGAAGCCACTCCAATTCGCGATGTCAGGGCTGGTGTCAGAAGGATTCTTCCTTGTGACACCGTCCACGGCAGAAGCGAGGGAGTGGCTCCTAGGAATTGACCTGGGAGCACTACTAGGGCACAGACTGCGGGCCCGGACCCTCGACAGAACTAGGGTCAGTGTCTGGATTCCGGGACCGCCGGAGGAACTGCTGGAGGATCCGCTCCTCTACCTGAAGGCCCAAAATTGGGACAGGGAAGGGGAGCTGTTAATCCAGCAGTGGACGCAAGTAAGCAGGGAGGACCTCGCCACGGGCATCCGGGTATGCTACTCGGTGCCTAAGAGCGTGGAGGATGCGTGGGGCGAGGAAGCCAACCAGTGGCTATTCTTCCAAGCCACACGCATCCGGGCGCGGTTGACGAGGTCCGAACCCCACAAGCTGAAAGCAAAAGTGACCCCGATAGGGAGAGAGGGCTGCAGCTGCAAATGCAGCTGCGGGGACCCAAAACTGCAACCCGAACACCAGGAAGAGGCAGCCCAGGTCGATGACCATCAAGCACAGATGGAAACCGAAGGGGGCTCCTCGACCTAGGAAAAAGGGGGGCAGCTAAAACGCTATACAACTACACAACCAGCAATGGACAACACAGACATACAACTTACACAGCACAGCAACACACACACTAACAAATACAAAAAAATAAGAATATGTCAAGTAAACCTCCAGCATTGTAAGGACGCAATGTCGGAACTATGCCAACACATAGTAAAGGAAAAGACTGATATCGTCCTAATGCAAGAACCGTATGCATGGAAAAACCAGGTAACAGGACTGGGAAGCCTGGGAGGCGACCTCTACTTCGAAAGAAATGGTGAGTTACCCCCAAGGACATGCATTTACGTAAGCAGAGATATAAGAAATATGGGATGTTTATTGACCATATGTTTCAGAGATCTAGTCGTGGTAGAAATCAACCTGGTAACAGGAGATGGTGAGAAAATCAAGATAGCGGTGGCGACGTGCTACATACCAGGTGAAAGCATTGCACCAACAAGAGAACTAGAAGAGGCGATCACAAGATATAAAGGTAAGAAAACACCCATTCTTGTAGGATGCGATGCAAACTCACATCACGAGGTGTGGGGGAGCAGCGACACCAACAAGAAGGGGGAGGAACTACTAGAATTCATTGTAAGTAATGACCTGGACATACACAACACAGGGACAATCCCCACCTTTGTAACCAGGGCCAGAGAGGAGGTACTAGACATCACAATAACCTCAGGAGAAATAAGCAAACATGTAAAAGGCTGGAGGGTGGACCGGGAAGACAGCATGTCAGACCATAGGAGACTGCTGTATGGCCTGGACTACTATACGGAAAGAATGAAAATAAGGAACCCGAGGAAAACGGACTGGGAGCAGTATAGCAATCTACTGAGAGAATGGACACCAAACCACAAAGCCCCAAGTACTCGAGAAGAACTGGACAAGGCCGCCGAGGAGCTGAACGGAGCCATAATACAAGCTTACCATAAGGCATGTCCAGAAAGAACGTGCAACGGGGACAGAGGACAACCATGGTGGAACAAAGAGATACAAAAAATCAGGAAAAGGGCTCGTAAAGCTCTAAGAGTAGCCCTAAAAAAGGGCGACGAACAGAGCTGGAATGAATACAGGAAGCTTAGGAATAGGTACACCAGTACAAGAGAAAAACTGAGAGCACAAGGATGGAAAACATTCACGGGAGAAATACAACAATACTCAGAGGCAGCAAGAATAGTGAGGGTACTGTCAAACGAGAAATCCTGCCAATTAGGCAGCCTGATGGTGGGATCGACCGAACTAACAGATCCCAAAAAAGTACTACAGCACATGGTAAGCACACACTTTCCCGACTGCGAGGTGTACGGCACACCTAAAGCATCAGAGGAAAAAAGTGATGAAATTGAGGAAGCAGTGAGAATACCAAACTTCAGAATAAGTGACGCGGTAGGGGAATGGGCTATAAAATCCTTCTCCCCATACAAAGCGGCAGGTCCGGATGGGGTGATACCCATTCTGCTACAAAAGGGCTGGGAACACTTATGGAGCAGTCTGAAGGCAATATATGAGAAAAGCATAGAGCTAGGACACATCCCAGGTATCTGGAACGAAGTGAAGGTGATATTCCTTCCTAAACCTGGCAAAAAGAACTACAAGGATGCAAAATCCTTCAGGAGCATCAGTCTATCATCGTTTGCACTGAAAACACTAGAGAAGATCTTAGATATACATATAAGGACAACCATACAAGGGGGAAGACTGCCCCTACATGGGCATCAGCATGCTTATATAGAAGGGAAATCAACAGAAACAGCCCTACACAACCTGACAACGAGAGTAGAAAGAGCTATAGAAGACAAGGAGATGGCACTAGGATGCTTTTTCGATGTGGAGGGCGCATTCGACAGAGCTACCTTCGATGCAATAGAGAATAGTCTGAGGAGGGAGGACATAGATCCCGCCATAAGGAAATGGGTAATGGCCATGCTCACAGGAAGAGCGATCACAGCACAACTAGGGGGAGATGCCATAAAGATAAGGACGTGCAGGGGTTTTCCGCAGGGAGGGTGCCTGTCACCACTCCTGTGGTGTCTCCTGCTGGACTCACTTATAAGAGAAACAAACAGGGGAGGTATACATATGCAGGCGTACTCGGATGACGGGGTACTCTTGGTGAGGGGTAAGACCCTCAGTGTAATGAGAGAAGTCATGATAAGAGGGATCAAACAGGTGCTAAACTGGTGTCAAAGCAGAGGGCTAGACCTGAACCCGACCAAGACGAAAATACTACTCTTCACCAACAAGAGAAAGCTGCCCTTATTAACACCTATAAAGATTACAGGTGAAGAAATAGAAATGATCAAGGAAATAAAATACCTTGGAGTAGTACTAGACAGCAAAATGCTGTACAAGACGCATATAAAAGAGCAATGCAGGAAAGCCGTGATATCTCTATGGCAATGCAGGAAAGCAATAAGCAGGAGATGGGGATTAAGACCACGCATAATACAATGGATATACAAGGCAGTGGTCTTACCAAGACTGCTATACGGAGCAATCGTGTGGTGGCACAGAGCACGAATAAAAGAAGTGGAAAAAGAACTGACGAAAGTCCAGAGGCTAGCATGCCTAATGACGACAGGGGCAATGAGAACAACGCCAACACAGGCTCTGGAGATAATGTTAGGGCTGAACCCCGTACACCTCGAGGCAGAAAAGAGAGCCACAGAACAGTGGTATAGGATGAAAACAAGCAGAGAGTGGATAGGATCCGAACTAGACAAAAGACACGCAAGCATACAAAAAGAGTCAATGATGAACATGGAAATGATCATGATAAATAATGACCTAATAAAGAAAAGGAAAACTTTCGACAAGAAATATAGAATCCATATAGGGGGGAGAGAAAACTGGGAACAAAAAATCCTAGAACCCAGAACCACATGCTATACCGACGGATCGTGGAAGTCAACAACAAAGAGAGCGGGGGCAGGCATATATAATCAGGAATTGAATGAGCACACGATTATACCACTGGGTAGCTACACCAGTGTATTTCAGGCGGAAATGTATGCCATCATGAAATGTGCCCAGGCCCTCAAGGAGAGAAACATTATAACGGGAAGCAATATTATAATATATTCAGACAGCCAGGCAGCACTCAAAGCGCTGGAGAACCCAGAGATAAAATCCTCTCTGGTACAAGAATGTAGAACTGTATTAAATGACCTGGGAACCACATCCCAAGTAACACTGGCGTGGGTACCAGGACACAGTGGAGCAGAAGGTAATGAAAAGGCAGATGAGCTGGCTAGAGCAGGAGCGGACCAGCAGTATCTAGGCCCAGAACCGGCATTACCGATATCCGCAACGGTAACGAAAGGAGTCATTGCCAGAAGAATAGAGACAAAGACAAATGAGAAATGGAGGACGGCACAAGGATGCAGACAATCCAAACTCATGATAGGAAGGGTAAACAAAAACAGAACAAGGTATCTAATAAACCTCGGTAAGTACAATCTTAGCATATTAATAGGAGTACTAACAGGACACTGCCCACTAAACAGACACCTGACAATAATAGGTATTAAACAAGATCCTCGGTGCCCACATTGCGGCAAAGAGGAAACTAGCAAACACGTCCTGGCCGAGTGTGCAATGTACTCGTCACTGAGATATCGCACATTCGGGGAGGACGAACTATCGACAGAGGCATTAAAAAGTATCAACCTACAGGACGTACTTTTGTTCTGTAGGAAAACAAGAAGATGGGATCCATGCTGGATGGGAGCGTCGCCGGACCAGTAACCTACGGCTCAACCAAGGGGAACTGGGAGGAATGACCGTGAAGACGGTCGACCGCCCGCCTGCTCCGGCCGGGCGTCCCCATCCATCATCATCATCATCACCGTTTGGACGGAAGCTTGTTTGGATACCTAAAGTATTGATACCCGGTACCGGAATGCTGCTTTAACGGTCGGTTTTTTTTAAAGGTACCCGACCTTTAAAAAGACTATTTTTAACCCCCGACGCAAAAAGAGAGGAGTATTATAAGTTAACGTGTCTGTCTGTGTATCTGTCTGTGGTATCGTAGCTCCCAAACGGATGGACCGATTTTCGTTTAGTTTTTTTTGTGTCAGATAATTTTTTCCCGAGTGTTCTTAGCCATGTTTCATGAAAATCCGTTCAGCCGTTTGAAGATCATCAGCTCTTTTCTAGTTGATGAGGGGATCTGATTTTTTAATTCTTGAAATCTTCTAGTGACGAAGTCCCTCCAGTGAAAATGTACGTGCTTGGGCCCGTTAAAGGTTTTGCTCGTTGCTCAGAAGGCTTTTAGGCGCTGATATCGGGGGTTTTTAACTCGGTTAGGTTATTAACGGTACCATTCCAGTCCCCGGCACTAGCCAACTCCTTGGTGAGTTGGGCAGGTGTTAGATGGTGAACATGGACAGGTCGAGCAGGGAGCTGTAGCCGTGCAGCAGGCAGTAGTACTCGGCGCCGGCGATGTAGGCGAGCACGACCGCGCCCACGCCGGCGCTCGCGGCGCGGGACCGCGGCGCCAGCACGCCCGCCGCCACCAGGAGGCCTACGTACGTCATGTACCTGAAATAAAATAGATTAAAAAAAACCGCGATAGGCACCGAGGGTTCCATATCGACACATCCTAAGTAAAAGTAGATAAACACTTTTACTTAGGATGCCTGATAGTAGATGCCTGACTTTATCATGTACATAAAAAAAATAAAAAAAAAGGTGACCAGAACATATTTTTTTCCAAACGTGTAACTGACAATGCTAAAGAAACTCCAAAGAAAATAATAACTTTAAACTGCTCTCCTGTAAAATTTGGTTTTTGTAGATACACACTTTATCTTAGGAGGTGTCGATATTTAACTCCGTACTTCAAAAATATACCTTTTTATTTAAGTACTTTCATTGTATGACTTGCCTAAATTTTAAATTTGAATTTGTATTTATTTTATTTTTGTTTTTTTTTAATTTGAATTTAGTTTTTTTGATCTTTAAAGCTTTTTATCAATTTCTCGAAAACTATAAATTTTGAACACTTTGTTTTATTTTTCCCGTAAAATATAAATAATTACCTACTGAACTGATTTCGTAATTATTTTTTATTTGGAAAAGTATACTTCAGAAATAGTCCCATAGAAAATTTGGCGTGATACGATCAATGAGGAATCGAGGGAACTTAATAAAAGTTATAACTTATAATCACACATAACATTCAACGATTTTGGTATTTTCTGTAAGAATTTAAGAATTTGCATCCGGTGAAGAACTGATGACGCTTATAAACTATCTACCTCTCTTTACACTTAAAATATTAAATTATATGCCGATAATTATATAAACGCTGGATGGCCAATCGGGTCATACTGATCAATTCATAGATTTTAATAAGAAACCCACCACCAAAAAAAAAATCTAATTACCAAAAAAGTGTTCATCCCGATTCAAAAACATCTTTAAATCTGAAAAAATAAAATAAAAAATTAAAACAATGTAAAAAAGTACATCACTAATGCACAAAACACACAGAGCGCAGGCTCGAGTCGGGCGCGAGTTATATGGACGCGCACTCACGCGACGGGCGCGGCTCTGCTCCCGGCGGTGTGGCGGGGAGGGGAGCGCGCGCTGTCGCATCGCCTCCCCCCACCCGCGTCGGTCCCCCGCGGGACGATCGCACACAAACTTGTCATACCAACGAAGTTAATAAAAAAACCGGCCAAGAGCATGTCGGACCATGCTCAGTGCAGGGTTCCGTCGCAATTCTTAAAAACACAAACAACAATGCCCAAATACCGTGAATTTTTTCACATATTACTATCTTAATTTTCTAAATAAAGTTATCTTAGGGGAATTCTTCGAGCGTTTCAACCACCGTCATTCCCGTGACCGCATTGATGTCGAAACTCTTGTAGCTTTGGAAGCATTTTCAGTTAAATTTTGTAGAAGTCAGGGCACTCTACAAGATAACCGAAAATAACATCCAAAGCTACAGGAATTTCGACGTTAATGCGGCCACGGGAATGACGGCGGTTGAAACGCTCGAAGAATTACCCCTTAGCTGATTTTTGGTAGGTATAAACATTAAATCTAAGACCTATTTAACGACACCCCACACCATGGGGTAGACGAGAAAAGAAAACCATCCCCACCTTACATTTTTTTTTTATACATTTTACTTTACCACTTTGTCGGCGTGACTAAATATGTATATTCATGCCAAATAACAGCTTTCTAGTCGATACTACGAGTCTCTGACTGAACTAAGCTGCGGACGAACGGATAGACGTGCCGAAACTTTGACTATGACTACGGAACCCTATAAAACCTACCTATTAACAGTCATCTGCTCCATCTCCTCATCCTCTCTCTCCTGTATACACATATCTCCCTTCTTCGAGTATCCTTCGGCGCATTTTCTACACATTTCTGGACTGTCCCCGTAGCAGCCGCTGCAAGCTTTGTCGCAGGCCATGCATTTAAACGAGCCCATGGAGTTTAAACAGAACTCTTGTTCGGTGCAGCGGTCGATGTCGTTGCACTCGTTGACGTCCAGGCAGCCCTCGTCGGAGTCGAACGCGAAGCCCGGCCTGCACGCGACGCAGTCCTTCTGCGTGCCAGCGCGGCACCCGCCCGAGCAAGCGTAGTGGCAGCGGTTACAAACGGAATTCTCTGCCCCTTTGTAATAACCTGAAGCAAAATGTCCGTTACAGTTATAAATAAATAACTGAACGTTAATTTATGACGATGCGGTTAGCGTAGTTGATAGACCATGCCTGCGAAGCTAGCGGTCACGGGTTCGTTTGTATTTCTCTATGTAAGTTTATCGTTGCTTTACACTTAGTTTGGGACTAGGCCAATTTGTATGAGATTGTCCCCTGATATTTATTTGATTTAATTTTGAATGGAGGCGGCGGCTTTTTTTATGTACCCCAGACGCCAGGGTGGCATAATGACGCAAAATTAATCGAAGAACATCTTAGTGCCATAATATATTTTTAACTCGCGTCAGCCATTACAAAACTAGGTGAATAAATTCTCTTTTCGCTACATTCCCATGTAGCACAGAAGCTGTAAAAGAGCTTATACAGCCATTATAACTCTAGTTTCAGCATTTTAAGGGCTGTGTAAGCTAATATACAGCTAGTATGCTGCTTGGGTTAATACAGATTTTTATCGAGGTTGCTTTAGCAGCTTGTCATTACACATATATGCAGATGAGGAATAAAAGTAATGTGAATTCTATATGGGATAATATCTGGAAACATACTGTTCTTAAAAAAATTGTTTAGCTTTGTGATGCATAGTTTATCTGTTTCTGGATGGCTTTGCAAAGCTGCCAACCAAAAACATAAATACTATATCCTCTTAACAGAAATTATTGTTATCTTTTCTTTCTGATGGACTATACCACTGTTTTCAATAGTGGCTTAATGAACATTCATTATAGCTTCTCTATAACTTTGATCAAAATTTAGCAGGCTAAGGCCCCGTGCAGATAACAGCCATAGACTATTATGTTGTTTCCACAAACTTTTTAAAAATGGATAACCTTATAACCAGCCAATAGAAAGACGGCAGTGTGCGGGGAGAATAAAGCTACAAATAAAAATTTAACAACCTGTGACACATTCATCGCAAAATTCCCCGGTGTAACCAGGGTCACAAAGGCACGTGCCAATCCCTTTCCTAGTGCCATCTCCTCGACACTTTCCGTGCCCGTTGCACAAGTTCTCCAAATCCCCAAGGCAGGGAGAACATTCTTTCCCATAGTGATGTTTCGGACAGCATACTTCTAGCTTGTCTATACAAATAAAGGTGTAGATATCCAGCGATTTGTTTGGGTGTATCCACCATTCTTCTATGAATGGGGTAGCTAAAGTGGCCACTTCAAGGCAACGGGTTTTGGTGAATTGGTCTTCACACATGCCTGCTTGGATATCTGCGAGACGGAGGCTTCCTTCGCCCCTGGGTGGGTGGGCAATGCCGTGTAAGCCTGAAATCCATATTATAATTATTAGAATAGCCACCCAGTCTACTTATTAAATAAATATCTTATATCACAGTGACCTAAGCAATTGTTTGTTAGTCAATTTATTGTGACAATACTGATGTTAAAAAAAACACCCTTGAAATTTTTATATTTGTCATTCATGTTTTTTTTAGGAAAACATGAGTTTGAGCTGATATAACAAAACATGTGCTCATTATCTTTTCATGTTCTCAAACATATTATAATCAAACCAGTAATTAACTAGCAATTTGCTTAAACACAACTATCTACAGAAGTTAAGGGTTTAGTCACTGTTCAGTAATTTCTCCCAATAGGTTAAGATTGGGCAGCTAAAAAAAATATGTCTGTTATTTTGGACTACTCTAACATATATCAAAATAAATCAAATTGGAGCTGGACAGTTGTGTACCTTTCCTTGTTAGTCTCAGAGTTGTTCAATCCTTAAAACATCAGGCTGTTACCTGTATAATACATTAGTAAACCATTTAGTGTTCATTTGTTTCTTAAAGCCTGACTTGCAATAGGTCAGTTTTATTATTTATTGTTTTTCTTTTGGGCTTGCTTTAGGCTCCACATAATCCACATTAAGGTTCTAGACAGTAAATCTTGCCGTGCGGCGTAGGACTGTCCGGCCGAGTTCTGTCGATACAGATCGCCGCGCGCCCGAAGTTCGAAGGAATTGTCAGTCCTAAATCGTAAGAGAAATGGATAGTCTTAAGTTCTAATACGATATCTTACCTTTATCAAAAGATTCCACGAACACTTTACAAGCCTGACAGGGCCCTAGCACTGCATTCCGACGCAAAGCGTCCTCGGCTGCTCGTGTCGACCCACAAAAGACGACTAGACAGAACACAACGTAAATCCGTGTTATCATCGAGGTCATGTTTAAATATTGTTACGCTAAAACAATGAAAAAATCATGTAATTAGTAAATACAAATAGAAGTTTTATTAATTTAATATAGGAAAAATGTATGTGAAAATAAGAGATATTGTCAAAGTAATTAATTTTACATTAACTAACAATTTATACGCTATAACGATTGCCGAACCGGTTTTTTGAAACAAAATTTTAATATTAAGTCAATGTAAGTAATTCTTTCCTGTGTTTTAATTCATTATGATAACAATATACCAAAATCAATAATCGCGAATTCAAACCAGAAATGACTAGGTACCAAAAATATTTAGTTCACTGACATTGACAGGTGTGGTTCAGTCCAATACACGCTCACGTTCAAATCGACTGAGATAAAATGATTATGCAAGATTTGTCAAAAACTACACTGATTCAAATTAAATGAGATATAATACTTTTGTCATATAGTTCACATGATTGCAAAAAAAAAAAAAAAACAAAATAATTTAAACACAATTTTTGAATTGACAACATTTCAAAATTGCAACTGATGCTACATCCAAAACCATTTTGGGTAATTAAGCGCCAGGATTCCGAAAATATTTTTAGTTTTTTTTTTATATCCAGTAGTCCAGCAAAGCTGAGAACAAATTATCGGACGCGTCCATCAGCCGTGACTGCGTAGTGTGCACGGTTATTCGGACGGCATCTTCGGACCACGGTGCTTTCACTTCCAACAATCTGTTTTGTATGAACGCCAATGTCTATTTTTAGTTCCGTCAATTTGCACTAGATGGCGATAATTAGAAAGGCTATAATAGATGAAAACAACTTTAAATTCTAGTTTCAAAAGGCTGTGGCAGTGGCCCATGGGCAATGGCACAGCAGGGCTGGTATTGGTACGTGTGATTATTGGTCCTTGATATAGGTATGGTAATAGATGGTCCTAATAGTAGTTACGGGAATTTGCGTTAGATGGCGTTGTACCGTTGAATAGAGTGATATCTCTATCCTCCTATATATAATGTACTCTTTGCTTCGGACTTCCCCAGGTCCCCGGTGTGGCCAGTCGTCAATCAGTTTTTTTTTTTATTGATTTTAAATGTTGTAAGTATAGCGCAGTATTTGTCAGGTCTCTTGATTTTTCTGGGGATTTACTGGGTTTTCCTGAGAATGTACTGATTTTTAAATCCAAATCTCTCTACAACTTTGATTCTATACACTTTTTACCTCTTCTCAACCGTTGTCTAGATTATGAGCTCCGAAAAACGGTCGATTTTCAAAACTGGAAACTTGCTTTTTGAGGTTGTATGGAGCGAAACAGAAGACCTCTCTTAAATAACTATCGCTACCAGCGTTTCCTCCAGTCGCTATCGAACGTCAAACCAGATATTGCCTCCCTTCCACCAACTGAGGGAGCAGCGATGGAGCCGTACTTACCACCAGGTCCAGGCTTGGCTTGGACATGATCTTTCCCCTGAAATATGGTGATGGACACGGAATAGAAGCAATCTTGCTTTTTGACCAGTTCGGTTTTTTTGAGGGGCTTTTTTCTCAGATGAACTGTTTGCAAGTTATAGAAGTCCGAGCAACGAATGATTGTGGATGGAAAAGTAAAAACAGAAAGTTTGACTTTGGAACTTTGTTTGCGACTAATTAGGAGACAAACATACTAAAAGATCCCTGGGAGACCCTTCCATCCACCCCTCTTGTGAGCATTCATTTACCAAGCTATAAGTAAAACAGCGCATGCAGCGGGTTCACGTGCAATGACGCAAGATGGACGTGAAAGCGCATTGGCGTGGAATTAGCTAATAGAATTATTAGAAGCGATATTTCGACTATCTAGACAACTACGATAAAAGGGTCATTGGCTTATCGGTCGACAACTCCAAATGTCGAGGAGTGCATCGGACAGGAGATTAAATCCCATAAATGGCTGCAATAGCGTATGTACCTAAGCTTTTTCATTTTTTTATTTTAAAAATTCGTGTCTCACTCTATAGTAAATGACAGAGTTCTTAAAAAAATGTCGTTAACGAGAAATGATACAAATTTTGTTGTTTAAAATCAAAAAACTTTATTTCTTATTAAGTAACTACATATCCGCCGCGCACTCAGAGACGTCAATTAACTTTTAAGTCACATTAAAGTTGCTGCTGTCATTTTCTTTGGTATAGCATATTAATTGACGTCTCTGAGTGCGACACTTTGTCCTTTAACGTAGTGAACCATTAACTGTATAAAATATAAAATACACGATGGGCCATCGCGTGGGCCATTGGGATGCATTTATTTAGACGTTAGAGCGAGAAAGTGTACTTGTTCTCGCTCTAACGTCTAAATGCATCCCTTAATAGCCCACGTGATGTAGCCACTTGAATATACTTGACGCGGCGTCAAGTATCGCCGTGTTCGTACACGCCGTCATGTATTTATATAGAACCTTGTACTATCCGCTCTGTCGCGGCGATACCAACGCGGCGTTAGTGGCGTCTGTGTCGCTTGGCTCGGAATTGCACCTTTACATGGCTCACGCTGGCTAAAACCCCTTCTAGACGGTCGGGTGGTTGGGCCAACCGAGAGGGATGCAGCTATTTGTAGGAACGAGATGTAAATATTACTATCTCATTCTGACAGATAGCTGCGTCCTTCTCGGTTGGCCCAAACACCCGACCGTCTAGAAGGGGTTTAACCTTGATGGAGCCGGTGTAAGAGATACATAAAACTAGTGTACTTAAAGAATTGTAGTTCTTCAAAAAGCCCAGAGCGATGACATATGTATATCTCCTAAAGTTGACTCACAGCAACCATTTTATCTTTGGGCATTTGATAAATATTAAATTGTCGTTTACACTATATCATTTAAATAAATACTTAGTTTCGAAGATATCACAGATTCAAAATTACGCGCAACAAAAAAATTATCTCAGCAGAACAGCGGGCCGGAGCTGGGTCAGGACACGGCCAGATAACCTAAGTATACGTTTATATGAAATGCTTCATGCTTAACGTGAATCATCTTTAATACCTAGTGTAACCCCCACTCTGTTCGATTACAGCTTGCATGCGGGAACGCATTGAGTCGATGAGATTCTTGCACAGATTTGACCCGCGAACACCATCCCATATTTTTAAACAATGAGCTTCTAACGCTTCCGGAGTTCGCTCAGTCTGATGATCCCAACGTTGGACTACAACACCCCATAAATGTTCAATGGGGTTTAAATCCGGTGACCTGGCAGGCCAAGAAAGAACCCTGATATTATTGTGCAGGCCAAACCACTCCCTCACACTACGCGAACGGTGTATTTGACAATTATGTTGCGCTAACGTTATCAACGGTAACGCTTCGTCTGGATAAACAGTCCGGACCGTCGGTAACATGGCCTCCTCCAGCACTTCCACATAACGAGCACTGCTCGGTCGACTGGGCACTCTGACCAGTTCCCCCGGATCGGCTGCACTCATCCATCCCCACATGCTAACTGTCACACGACCAGACTCCACGTCAGTATATCGCGTATTATTTCGGCGCCACCAACTTATTGTTAGACGTCCGCGATGGCTGGATTTGAAAGTCTTTTCATCGGTAAAGATGACGTTGCTCCAGTCGAAATCCAAGTGCTCCAAAGCGAACTCTAACCTTGCTCTCTTATGGCTTTCTGTTAGCAAGGGTTTGACACCACGCCTACAGTAATGCAGGCCCTCGCGATGAAGAACACGACGAACAGTATCCACGCTCGTGTCATATAAACCCGCGTAGTGGGTTGTGGGTATGAATCCATTCTGCTCATATTCCCTCACCATGGCCTGACGCTGGGGCGTGTCTATTAGTCGTGGTCTGCCCGATCTTTTACGGGGAGCCAAAGATCCCTCCCTTTCGAACCGCCGTACCCATAAAACAACAGTTTTCCTCTGCAAAAAGTAAGAAAGTATATTAACGAACATTAAATTAGATTTTTTTTAATAAAAAGATAACTAAAAAAAGTTACTCACGTTGACGCCGGTTTCTCTAGCAATATCTGACAAGTTATAGCCTTCACTATACGAAGCTATTATTTGCGTTTTTTTGTCCAAGTCAATATTACCTACAACGAAAAGTCATTTTTGTAGAAAAAACAATAAAAAAAATCTTGAATGTACAAACAAGGTAAGGACGACGCGGTTAGCCTAGTTGGTAGTGACCCTGCCTACGAAGCTAGAGCGGTCCCGGGTTCGAATCCCGGTATGGACAAATATTTGTGTGATGAGCGCGAGTATTTGTTCCTGAGTCATGGATGTTTTCTATGTATTTAAGTATGTATTTCTCTATATAAGTATGTTTATCGTTGTCTAGTACCCATAGTACAAGCCTAGAGCTTAGTTTGGGACTAGGTCAATTTGTGTGAGATTGTCCCCTGATATTTATTATTTATTATTAAGTCAATTAACAAGAAGCAGCGGACGAAACGAACGAGCCTCAATAGCTATGTCTACACCTGTGCGCTTTCATGTTCAACTTGCGCTTTCCTGTGACGCAAGCCTCTGCAACCACAGCACATGCAATAACGCATGAGCTCAAACTGCTTTGATATAAGCGCATATCCGTAGCGCACGCTGATCCGTAACCGTTGGGTTGACGTGCAACATTTTGCAAATAAAATGGCGGAAGATAAAGTCAAAACATTGGATTTTATTGAAGATTCAGTGTCAACCTCGTATTGCATGCGCTTGACGCATGACGATTTGAAAGTTGAAAGCGCAAGTTGACCATGAAAGCGCACAGGTGTGGACATAGCTAATGACTACTAAAGTGCCGCACGGTTCGATGCTGCGTACAGACGAACGGATTTGGTACAAACCACCGGACCAACCGCACCAGTAATGTTAAGCCCACACGATCGAATATGGGCGGCCCGCACCAAGGTCGTGGTGCGGGGCGGACACGTACGGTCGACTGTTAATACTTTCATACCAGTATCACGCTGAGTTGGAACCATTTCCTGACGACAGGAATTTTATTGTTTCTTTGTGTGCTAGTTTCGTAACGCAAACTCTGCGTGTGTCCATGTCTGCGTAAACTGAAACTCAAACTCAAAACATTTATTTCATACCTGTATTATATAAATCCTGTGGCTGTAGTTGCACTGGCCGAACCGCTATCTCGTGCTCCATATACAAAGGTTTCTTCTCTGCCTCATCAGTCCATCCCTCTCTCACGTGCAGCGCCTTCTCACTCGCAACCTTCCGTTCCAGCTCCTTTACATGTGCTGTTTGTTTAAAAAAATACTTATTAAAAATGTAACGCGAACAGCGTGGACAGCACATGAACTCAATGCAGAGTTTTTGGTTCATTAATGTTTTACCGGACTAATGAATCTAGAGCGGTTGCTGGGAGACGGAACGTCAATAGCGGGTTTTTTCAAACTATTTTAAATTATTAATTTATATCCTTGTTTCTTTCCAAAATTTGCTCAAACTAGGATTATTTTTGAAGCGGTTTATTTATTTAGGGATATAATTTTTTAGTATGGGGGACGATTCGCCCGGGGACCCGGGAGGGTCGATTAATTCGACCCTTTCGGCTCCTCCGTCCCCAGGAGCCTATATTACAATCCAAAATCGTGAACTTGTTGCTCGAGGACGCAGGAAGGATGGTCATAAGGACCTCAGCAGGAATCCCTCCAGTGTACGTGAGGTGAATATCAAGATTCGATCGCGCTCAAACTCCCGCTCCCGCCGTGTACAACCTAACTCGGAGGACAGGTCAGTTGTAAGTTTTCCGCATGCGACAATCGAGCTCCAAAACTCTTTCTCCGGTTTTCCTCCCTTACCATCGGGCTCGCAAGACTCTGATCTAGCTCTAGGTCAGGGGCCCCAGTGGCAGGATGCTCAGTCACAAGTGACCCCTCCGGCTCACTTGCAGGTCTCTCCACCATCCCCAGTAAGTTCCACACCTCAGATGTCTTCATCTCTGACAACACCTGTAAGATTTCGTTACGAACAGAGTGATCCTGGCCCATTTACTGTACACGTACAGTATGATAGTCAGTCCCCAGGTGCCTCATTACACCCAGTATCCTTTGGCCAGTTTCTTCATCACCACCATCGGGAGTTTCCTAACGTCATCGACGGGTCGGTGAAGGGTCTGGGTCGCAACAGAGTGTCTGTAAGTTTTCACGCTTTTCAGGATGCCAATGATTTTCTTCTATCGCCAACAATCACCAACAAAAAGCTAAAGTGTTTCATCCCTTCTTTCAATGTTACCAGAGTGGGTATCGTTAAGGGGATCCCAGTAGATTGGTCGCCTGAAGATATCTTAAATTACATCAAAGTCCCGGTAGGTTGCGGTCGTGTTGTGAAATCTAGACGCCTCAATTTTAAAAAGACAAATTTTCAGGATGGTACTTTCAAATGGGTTGCGTCAGAGACGGTCCTGTTGACTTTTGATGGTCAGGTTTTACCATCGAGAGTTTTTGCTTGCTTTAACTCGTTAAAGGTGGAACTTTACACGTTCCCGACAATTCAGTGTTTCCGTTGCTGCAGATTTGGACACACCAAAGACAAATGTCGTTCGCTCCCACGGTGCTTCCGTTGCGGCGGTGATCACTTGGCGGATTCTTGTGATTCTGAGTTAGTGAAATGCGTGAACTGCAAAGGTGAGGCTGGCCACTCGGCCACAAGCAAATCCTGTCCTGAATTCCTCCGCCAGCGCAACATTAAAAAGTCGATGGCCGAGGCTAATATGTCATACGCGGAGGCAGACAAGCTTCACCCAACTTCTAGTAAATCTTACGCGAACGTAGCTGCTTCTCCTCCCTCTGTAGGCAAGAGCCACTCTTTCAAAAAGACAGTCTTTTTAAAAGCGCGCTCTCCCCCTCCCCCTCGTAGCGGTTACGATAGAAAGGCTCATAAGGGCCTTTTTGATGAAAACCTTCCTCAGGCTGCTAATGGCTCAGCGCTTAATAACCCTCACGCATCGTCACCATCTGAACATTCTTTAGCTATCCTTATTAAGCTTTTTTCTGCCATATCGAAAGTTCTAGCTCCTCATAATGACCTGATGTCCCACGTTGCTCCTCTTATTTCCACTTTTATCTCTTCTCTTGACCATGGGTCAGTCAGTTCTCCAGTGGAATAGTCGAAGCATCCTTAACAAAAAGTCAGATCTAATTTTTTTGTTAAATAAGTATGACCCTAGGATATTTGCTATCTCTGAAACTTGGCTCAAACCTGACTATAATTTTAGTGTCCCAGGTTTTGCCTGCATTCGCGGCGACAGACCTGATGGTTATGCAGGTTGTGCATTACTCATTAAAAACTGCTTTTCCTTTAATATAATTCCAATTCCCCGGTCAGATGGATTTGACATGGTTGCTGTTCGAGTGGATAACTGTACCTATGTATCTCTTTATATATCTCACCCATCTAAGACTATTCTAAATCAAGTAGCGTCTGCTCTGCTGCCGCTCCCTTTTCCCCTTTTAGTGCTAGGGGATTTCAACTGCCACCATCGGGTATGGGGCAGTGGTAAAACAGATGCGCCAGGGGCTGAATGGCTAGAATTACTAGATTCCCTGAATCTGTGTATTTTAAACACTGGTTTGCCAACTAGACGCTCCCGCCCTAGTGAAGCGCCCAGCGTAGTTGATCTAACTCTTTGCTCTCCTGGTGTGGCCTCCCAAGTGACCTGGGATGTGCTTGACTCTTCTTTTGGAAGTGATCACTTTCCCATTTTAATCGGATTCCCTCTGTTAGTCTGCCAAGAACAAACTAAACAGCAGCCTCTTCTTAAGTTTAATTTGCTAAATGTGGATTGGGAAAATTTCAGAATTATGCTAGACCAATCGGTAGTTCATTTGCCCAAAATATCCCCTGGGTCCATTAATGCATGTGCTAGGGCTTTGGCTGACACCATAACCCAATGCGCGGAGGCAGTTTTTCCCACTAAAAATGCAGCTTCTGGTAAAATCTCTTCTCCCCCATGGTGGGACTCTCAATGCACCAGAGCTGTTAAAGCCAGGAAACAAGCTGAGGACGACTATCGTGGTAATATGTGCTTGTCAAAGTTTTTTCAGCTTAGTAAATCTATAGCCGAAACCAAACGCCTCCTTCAATCAAAAAAGCGTGAGGGATGGAAATCTTTTTGCTCTTCAATCTCTCCATCTACCCCGGCCCGCTTCCTTTGGGGAAATATTCGTAGGTTTAGAGGTAGTAAACAGCATCCACCACGCTCCCACCCACCATCTCGGGAGTGGGCTGATTTATTCATGGACACACTCGCTCCGCAGTATGTTCCTAATATCTTTGAAGTTTATGATGATTACTGTTTAGATTCTAACGACCCCCTGGATGCTCCCTTTTCAATAATCGAGCTGAAATTCATCCTTAGTTCGGTTAAGGACTCTGCTCCTGGCCATGATGGCATTCCGTATTCTTTTGTTGCCAATGCGAGTGAGGACTTCCTTCACTATTATTTAGATCTCATCAATTCCATTTTTATTTCTGGTTCCATCCCTCACTCTTGGAAGGAGCAGTTAGTAATTCCAATCCTTAAGCCCAATAAAGATCCTTCCGATCCCTGTTCTTATCGTCCGATTGCTTTGTCTTCAGTTTTGTTAAAATTAGTAGAACATTTAGTGAAGAATAGGATTGAATGGTTTGTTGAAAATAACAACTTATTGTCTTGCTCGCAATTCGGCTTCAGGAAGGGCAGAAGCACTTTTGATAGTCTTGGGATGTTTACGACGGATATCCGTGTCGCATTCTCCCAAAACAAGTCTGTTGTTGCGGCATTTCTTGATGTCAAAGCTGCATATGATAATGTTCAACTTCCTATCCTCAGGGAAAAATTGTGTCTGCTGAAAGTCCCGGCTAGACTGTCTGACTTTGTACTGAGAGTAATGTCTGAACGCTGCATTACATTTCGGGGCAATATCAGATCGATCGTCCCATCAAGATTCATCTGGAAGGGATTGCCGCAAGGGTCAGTCCTTAGCCCGTTACTCTTTAATATTTATTCCGTGGACCTGCAGTCCGCTAGAGGTCAATGTAATATCCTTCAGTACGCGGATGATATTTTAGTTTATTCGGTTGACTCCTCTATTAAAAAAGCAACTGATCATGTCTCGCGGTCCCTAGGGAGCCTGGATAACTGGTTGGAGCGCCATGGGTTTCAATTGTCACCCTTGAAGAGTAATGTCGTTGTCTTTTCTAGGAAACGTATTCTTCCCGAAATTTGTGTACTATTGAATGGTCACGAAATTCCTGTAAAATCTAATTTCAAATTTTTAGGCTTATTACTGGACTCCAAACTTTCTGGACTGGCTCATTGTGAGTATATTGCGATAAAGTGTGAGCGTAATCTCAACGTTCTCAGATGCTTAGCTGGAGTGTGGTGGGGGGCTCACCCCTTTGCTCTTAAATTACTTTACAATGCTATTATCAGAAGCGTGCTTGACTATGGCACTTTCTTGTTGGAGCCGGCTAGCAAGTTTGGATTACGTAGTCTTGATTTAATTCAGTCTAAAGCCCTGCGAATAATCTCTGGAGCGATGAAGTCTAGCCCAATCAATGCTCTCCAAGTGGAATGCTTAGAACCCCCTCTCGACCTTCGCCGCCAGTTTTTAGCAGATCGCTATTTGTTTCGTACTTTCCAATATTCTATTCACCCTATCTTACCTAAAATTATGTTATTGGATGATCTTCACCGTAATTCCCCTTTCTGGGCCAATAAATCTACCCCTTGTTTGGTTGTCAGTTTTCGTAGGTTTAAGGCTATTAAGGACCAAACTTATCACTCTACTAATCTCCCAATGTTTGAATTCCCCTATGCTGTAACCATTCTTCAGCCCCGTGTTATCCTGGATTTTAGTGTGATGAAGGGTGATGTTTGTGCTAAGGAATATTTTAAGGATCTTTTAGGTGAGGACTGGAAAGGGTGGCATTATTTATATTCTGACGCTTCAAAATTATCTCCAGTCGGCTGTGTAGGAGTGGGGACCTTCCACTCACAGTATGGAATTGTACAGAAAATCAAGTGCCCTCCAGAAAGCTCTGTATTTACTGGAGAATGCCTGGGTATTCTTAAATGCTTAGAGTATATTTTGTTAGCCAGGCTCTATCGCTCTATTGTTTTCTCGGACTCTCGCAGCGCCTTAGAATGTCTTCTTTCTAACCCTTTTACATCCAATCTGCACAGTCCCCTGGTTTTCTTGATAAAAGAGGCAATTAGCCGTTGCTATGAAAGGGGATATGAGGTAGTCCTAGCTTGGATCCCCAGCCACTCTGGTATCACAGGTAACGAGAAAGCTGACTGTTTGGCGAAAGAAGCTGTTGTCTGCGGCGACAAAGACCCTTTTCGAAATTATACATATGACCTGTTGTCTCTTCCCCAAACATATCTGAGAAATCAATGGAACGCAAGGTGGTGCTCTTCTAGTCAGAGGAAAGGTGCTAATTTTGCCATGATCCAGCCTAACATCCCTGTAAAGCCCTGGTTCTCAAAAATTATATTGGGTAAACGAGCCACCTCTTCTCTGATTCGCATGCGGCTAGGTCACTGTCACTCCCCTGTCCACCTTGCTAGACTGAGGATTCGGGACTCCTCTATATGCGAGTGTGGTTTGGACGAAGGTAACCTGAACCACCTGTTTTTGAGTTGCCCCCGTTTGAACCACTCTTGCTTGTATTCCGGTTTAGTTTTTCAGGAGGTCCCACTTCCCACGCATATGCCAGCCCTTCTGTGTCCTAACCCTGCAGTTTTTAGATTCATTGCAAATTTTTTGGCTATAAATAAATTAAAAATGTGACCGCATATTGAAAATTCTATTCTGGGCAATTTTTGAGCTTTTTGTCGTCTTCGAATATTTTTTTATATTGACGTGATGTCTCATTATCAGTACTTGACGCTGGCAGAAATGTCGATGCACCGACAATTGCCATAAAAAAAATAAAAAAAAAAAATGTTTTACCGAAAATTGTTTCACAAATTTTCAAACATGTTGTTTCACAAATGTATCAGATTAAAATACGCCGTTTAAAAACTAATAATATAACAAATAGTACACTTTATAAAACGTTTTGTTTACATCCCAAAGTTTTATGAAAATTTGCAAAAAAATCGTCTTTTACGATCAATATCGAGAAGAAAATTACACTACCGCTCAAAAGTATTTAGGCACTGCACATTTTTTTAATTAAACTTTGTTATATGTTTGAATACAAGTAAAACAACTGATAAAATGTTTATTATATTTAATTTACTCTACATAATGTGTATAATTAATTAAAAAAAACACTAATTACAAAATTTTTGACTTGTTAATACATTAAGTCTAATTATATATTTTATTTTATTTTATTATATATATATATATATATATATATATATATGGCTAAAAGCATCAACTAATAATGAGGTAGGTATGATTGAAAAATAATATACAAAAATATAGCCATTTGCACAATTTAAAAATTTGCTTTTCACCAAAATTACCGAGTTTAAAAGGAATTATCATTTACTAAATTTGATTATTTTACTGACTTATTTCTGAATAATGCAGATTTTTCGTATTCAATATTTCAAACATATTATTATCTTGAAGTGTAGTTAGAATTAGCACTATTAATAAATGGTTGTCTGATGTTTCATGAAATTTGAGGGTGCCTAAATACTTTTGAGCGGTAGTGTACTTACTTTTATTATATGAATAAGATATATCCTGTGGCTGTAGTTGAACAGGCCCGACCACGATCTCTTGCTTGATCTCGTGGTCCTTATACAAGGGTTCCTTCTCTGCCTCATCAGTCCATCCCTCTCTCACTTGCAGCACCTTCTCACTTGCACCTCCCCCTCCTGGTTCCTTTTTAACATCAGCTGTCTCATTCGTAACAGGTCCATCCTTTAGAGGACCTATGTAAGCCTTCTTTCTATTCTGGTAAAGTCTGAAATAGGAAAACTAATATTATGTACTTTAAATTTCTGTCAAAAATACTTTTTTTTTTTAGCTTTTGTTGGCTACTGAATCAGGGTCAAATTAAAAGCACCAGAAACTGACGTAGATGCATGAAGAGGTTGATGAAGGTAGATGAAGCGAAAGAGGTGTCTGGAACTAGTGCACCTGGCGGTCAGTCTCTGCATACCTCATTGGAAGACAGGCGCGTGAGGTATTATGGGTATGTGTGTTGACGGCTGTAGGTACTTTTTGTTGTAGTCATCATTTGCAAACTGATTAAATAAAAGAGTAAAACATTGATAGGTTAGGTTAAGTACAGTACAGATCCTGTTACCAACTTCTGTAATCAGATCTGCTCTTAGACACTATAATTATAAAATTGACATTGAGTCAACACATGACATCTGTATTTCGAATTTCAGCCCATTCCAAAAATAAAAACTTTAGTTGAAAAATAATTCGCTAGATTTGAAGTATTTGTCTGACAAATTTATAAGTTAAATAAAAGCTTTAAAAATCTATCTTCTATGCTGGCGGGATTTTCTCTACAGCTGACTGTACACAGTTCATCACATAAATATTTGCCCCAACCAGGCACCAAACTGAACCATTAGCTTCCTAGGCAGGGTCACTACCGGAGATTAACCAGTCTTACATTTATTATAGGCCTTACGTCTGTACCAGATGATTTATGTTGTGGTGTCTAAGCTTTCGCGGGATAATAAACCTTGTTAGTATAGATGGTAATCACCTTGTTGTAGCGACCTCAGTCATTTTTTCACTACTAGCTGCCTCTCCGTGTCTCCACAAGCGACTATAACATAAAAAATTAAAAACCTTACACATTCAATAGCACTGACCTTTCATCGTAGTACAAAGTTAAAAGATTAGTATAAAACATTATAATTATATCATGTACAGAAAACGGTCATATGTTAACTAGCTATCTGTTAAACTGGGTTTACTCTTCAATCACTCATTTCATAGAATGTTGGCCAATAGTGACATTTTTGTTTGCATAGAAATAGGATTGCAAAAGTAATAAAACCTACATTGTTAAAGTTTAACCAACTTAAAAAAAAACTTTAAATTGGCTGTATGCTTGGCCATAAGTTTTACGTGGATATGTCTATGTATGACAGGGTCTTTTTTAACCCCTCGTAGGCGAAAAATATACCTACTTCTAGTCTCTTCAGAGTTATGATAAAGACCACAAAAATAAGTAAAAAAATAAATACAAAAAGATATCCTAATTTTAAGCACAGATCCTTGCTTAAGCATAGGTATGATGGGTTAAGACAATTGGAAGAACATTACTACGTTTTTGTGGCTGACTCTGCTTTTGGAGGTATTGATGTTGGTGATCCCGCACCAATCATGTCATGGGGCTTCAAAACACCGCTGATGATTGCCCATGGTTGATCATGCTCAATTAATAACGTCTTTGTTGAGTCATTGCTTGACTCCAGCTTGAGCGTGTCAAAATGAGGAACAGCTGTTTTCTTCAACCGTTTTCTTTTCACTGTAACCTGAAACATATAAATATTATATTATTTTTATTTATCAAACTTTGTATTTGTGAGGACGTTTTATAGAACACAATATATACCTCGTGAACAATTAACCCAGCTTCGTCAGCTATATATGACGAGAAATCTGTATTTCGAAAATGTTTTTCACAAACATTAAAAGTTTTGCCAACATCCAAGTTAAAGCCATATACATCACGAACATAGTCACGAACAGCTTTTATCCACTTTTCACGAATGTTAATGTTTTTTGGCACTCTAAAAAATTTACGATCTTTATCTTCAGAACAACTGGGGATTATGCAGCGTTGCGGCATAATTGCGTACTTTTAAGAAAAATAGTTCGCAAACGTAAATACAGAAACGTCTCAATCCAACTTGTTAATAATGTAAACAAACAGGTTTTGTTAATATTTCAACATTTTCAACACAATCATTCACTTTTGAATCAAAAACATGCACATGTGTTTCGAAGGTTTCAACTTGATATCTCATCAGTTTATCGAGCAATATTCGTATGATTAATACTTTTCAATTCAATAAAAAAGAAAAAATTCGAAAAGTGAAGTTATTTTTAGGTTAGAAATGTTATAGTTCTTTTCACATAGCTTGGGTACGGTGACAGCTGTCACGTGAAAAGAACTATAGAAAGCCATCTGTAATGCCGGCCTTATACAGTCTGAATTTTAAGAATCTGAATTCATAATCTGAATCCAGAGTGTGTGTGCTCGTCCATAGATAATATGTATGTATGTAAACTCTTTTTTGCACAAAAAGTATAAGTAAATAATACATTGACATCGTAAATTTAAAGTACAAAGGCGAACTTATCCCTAAATGGGATCTCTTCCAGCTAACCCTGAAGTAGATGAGTAAGGACAATGCATGGGGTTAGACACATGATAATGTATGGAAAGAGGTGCGTTCTGTCAGATCAATCTGAGAAATTCATAATCTGAAAAAATCAGATTGTGTGTGGATGATAGTTAAATTCCGTGCTTTCTGAATTAATAATATGAATTCAGATTCTTAAAATTCATACTGTGTAAGGCCGGCCTATTACCCGTAACAGACGCTCGAACTTGGTCCGGGCCGGACGACGGATTTAGTTCGGCATATCGGCCGATTTGGTCCGAAAACTGCTCTACAGACGGCCGGATCTGGTTCGGAGCGAACCACGGTGCTTTCACTTCCAACAATCCGTTTTGTATGGACGCCAATGTCTATTTTTAGTTCCGTCAATTTGCACTAGATAGCGATATTTAGAAAGGCTATCAGGTTCTGGTATCACCAATTGTTTTTTTTTGTAATGGTAATACTGATACATGTTTCAAAATATGTGTGCTCCATTCAACGCTAGTATATTGGTACGTGTGATTATTGGTCCTTGATATTATAGGTATGGTAATAGATGGTCCTAATAGTAGATGGCGTTGTGCCGTTGAATAGAGTGATATCTCTATCCTCCTATATATAATATACTCTGTGGCCATCAGAGCCATGCTAAAACCTTATATACTTTAAAAAAAAATCCTTTTCAAAATTTCAATAACTAGAAGTCTAAATTAAAAACTTTACGAAACAAAAGGCGGGGGGCATCTGCGGGCGGCATCATATACCCTTATAATATGTGGGCGTCATGTGCGTACAGTCAAGGTCATAAATATGTATATATTTTAGTACCTTATCACTTTAATCGCTGTGACATTCATAATATGGCAGTTTAAACATGACAGTAATAAGACAAGGTACTAAATATTTATGACCTTGACTGTACACAATAGATAAATCAATACATAGAAGGAAGTTCTCAATTTGTCTGAGGAACATTTTTTATAAATTATAATTGTATGATTTCCTCATAATATCATGCATGAGTTTTCTTTGTTTGTGGCACTTTGTTCGGAATAATCTCGATAGTATGCTTACTATGCTCTATCCTTTTCATTTTTAGCTGATAACAGAATCTAGAGAAAAGGAAAACAATCGTAACTTTTGATAATGGGAGTATAATTACAGATGACTAGCACAATTAAACCCACCCTCGAGTGGTTTGTCCCTTTCTAATTAGACTATAATGCCGGCTGTACACACCCGTCGAGAGCCTCTCGCCGAGTCTCGCGGAAAGAGACCGACTGCGATTGGAGACACGGCGAAACGAGACGTGAAAGAACGAGACGAGACAAAAGCAGTACACACTCGCTCTCGGCCTGTCTCGGTGTGTCTCGACGACTGTGTACAGCTGCAATAAAAATAGAGATGCACTGAGCAACAAGTGATTGTTGTTGTTGTTGTTTTTTGATTTATCCCAAAGGGAAAGGCAAAGGACTGTAAACCATGCAGCCTAGTCTTAGCAGTGAGAAAATAAAATACAGGACAATGCGCTAACCGCTCTGGGTTTTACCGCGTTAACGCTGTCTGTGATCTTTGCGATAACCTTTAAGACATCAATTAAGTTATTTCGAGCCAGTTCAGCCAGTTCTCGAGTGTAACTATCGGGAAGAAGATGGTTGCCGAAATCTAAGCTAAAAGGAGTGTGTTGACTGTTGACAAGGTTAGTTTAGTACATAGAGGATTTAATATAAGTGTGTGTGGGTTGTGCGTTTTTAATGTACTTACCTAATGGTAAATTCAATAATTTATTATTCCGATGATCGCACATAACGCGGCGGCGTAATTAACTTGTTTAACCTTTTTGTCGCCATGTCACATGTTGTTTGTTTGTTTTCCGCCTTAAATGTGTAATGTGATATGCAATAAAGTTTTTGAATTTGAATTTACAAAAGACGTTACTCACACACCAATGGAGCTAAAAACTAGAGCTAATGTCAACCTTAACTCATAGACACTCGGGTCTATTTTGCGCTGTCAACCATGACGGATATATCCGTCGTTGGCGTTGAACCAGTGGTGCGGATATATCCGTCAATGTAGTTGAAAATGTTAATGCAATGCTGTTGTGGTTCGTCTATTTGTAATTTGTAACGCGGCGGCCACCTGCGGCCGAATTTAAAAGGACCATGGCGTAAAGGCGCGGTAAAAATTAGGGCTCGCGGTCGTGTGCGTGTTTCGTGTAGACATGTGTTACGCGGACACGTGTTTATGACCCGTTTCGAACGTTTACCCCGTACGTGTACCCGTGTAGTTAACCCGTGTTTATGCCCGGACACGGATCAACGGATCTTAATTATCCGCGGGTATTACCCGTCCTTGGCGGGTTGCGCTGAGCTGGGCCGTTGTTTATGGACCGAGGCCTGTGGAGTTACTTACAATAGTCGCCCTTATTAAGCCTGCGCCCGCGGCTTATTAGGGCCCATGCGTACCCGTGTGCGGGCTGAAACAAGGACCCGTGTAGTTCGGACGTTTAAAACCGCCGGAGCTAAGAACACGGATATCCGTGCGGGTGTGTAACACGTGTATCGGGAGCTTTAGTAAAAATATCGCGTCGCTGTATTGCGATGTGCGTGTTTATCATGTAAATAAACGTGGTTAAAACATCTGTCACTTTTTGCATAAATGCGAGAGTGACGGATGTTTATCCAAACTTATCCACCGCGTTAAAGGCGACCATAAAGCGCGTCACACACGGAGCTATAATACAGGATGTCCCAATATCAGTACCTAACCCACATTGACACCGGAGGTAGACCAGCCTAAGACGGACCGAACCAGACATTTTTTTTTTCTTTGCTTTTTTTTTTACTCTTGATTTTTTTTTAACGGAGTGGAAATGCGTTACGCATTGTCCCCACACCGAACCAGCCTAACATGATCTTAGTAAAAATCGCATGGTTTTCAAGATTTGCCAGTTTAAAGTTCTTTTCCAGTACAAACTTTAAACTGGCATATCTCGAAAACCATGCGACTTTTACTGAGGTCAAGTTAGGCTGGTTCGGTCCGTCTTAGGCTGGTCTACCTCCGGTGTCAATGTGGGTTACTGATATTGGGACACCCTGTATATGTATATTATAGGTCGGTATTACGATATATTACGATATATTTTCCGTACTAGTTGACAGACTCCACACACGCAGCTATAATATATATTATTATAAAATTATAGCTGCGTGTGTGGAGTCTGTCACCTAAACTATACGAAAATATACCGTAAGATGCCTTGCTATAAAATATATATTATAGCTCCGTGTGTGACGCGCATAATACGGGTGCAGTACAGTAAACTTATTTGGATAAAATTTTATGCAAATCCGTCCAGCCGTTTAGTCGAGATGGAAACACGAGCCTGGCTCGCGCCTGGCTCGGCTCGCGCAGGCGTGGTGCGGCTCCAGACACAATGAAAGGCATAGTGATGTATAGTTATACGTAGTTATAAGGTTTAAAACAGACGGTTTAAAACCGTGTACACAGAGGTTTTATACTAAACTAGCTTTTGATCTCGACTCCGTCCGCGTAGAAGTCGTTTATCGCTGCTCCCTCGGGAACTCAAATTTTCCGGAATAAAAAGTATCCTTTGCCCTTCCCCGGGACTAAATCTAACGCCATACTAAATTGTAAATACCTTGCTTAAGAAATTATTTATTCCCCATACAAACTTCCACCCCCTTTTAACTCCGTTAAGGGATGATTTCCGGGATAAAAAGTATCCTATGTCCTTCCCTGGGACTCAAACTTCATCAAACCATACCAGATATCATCGAAATCGGTTCAGCGGTTTAAGCGTGAAAAGGTAAGACAGAGTTACTTTCGCATTTAGGTATAATACTAGTACTTATAGATTTCGTATGACCTTTTTTAATCGCCCTTGGCAGACTTGAGTGCGCGTGCGCTTCAAACAAACGGGTTTGTTAGGAACTTGAAACCGAGAAGCTGCTCGCTACCAAGGTCACCTTGATAGATACCCTGGCTTAAAACCGTGTAGCACACATTAGGTATTTATCCTTATGCCTACAGGTAATCACGATTTTTTGTGAACAGCAATTTTTATTATGGCTTTCACTCCTTGCTGTGAACATCAATTAATAGTCGCAGTCTGAGGGCCGTATTAATAAACTCATCTCAACTCTGATCCCCGTCACAAGATGCGTCAAAAATGACAGTTTTCTATGGATTGACGTTTACTTTGACGTATCTTGAGACGGGGATCACAGTTGAGATGAGTTTATTAATACGGCCCTAATATTAATCACTCGGCGTCCTACGTGAGCGATAAGGCCGGCCTTACACAGTATACATTTTAAGAATCTGAATTCATATTATTAATTCAGAAAGCACGGAATTGCATACAATTTAACTATCATCCACACACAATCTGATTTTTTCAGATTATGAATTTCTCAGATTGATCTGACAGAACGCACCTCTTTCCATACATTATCTATGGACGAGCACACACACTCTGGATTCAGATTTTGAATTCAGATTCTTAAAATTCATACTGTGTAAGGCCGGCCTAAATAATAATAATAAATAATAATAATATCCTTTTGAAACTTTCAAGTGTTAAGTAATATTGGTATTTCCAGATGTTCAAACTCCTGCCCCTTCTGGTTCTGTCAGTTCTGGCAGTGTCGCTGGCGCAGGAAGACAGCGACCTGGAAGATGTCATCAGGCAGCTGCAGGAGCGAGCCACCAGAACCACCACTCCCACCACAATCACAACCAAGCCTAAAGGTTCTTTTTTTAATTAATATTTCATACTAGCGACCCGCCCCGGTTTCGCACGGGTAGTAATGTTAATGAATTATACACCTAAACCTTCCTCATGAATCACTCCGTCCATAGGTGACAACCGTACGAAAATCCATTCAGTAGTTTTTGAGTTTATCGCGAACAGACAGACGCGGCGGGAACTACGGCGAAGCAAAGGAAGGGTAATTAATGATTTTATAATATGTAGTGATAATCGTTCTGTAATCAATTTAATTATTTTAAATTAATTAGGGCTTAAACAAAAAACTTAAGGGTCCGTCACACAGACCGGCTTGGAGAGCATCGGCCCGCGCTCTTCTTTTCACACAGACCGGCTCGTATCCGCGTAGACATCCGGTCGGCTCCTCTTACTATTTCACACGAAGCGCGTTCAAGCATTCTTAGTGACAAAAGAAGTGCACATGCAAAAATAAACCTTATTACAATGACTCAAAACTCTGTTTCCAACGTGATAAAAACCTGCTCTCCTCTCCGAGCCGCCCCCTTATTGCCTAACGCGTTTGACGCTCGGAATCAGAATCAAGTGTCATGATTTTGTATGGGCTATGACAGTTGATTCGGATACCAATTGTCAAAATTTCGTTAGGCAATAAGCCCCCCGGTCTGTGTGAACGGACCCTAAATCAGAAAGAGCCTTCAATTGTTTAACCAAATCAAGGATTGTGAATTTGTAAGTATTACCCGACCGACAAAGGAAGGGTAATGATTTTATAAATATGTATGCATGTATGTACATAATGGATGTATGTGACCAAAAATCGTATATTCCTAACTCCTAAACTATTAGACCGATTTTAATAAATTGGGTGTCATATGATTCGTTAAAAACGTGCGAGTGTCGTGGGCAATGTACAGTTCGCCATGAAATATATTTGTACATATCAGAGTGGTCAAAATATCTGAACATGCACTCTAACGCCTTGACAATAAAGTAGTGTTCAGATATTTGTGAGCACCTTGTTTGCTGCAATATATATGATGGCGACTGTACACATTGTGAGGGTGCGTAATACTGGTCGTCAAGCGGGTTTTAGTTTGTAACGTTCTCCGTAGATGAGGTCGAGACCTGTGTGACAGAGAGCGACGAGCCTGGCGAGTGCGTGCTGTACTACCTGTGCAACAACGGCTCCGTCAGCACCGACGGCTACGGCCTGCTCGACTCCCGGTCAGTGCCATAATCAAATCATACTCAGCATACCATAAAAAAAAAGCCGTGGTAGCCTAATGGTTTGACCTGCCGACTCTTAAGCAGAGGGTCGTGGGTTCGAACCCGGGCTCGCACCTCTGAGTTTATCGGAATTTATTTGCGAAATATAATTTGTAAATTTACCATGTGCTTTTCGGTGAAGGAAAACATCGTGAGGAAACCTGCACACACCTGCAAAGCAATTTGACGGTGTGTGCGAAGATCCCAATCCGCACTGGGCCCGCGTGGGAACTATAGCCCAAACCCTCTCATTGTGAGTGGAGGCCTGTGCCCAGCAGTGGGACGTATATAGGCTGGATTTTTTTTTTATTTTTTTTTTTTATATACAGCATACCTAATATCTATATCTGTACTTCTATCCGGTCTGCGGGCTTAACGTGTATGCACGAGATACAATTTGACAGGTGCCAGGGAAATGAATACATCTATTCCATATTCTAACGTAAGACAACGCTTAAGGTTTAAAAAAGTGTCCCGTCCTGATAAAATCGCTATAAAAAAGTGAAAATCGCTATAGTCGCTTAGTAATAAAAGGTAATAAAAGTCGGGACGAGACATTTTTATTTTAAACCTTAACAGTTAAGTATTATACGTTAGAATATGGAACAGATGTTATTTCCCTAGTACCTGTATAGTGTATTAACTCTAATAGACTGTGGAAATGGGATGAGTAGCGCTGACTGGCCCGCGCCGTGCGCGTGCGACGGCTTTTTGTAGTAAACGTCCGGCGCGGGCGCCGCGCCGCGCACCCGAGCGAGTTTTTTCTAATATTATAAAAGGGTTAAGAGGACTGTGAACCAACTGCAAAATCTAGCCTTTTCATACAAACGGCGATAACGTTTTCCACCCCCTAAACGTTAATCGAATTCGTCCAATTTTTGATTTGTGGTCAGTCGGAACAAAAACTATGTCCGTACGCGTCGTTTTTTAAATATTGATTAGTTATAAAGAGATTATGGTCGAAATTACTTTTGTATGAAAACAATAAAACGGGAATAAATCGAAATTAATTAATAATATTGGAAAAAAAACGAAACGTACCTACTCGTACGGACATAGTTTTTGTTCCAACTGACACCGTATCAAAAATTGGTCGAAATCGGTTAACATTTAGGGGGTGGAAAACGTTATCGCCGTTTGTATGGAAAGCCGTCACCTCACAATCATTTTCGCAGTGGTCGTAAGTGGCCTCGGCGAAAAGGGCAATAGAGGGACTCGTGAGGGCTTCAAATCCGTTTGATTAACATAGTCATGGACCTCAGCATTACTCGTCCATCTATTGCCTACTTTCCGGCCTCTGCTACAATGCTACACATACATTACAGTTAATATTGCCTTCAGGACCTCTGTGTGCACTTCTACATTGGAAATTTGCTGCCGGACGCCAGACCTGGTCGGTCCCGTCCAACCTGTCAAGGTACGTACTGCCCTCATAAGAAGAAAAGGCACATGTGCAAACGAATTGGTGTTGCACATGCGACCTTTATTAACCTACACAGGGTTTAATATGCTTCTGTGAATAATTCGCAGATGTGCCTTTTTTTCTTCCGAGGGCAGCGTAGTGATAAATACATACCTAGTTTATTGCACAAATACCATTCGAGTTCAAAAATAACTATAAAGATATATTCATTAATGTATATATGTCTGTGAGCGTGCGCATTTTTTGATATAACTTTTTAAGTCGGAAAATATATCTCATACCATTTTACGTCATAATGATCAGTCTTCATAAAAATATTAAATACTAACCCCCTTACTAATAAACGTTGAGTAACCGCTGAGTAGTTATACCATGCTTTGTCCTTATCTGTCATTGTGATATTTGAATTCGACAGATAAGGACAAAGCATGGTATAACTACTCAGCGGTTACTCAACGTTTATTAGTAAGGGCCTAATGATCGAACCTCCTAATCATTCAATTCATAACGAAGTTCTCCGTTAGGTACGACGACGAGGGAAGCGAGGAGTGTTAGGTAAACTGCGACCATAAGCCAGAACCGAACATATTATTATTTTTTAACTAAGGAAGGTAATACGAATAAAAATGAGTTCAAACATGTTCTTAGCAATGACAGTATTAATAAAAAAATATGATAACTGTCGGTTATGAGTATGAGTTCCGAGGTAGTAGGTAATAAAAATTTATGAACAAAAAAAGTATGAGCAAAAAAATTATGAAGATTAATTATTATGAATAGAAATCGGTAGTAAAACAAAAAATAGGAATATGTGAGCCAATATGCAATGGACGTATCTGTCGGCTGAACCGATTTTGATTTTTCTTTTGTTTGAAAGGTGACTTGGTCGAGAGAGTTCTTAGCTAATTGGTGAAAATCCGTTGGGACATTTAAAGCGGCGATCACACCACCCTTTGCCCTAACGAGAGGGACGCCGCAATACGTTGGAATGAGATGGAGATATCTCTATACGCATCTAACGTATTGCGGCGTCCCTCTCGTAAGGGCAAGGGATATAAGAGTTACAAGCTCTGAAACTCGGGGCCCCGATTTTGTCGAGATTTTATCTATTTGATATTTATATTGATTGTATTATGCTTTAAAGAACTTACCTTTAGAAATCTGCACCCGTATCATGGCCGCCTTCGCCTTTATCGCGGTGATAAACGTGGATAAAGCACCCGTCACCCTCGCACTTACATACTGGTCAGAAAGAGACAGATGCCCACATGTCTTCCACATGATAGATAAACACGACCATACAGGCCCGCTGTACTGCCCTACTAGGATAATAGGCAGTAGGTATTTTACACAAAACTACTGTAGCAATTGCAACCTTATTACCCAGTAATGAGGTTGTAATTATTGCAATTATTATTTGGGAGTCTTTGTTTGCGGCAGCTAATCTGAACCCATATGATACCGGGGTCGTGGGGATCCTGTCCGACCCCACGTCAGAGCACTTAGCCAAGATGCACTACGCCAACTAGCGTTTCTATTCGTTTCGTTTTTAAACCAATCACGTCACTGGTAGATCACGTGATACGAAGAGTCACGTGATCTACCAGTGACGTGATTGGTTTAAAAACGAAACGGATAGAAACGCTAGTTAGCGATGGGCATCTTGGCTAAGGGCCCAGATTGGGCATTAGCGGGGTGTACAGATTGGCTGACGTGAACAGAACCTAGTGTAGTGTTTTTTTTTCTTGCATTTCTAAATGGGTTTTTATTGTTGTTTTAAATATTGGTGTTGTGGAGATTGGGCCGACATAAGTAGCTGTGTAAAGGTCAGAAAATAAATAAAAAAAAGTATGTTCTTTGTTGAAACAGCCTAATGAGGGTTGCGGCTGGCGGAACAAGGATGAAGTGAGGTCTCGCGTCTTGGGTGCGCCAGGAATAACAGACTTCGGAGAGTTCCCCTGGATGGTTGCTATCTTCAAGTAAGTCCTCGATTCGTAGCATTATTTGTTTAAAGGCATAAATAATTCAAACGGTACTTATATACGAGTATGAGTACAGTCAAGGTCATAAATATGTATACATTTTAGTACCTTGTCACTTTAATCGCTGTGAGATTCATATATGGCAATTTAAACATGACAGTAATAAGACAAGGTACTAAAATGTATACATATTTATGACCTTGACTGTACCATAACGGGTTTTAAAGGACGACATAAAGTAACAGTCCTCTGGCGCCCTGGTGGCCAAACAGTATCAAGAAAAGGTATGAAACCTTTCCTGAGATGTCCGTCTCAAGATACGATTCACGTTTTCTATGACATTAAGTTAACTTTGACGTTCATTTCAGCCAAAATCAATTTGTAAATACGGCCCGAGATACCTTCATTTATTTATTTTATTTATACACTAACTTTTGTCCTCCTCCAACTCCAATTTTCCGGAATAAAAAGTATCCTATGTCCTTCCCCGGGACTCAAACTATCACCATACTACATTGTATATACCTTACTTAAGAAATGATTGATTCCCCATACAAACTTCCACCCCCCTTTTCACACCCTTAAGGGATGGTTTCCGGGATAAAAAGTATTCTACATCCTTCCCCGAAACTCATACTATCTCCATACTAAATTGTATATACCTTACTTAAGAAATAATTGATTCCCCATACAAACTTCCACCCCCCTTTTCACACCCTTAAGGGATGGTTTCCGGGATAAAAAGTATTCTACATCCTTCCCCGAAACTCATACTATCTCCATACTAAATTGTATATACCTTACTTAAGAAATGATTGATTCCCCATACAAACTTCCACCCCCCTTTTCACACCCTTAAGGGATGGTTTCCGGGATAAAAAGTATTCTACATCCTTCCCCGAAACTCATACTATCTCCATACTAAATTGTATATACCTTACTTAAGAAATAATTGATTCCCCATACAAACTTCCACCCCCCTTTACACCCCCATAAGTGATGATTTCCAGAATAAAAAGTATCCTGTCCTTCCCCGGGACTCAAACTATCTCCATACCAAATTTCATCTAAATCGGTTTAGCGGTAAGCGTGACAAGTTAACAGAGAGACAGACGGAGTTACTTTCGCATTTATAATTTATAAAAAAAATGTACAGCCTTACAGTAACCACCAAGACGCTGTACAATTTAGGTAAAAATACATTACTGCCATCCGTAGGCGATATCTAAAATTCAATAGCCAAAGCTAATTCAGTCCTCTCCTCTTAGCAATTGCTACAGCAGTTTTGTCCGAGATATCGCATTTTAGCTTAGCAGGGCAGAAATAGAGCTTAGTACCTATCTAGAGTTAAAAATAGATAAATTGCGCGACTGTGCAAATGCCATGCCATCCATCGCCTCGCAATACCTCAGGGTCAGACACCACATACACTCTATGATCATAATCATATCATAATCCAGCCTATATACGTCCCACTGCTGGGCACAGGCCTCCACTCACAACGAGAGGGTTTGGGCTATAGTTCCCACGCGGGCCCAGTGCGGATTGGGAACTTTGCACACACCGTCAAATTGCTTTGCAGGTGTGTGCACTCTATGATGCTTTGTGATATTAATTTCTGCATTTTCAGAGTTACAGTTGACGAGTCCGGCAGGGGAGGCTCTGGCGGTTACTCTGGCGGTGGTTCCCTCATCCACCCGCGGATAGTGCTGACCGCGGCGCACATTGTCCAGAACGCCTCGGCGGCCCAGCTGCGGGTCCGGGCTGGGGAGTGGGACCTGCAGGCCACCAGCGAACCGCACCCGCACCAGGACAGGAGCGTTGCAACTGTGGTCATACACAGTGACTTCACAAGGCGTAATTTAAAGACTTGGCAGTTTTTTTAACACACTTATAGCACGCGCGCGATCTGAGTGCAGTCGGGGTATGAGGTGGGGCGTCCCCCCGCCGGCGCCACACCTCGCCTCGCTCGCACTGTGTACTGCTGTGCTGACCTTGATGTCGCTCACTCGCATTCCTCAGAGCTGCAGTCAGATCGCGCGCGTATTATATAATATATAGCTTCACTTGTAACAAACTAAATGCGGCCACCCAATGGGCCACTAGTGGCCACCACTAAAACGAGACCACTAGTGGTTCGGCTAAGCCACTAGACGCAGCCACCAATCGCGGTCACCGGTGGCTTAGTGGCGGCCACTCTATTGGAGTGAACTGTGAATCAGTCAGTATCAAAATAAGCCGTGTTTGGAAATTATTAACTTTGTTTAGGTATAGAACCCTAATTTTTATTTAACGGGCTTAAAGGTCATAGTTTTATAATTTAAAAAAAACATGGAGGGTGCTAAATAGGGCCTAAATGGGTCCGAGTAAATCACTCACTCACTTAGAGTCACTCATTTTTTTCGATCTTGTCCGAACACACTGCCGTGTGTCTAGATCAACACAGGTTTTATGCAGGGCTTGATTTAACGTTAAAAAGTTGCAAACATTACCCGCTGATCGACGAATTAACGTTAGCAAAATATATCGTAAATTTTTTTAAAATATAATTTAGCGTTATTTTTACCGGTAAATTGAGGTAACGTTAAAAGCCAAGTATTTTATGAACGTTATCCGCGTCCGTCATCAGCTTGATTTAACGTTATTTTTAAAGGTACTTAACTAAAATTTAACGGTAGTTAATATTTATTTAATATATATTTATTTTATTTGAACGTTATTTATTATTTAAGTACCTAATTAACAAGCCTCGGGCTATTGTTAAAATTAACGGTAAAATTAACGTAACTTAACATTATAATAAAATTACTGTACCAAATAACATTAAAATTTATAACCTTATCAAAGTATTTTTATGAAATTACCGTTAAGTAACGTTATTTATTATATTATCTAGTAACGTTAACAAGCCCTGGTTTTATGTGAAGTTATTGTTTATGTGTTCCAGGCACCTTGTTCAACGACGTTGCGCTCCTGTTCCTCGAGGAGCCGGTGAGCGAGGCTCCGCACGTGGGCGTGGCGTGCCTCCCCCCCGCCGCGGGGCCGCCCCCCGCCGGCGCCTGCCTGGCCTCGGGCTGGGGCAAGGACAAGTTCGGGAACGAGGGTTCCTACCAGACCATCTTGAGATCGGTACGCAAACGTTTTATCCCGACCAATCAATTGTAACAAACCGGAAACTTTAAAAACCTGAGCCCTTAGGCCGGCCTTACACAGTATGAATTTTAAGAATCTGAATTCATATTATTAATTCAGAAAGCACAGAATTGCATACAATTTAACTATCATCCACACACAATCTGATTTTTTCAGATTATGAATTTCTCAGATTGATCTGACAGAACGCATCTCTTTCCATACATTATCTATGGACGAGCACACACACTCTGGATTCAGATTATGAAAATTCATACTGTGTAAGGCCGGTCTTAGCCAAGATGCCCATCGCTAACTAGCGTTTCTATTCGTTTAGTTTTTAAACCAATCGCGTCATAGGTAGATCACGTGATACGGAGAGTCACGTGATCTACCAGTGACGCGATTGGTTTAAAAACTAAACGAATAGAAACGCTAGTTAGCGATGGGCATCTTGGCTAAGGGCTCTGGTTTATTTCGATATTTTCGTTCATGTATGGCAATACCTACTCGTATAATATAGGTAGGTAGGTATAGTAAAAATCCGCCATTTTTAAAATAAAAGTACATACTGAAGATGATGATGATGATTCTAAGACGATTCTTACGACTAATTAGTGCTTTCGGTACACATAATGATCGTAGAATTGTAAAAACATGTATTGCGTTGACTGATATTATAAAACATTAACGGCCGCACTCAGAGACGTCAATTAACTTTTAAGTTTCATTAAAGTTGCTGCTGTCACTTTCTTTGCTATAGCAAACTTAAAAAATAATTAACGTCTCTGAGTGCGGCTGTAAAGTTCGTCACGTTCAGCCCTCATTATATGACAATAAAAATATATAATCACTTACCAGATTCCCTGAAAAATTTGGAAAAGCCGTATTTATTTAATAAGCTATTACACACCTTGTGCATAAGTGTTTCTAGAATAATTCAAACGAGTTTTTTGACGAAGTGTAGTTAATGTTTATACAGTGACGTACGTTTATATTTGAATAAAAATAAATAGTTGTAAGCAACCGTAGTTATTAAATATCTAGTTTTAGCCCTCTTATATTGCTACGCCGTTGCAGGGCGTCACATCTATACCTGATGTTATATCTACACCACCTGTAACCTGTGATGAGACACGCAATAACCTATTTCTATTCTAATCTATTAGTGTAGTAGATTTTGATAAACGGGCACCAGCTTTAAAAGGGAACGAAGAATAGAATATAAATGCAACAAGGTCCATAATACCTTACAGACTAACATACTTTATAAACAGTGGTCGGAATAGGTAGAGCTAATTTACCTAAACTTGATGCATGTTCATTCAATAATGTGTTCCCATCTCACTCACGCATGAATGAACATGCGTCAAGTTTAGAATCAGCTCTACCTATTCCGAATGGTTATAAATTATAATACTTAACATAAAAACTTAACTAACAACGAGGTGACAAAACAGCGTGGCCCTGATTTGCCATAGTTGACGTCAACCATACCAACCATCAACCAAACCACCAGCTCCACCCAGACCAGAACCATCCACCAGTAGTATCATCGACTCAAACACAACCTACTCGTTTGCCTTTCCAGGGATTGAACTCGGATTTGACGCCGCGGATAGCCTAGTTGGTAGCGACCCTGCCTACGAAGCTAGCGGTCCCGGGTTCGAATCCCGGTATGGGCAAATATTTGTGTGATGAGCGCGAGTATTTGGGTAATTCTCATATCGTTTCAACCGCCCGTCACAGCCGCGGCTACAAAATCGACGATTTTCGAAGGAAAAGCTATTGATAAGAATTGTAAGCGGCGGCTTTGCATTCTACAGAATAGCCGCAAATGACAATCGAACCTGCAGGAAAGCCCGAAGCCGTCAATAATGCGACCACGGTTGTGACGGCGACTGAAACGCTCTTGAGAATGACCCATTTGTTCCTGAGTCATGGATGTTTTCTATATATTTAAGTATGTATGTCTCTATATAATGCGTGTGCTACTCGGTTTGAAACCATGGTTTTAAACCAAGTGACCTTGGTAGAAGCGAGCTGCTACATGGTTTCAAACACGCCCATTTGTTTGACATCTGTCAAGGGCGTTTAAGGTCATGCGAAATTTGGTTTAAAACCACTGTCTACGCGGTTTCAAACCATTGTTTGAAACCGTGTAGCCGACGCATAAGTATTTATATCGTTACCTGGTACTCATAGTACAAGCCTAGAGCTTAGTTTGGGACTAGGTCAATTTGTGTGAGATTGTCCCTGATTTATTTATTTATTTAATTGTTAGCTTTGTAGGCAAGGTCACTAACCGTGTTCCTAATGTTAGCACCAGTACTCTTCAAGGTGACGTTTGCAGGTGGAGGTTCCGGTGGTAGACCGGCTGCGCTGTACACAGCTGCTGCGGAGAACGCTGCTCGGGCGGTACTTCATGCTGCACCACTCTTTCATGTGCGCGGGGGAGCGGGACAGGGACACCTGCACTGGGGACGGCGGCTCGCCCCTCGTCTGCCCCTCACAGGTAAGACTTCATAGTAAACCAACACATAACCTAACCCAACAGAGTTAAAATACCCTCGACAAAATCGGAACACCTACTTTTAGAGGTCATAACTCTTAAATGGCTTAACGGATGTTCATCAAATTAAGCTAAGAACACTATCGATAGGTCACCTTTCTAACAAAAAAAACTAGATTAGAATCGGTCCATCCGTTTCGGAGCTACGACGCCACAGACAGACAGATACACAAGTTGAACATAGCACCCCACTGTGTTCAGAGACTGCTTCAGTAGGAGTTCAAAAAGCGCGCTATTTTACTTCATTGAGCGCTTAAGGTTTTATTTATCGTCTCCTTGAACGCATTACTGCCACACGATATTTTTTATCAGCGGACAATCTCACACAACTTGACCTAGTCCCAAACTAAGCTCTAGGCTTGTACTATGGGTACTAGACAACGATAAACATACTTATATAGAGAAATACATACTTAAATACATAGAAAACATCCATGACTCAGGAAAAAATACTCGCGCTCATCACACAAATATTTGTCCATACCGGGATTCGAACCCGGGACCGCTAGCTTCGTAGGCAGGTTCACTACCAACTAGGCTAACCGCGTCGTCAAATATATTTATGTACATTGTTTTTAAATATGGCATCAATATATTTTTTGTTTATTTTATATAATCAAGTATTTGTTTTCCTTAATTAAATGTATGATTGATAACTACTGGTCTTTTACTTATTTATTGGATGAATAGTTTTTCTCATAGGAGAAGTGAAGAAGAGTGTATTACACGGTAGCAAAATTATTTATATCTCGGGCGTTGCGGTTTGAATCCCTCACTACGCTCGGGTTTCGACACACTAACTATTATACTTACACAAGTTTGATTTTTCTATAGTCCTAAACCGGATTGTTGATCCTGGATGGAAGATTGTTTAGTTCCTAAGGAAGAAACGATAAACTTCTACGCGGACGAAGCCGCGGGAAAAAGCTTGCAATGTTTAAAATTGGGTATTTCATCACTTTATCGAAACACCTTTCATCGAACGTATCATTTCATCGAATTTCATTTCATCGAAAGCTAATTTCTGCGAAACCTTATTGTTTTCAGGTTATCTTAAGCATGGGGTACGTAGGTTAGGTTAGGTTAGACCTGACACTTCGCGCACCGTGGCGCACCGGCAGTTTACCAAGGCGCTCTCCCGGAGTCATAAGCGTTGAGGTGTCACAGCAGAATGCGCTTGCTCGTAGTCCTGTGGCACCTCCCTGAAAGACGCTGAGGTTTACCGCTGGGTTTTTAGAGGGAATGCTGGCCGCTCGCGGTCGGTGAGTGCCACATAACCACCCTGGTCCCCCCGGACCTGGGTGGTATGCGTGATGCATTTTCCCAGCGACAAAAGAAAAAGTTAGACCTGACACCACTAAAAAATCATAACTCCTGCACGTGGAAATTAGCTTCCGATGAAATGAAATTCGATGAAATGATACGTTCGATGAAAGGTGTTTCGATGAAGTGATAGCTACCCTTAAAAATGATATTGACCATGCTGTTGTTCCAGGATGAGGGCCGCTACGTTCAGCACGGCGTCGTGTCGTGGGGCATCGGCTGCGCCGGCGCCTCCCCCGGCGTATACGCGGCCGTGGCGGCCGTGCGCCCCTGGATCGACGAGCAAGTGACGAAGCGCGGGTTCGATCCCAGCGTGTACACCTTGGGTTGAGGGATTAACTGTTACTGGAAATAAATTATCAATTGTCTTTTCTGATTTTTCATTTCATACACAATAGGGGTGTAGACAAAAAAATAGAAAAAAAAAAAAAAAATCTAAAGAAATATTTAGAAAAAAATCACGCGCATATTAATTTAAAATGTCTTAAAATAAATTTCATTTTAAAATTTCCCGCTAAAACGCTAATTTCTGTCGCTATGACGTCACGATCCTCTAAACACTAGTATATTCTATTGGGCTCACGCAAAACTTGTTTCTTGGCAAATGTCAAAATATTGTTTGTTTAGAGGACCGTGACGTCACGCGCTGTTTGCGGTCATGTGATAACGAGGTTGAAATATGTATTTTTGTATAATTAATTTAAAAGTTATTATAAATATAATAGTCACGAAAGTGTGATTTTCAGTAATTGTATATTAAACACTACCGGGAAAAAAGTGATATGTATTTATTTTCGTCTATTGAGTTGGCGAACTTTCCGCCCGAATCTTCGTCTGCGGAGAGCCAGTACCTTCGTTAAAAAGTACAGATAAAGTTGAACATTAGTATCATGAAGGGGTAGGTTCTCCAAAAAAATTGGAATATTTTCCAAACACGCCGAAAGAACTATTTTTAGGGTTCCGTACCAAATACTGAAAAACAGAACCTTTATAAGATTAATTTGTTGTCCGTTTGTCTGTCGGTCTGTTAATTTCCTTGCTGTTTCATGAAAACGCTAGATTCAATTCGCGTCTTCGCGATAACACGAGATTTCGACCGTAAGAATCAGTAAGATCCTCCATCATCCGTGGTAGCTTAACAATCGTGACGTTCTCAATATAAAGGGACCTTATGGAGGAAGGCAGTTAAGCTCTTCTTATTCTTGTAACTAAGTATACGAATACTATGGTAACAGTTCTACAAACGGCGTAACCGCCTGCCTCCATAAGGTCCCTATATATTGAGAACGTCACAATCTACCTCTACTACCTGTCCGAACGCTGAAAACATTAAATGATTTTAAATTTAAATGCAAGGCTTTCCTATACACATTACAAAAAACTTAATAAGAGAACTTTTGTTTTTTCTATTTTGAAGAATTACTGCTATCTAACATTTTTTTTATACCACGATGGTGGTGAACGAGCGTAGCCGCCTGATGGTAAGCGGTTACCGTAAGTGTCAGCTTTTAGTAAATTATTATCGACGTAATATATGTATGAATGAAGCAATAAGAAGTATACCTAGTCCTATAAAATGTATTATACCTTATCTCTTCGGCAATCTGTTTCGTGTGTCATGTAAAACTTTAACTTTTTATTTTTTAATCGGATAAATGTGACGTTCTCAATATAAAGGGACCTTATGGAGGAAGGTAGATACGCTCTTCTTGTTATTGTAGTTACACAGTTAGTTCGTTTAGTTATACGAATACTATGGTAACAGGTCTAGAAACGGCGTAACCGCCTGCCTCCATAAGGTCCCTTTATATTGAGAACGTCACAAATAATGTATTAGTATAACATTGGCTCTCTTGCATTGCATTGCGGAACCATAACAATGATCGTAAACAATAGGTACAATATTCAAAATCCCAAATTGCCCGTGCGTGAGATCATTGTTTTTTATTGGTACGTTACACGTCAAAATATCGAAAGTGTGATGAAGCATCCAAAGCAGTTTCAACTGTCACCGCGTATTTATTAAGTCGCATTTACAATGTAACTAAAATAATATGTGACGTTCTCAACATAAAGGGGCCTTATGTAGGCAGGCGGTTACGCCGTTTTTAGAACTGTTGCCATAGTATTCGTATAGTTACAAGAACAAGAAGAGCGTGACTGCCTTCCTCCATAAGGTCCCTTTATATTGAGAACGTCACATATGAACTTTTAAGAAGTTTGTTCTAACGTTATTCCCCGAGAGTCAAGCGATATCGTCCACCATTGATAACCCTTCGGTATTTATTAAAAGATATTCAGTTATCTAGTAATTGCTGACTCGAGCAGACCTCTGTTTGGTTTATGAGAAATTTGTGATGTGATACTGTGCGTTTAAGAAGGTTGGTTTGTCATATAAATAAACTACTAATACCGCTGTGGATTCGAAGATTCGAAAGTAAAGACACGAGTCAAAGTTTGAAGTATCTCTCATAAAAAAATAACAATAATGTGTCAATATATCAAACACCTATTCCAGCTAATTACAGCAAGAAATAAATTCAAAAACAGGCATGCACATAATGTATACTTAAATCTGACAATAGAGAAGGGATCAGATAATTGTAATAATAATCCAGCCTTTATATATACGTCCCACTGCTGGGCACAGGGCCTCCACTCACAATGAGAGGGTTTGGGCTATAGTTCCCACGCGGGCCCAGTGCGGATTGGGAACTTCGCACACACCGTCAATTGCTTTGCAGGTGT
Organism: Tortrix viridana; assembly: GCA_963241965.1. Classification (NCBI taxonomy): domain Eukaryota; kingdom Metazoa; phylum Arthropoda; class Insecta; order Lepidoptera; family Tortricidae; genus Tortrix; species Tortrix viridana. The sequence goes on along the minus strand of OY725198.1, from coordinate 5,672,259 downwards.
GTTGCAGGTTTCCTCACGATGTTTTCCTTCACCATGGTAAATTTACAAATTATATTTCGCACATAAATTCTGAAAAACTTAGAGGTGCGAGCCCGGGTTCGAACCCACGACCCCTGCTGAGTCAGCTACCACGGCTTTTTTGATAATTGTAATCCAATCTAATAAACATCAAGCGCCTGGTCGACCCCACAATCATGTGGTGACCGAAGAGAGCTTCCTCTCACAGCGAATAAGCATTGCTTCAGAGAGGAAATGCTCCCAGTATCTTCGGCACCAAAATGCCACGGGGACCTTTTCTAGATTTGTATAATTAGTTTGATTTAGTTTTACTATTACTTAAGCCTACGCTGTCCGTCCGTCCGTCTGTCCTAACTTAAAAGAGCTGTAACTTTTGAACCGCAAAAGATAGCCGTTGATTTTTTTCTCAGAATATATGATATAACGGGGAATTCCTAACAAATAATAAAAAAGTAAAAAGCAAAATAATAAGGGGAGTCCCCATACAAAAACGTTTTTTTTTCAATGTTTTTTTGTATCTGCAGTTCTATTGTAAAAACTGTAATACATCCAAGCGTCAAATTCGGTATGATTATAGAACAAACCCTACAGAAAAACAACAAATACCTAGGTACAAAATACCGGCCAAATGTGTACGGAACCCTCAGTGCGCGAGTCCGACTCGCACATGGCGGGTTTTTTTTATTTGGATAAACATTGTTGGTGCGACGCACCATCACAGCTTCGCTTGGACTTTAGGTGGCGTGCCCCAGTACCCAAGTAGCCTAAAGCTGTATAAAAGCTTATACAGCCATTATAACTCTAGTTTCAGCATTTTAAGGCCTGTAGAAGCTGCTATACAGCTTGTGTGGCGTAGCGAGTAGCTACTTGGGTAGCGAGGCACAGCTGAGCCACTGTAGTTCCCCAAATTAGGTATATTTTAAATGAGTGGATTTAGTGTAAAATGTAGCAAGTGCTTTATCGAAATATAGTAGATTGTACAACAAGTGCATAAAACGCACCATTTTACGCGAGACGTTTAAATAATAATAAATGCGACGAAATAAACATTATAAATTTATTTCATGAAGCTTTATTGTGTACTTTGGCGTAGGTCTAGGTCTTCGACGAAGATTTTACTTTATGCACTAGACTAGAGCATAAGAAGCGACTTTATGTCGCCTACGCTCGACATAAAGACGAATTTTTACAGCATGAGAAGTGAAAATATTATTTACTTTAAAATCCAGATGTACAGACTGTCTCTACTGCTGATCCTCGTGGCGACGGCGCTTGCGCACTACAGTGACGGGGACCTGGATGCCATCATCAGGCAGATGCGGGAGCGAGCGGCGAAGCAGAATGCCACCACCCCTCTACCAAGGTATACCTATAAGGAGAGACAGTACTTCAACTCCGGACCCTACTGACGTTGCCCGCAATGTTAAGAGGATTGTGAGGTGACGGCTTTCCATACAAACGGCGATAACGTTTTCCACCCCCTAAGGTCGGAGTTCACCAACAGTTAAACAGACGATTAGAGGTCTGACGGCTGTCAAAATGTATTTACTAACAGCCGATTGTCCGTTAAATTAGTTGGTGAACTCCGACCTAAATGTTAACCGATTTCAACAAAATTTTGATACAGTGTCAGTCGGAACAAAAACTATGTCCATACGTTTCGTTTTTTTCAATATTATTAATAAATTTCGATTTATTCCCGTTTTATTGTTTTCATAAAAAAGTAATTTCGGCCATAATCTCTTTATAACTAATCAATATTTAAAAAAACGAAACGTACGGACATAGCTTTTATTCCGACTGACCACATATCAAAAATTCGTCGAATTCGGTTAACGTTTAGGGGGTGGAAAACGTTAGCGCCGTTTGTATGAAAAGGCTAGATTTTGCAGCAGTCCTCTTAATGGATACTCAAATCAGACTATTCGACTACTTCCAAAACAAAAATCACAGCTGTAGAATTAACTGTTAAGATATTATTAGCAACATTAGGCGGTAACAGAGAATGTTAGTAACATTTCACAAAAACTTAAATAAATTGTAATCAGTAGATAATCGTTCGATTTGACCATAAGTTATATGGTTATCTCATCGATAGGTCTCGATATCTATCGACCTGCTTCGTCTTGTTCGATCCTTCGAGTTACACCCTACATATACTATCGCTTTAGTCTTACTAGCGAGAGATAAAATTTGACAGGTACTAGGGAAACTAATACATCTCTCTCTCTCTTAATTTAAGCTCTGCTCTTGTCGGTTGAGCAATTTCCATTCCTCTCTCCTCTCTGCCAGCTCCTTGACCTCTTTATACGACACGACCTGCACCTTCTCCTTAATTTGGTCCATATAGCTTCTTCTTGGTCTTCCTCTCCATCCTGCCTTCAATCTTTCCCTCTATAAGGTTTTTGATAAGCTTGTCGTGCCGCAATAAATGGCCAATCATTCCTCCTCTTCTGTTCTCTATAATCTCCAATATCCTTCTTTTCTCCTTTAACCTCGCCAACACTTCTTGATTCGATACCATTTCCATCCAACAAATTCCTTCAATACATCTACCTATTCCATATTCTATCGTAAGACTTAACGCTTAAGGTTTAAAATAAAAGTGTCCGGTCTTGATAAAATTGCTATAAAAATGTTAAAATCGCTATAGTCGCTTAGTAATAAAAGGTAATAAAAGTCAATTCCTTAAAAAAGCCGTGGTATAACCTAATGGTTTGACCTGCCGACTCTTAGCAGAGGATCGTGAGTTCGAACCCGGGCTCGCACCTCTAAGTTATTCGGAATTTATGTGCGAAATATAATTTGTAAATTTACCATGAGCTTTTCGGTGAAGGAAAACATCGTGAGGAAACCTGCACACACCTGCAAAGCAATTTGACGGTGTGTGCGAAAATCCCAATCCGCTCTTGGCCCGCGTAGGAACTATAGCCCCAAACCCTCTCGTTGTGAGTGGAGGCCTGTGCCCGGCAGTGGGACGGCAGTGAGGCTGGATTATTATTATTATTGATTATAAAAGTCAATGTAATAATTTCCCTAGCACCTTGCTAAGCCTGCTGCTATGAAAACTCTGAACTTATCAGTTCTGAACCTAATTAGCCAACAGGCTTAGGGCGCACGTTCAAACCGCACGATGTGCAGTCAGCTACAGAGAAAAGTAACCCCCCTGATGCATAGGGGGTTACTTTTCTCCACAGCTGACTGTACCTTTGTTCGAGGACTCTCTACTGGTCTGTTAATACTGTGCCTCTATGCGTTACAGTCCAACCCCGACGACGGCAAGGCAGCCGGGCTGGTCTCTCGATGAAGCGATCGCCTACATTCAAGCGATGGTACGTAGCAACAACACCCAGACCTCGCAGGTGAATCACGATCAGACATCGAAGGTTTAGTGGCCCAAATGAAATTAATCAAGGAAAAAGTTAAGGCTGCCTTTCCATAGAAGCGGAGACGAGCGGTGCGGAGAGGAGCTGTGTAGGAATCGACCAATCACATTGGTTGTAATCCACATCTCGTCTCGGCTTGTATGTTTCCATTGAAGCGGAGCGGAGACGAGATGTGGATTACAATAAATTACAACCAATGTGATTGGTCGATTTCTACACAGCTCCTCTCCGCACCGCTCGTCTCCGCTTCTATGGAAAGGCAGCCTAAAGGTGCTGATAGACTTGGACATTTACGCGAGCCTTATCTAAAATTAATGATTAACGATATACATTTATTAATAATTTGTGGTTATAATATACCTTACCTTATAAATGGGATGCAATTATGTATGAAACAGAAACCTTGTCAAGTGACATTCTAATTTTACTTTGGATAATTGTGATTGTAATGTAATTAATTTATTTTTACGAGCTTTAGTACCAATTTCACCATACGATGTTAAATGTTAATCGACTGTTAGTTCATACATTTTGACAGCCGTTAACACTCTAATCGTCTGTTAAGTGGTTGGTGAAATTCGACATTAATTTAGTGTCATCTGTCCCGATGTCTGTCATCAAATCTTACAAGTTAAAGACACACTTCCCGGTGTCCGTTTGAGCTAAAATGTTGTACACCTTGGAGCATCTTGGAGCTGATCTAATGATGGAGCCGGAAGGTGGTCACAGGAACTCAGTACTAAAACAATGCAATGACATCGAGTTTGGGCTCGTTTGATTTGTCTTGATGAGCAGATTGTGACTGTGAAAAAAAAAGTACAAAGGCACAAAAGCTTGTCCCAAAATTTTTTTTTCGACATAAACTTATTTCATGGAATGCGTGTTTGGCTGTCGGTTATTTTGAAATTATCCAGCGACGAGGCGAGGTGAGGCGGCAAAATCACGACGCTTTTGTTTTCGTTGCAGAATTAATAAACTAAGTAAGTACACGTTGCAAGTGTTGCAACTGCAGGTGCGTGAAGTTTTCAGAAAAAAATAACAGTTTAATATTTAAACTTGGTTCACCGACGTTTTCAGACCCGCCACCTTAATTTATTGCTTGGAAAATGTACCCATAGTGGTTATAGTAATACGGTTCAATATTAACAAAAAATATTTCAATTCCCATCTCGCCCATCCAGACTATTTCCACCGCAGCCGACCGGGAAATTTTACTGTACAAATTTAATTCCCTCCCTTCCTCGCCTCGCCTCGCCGATGGAAAACCACCGAGAATGCTAATAATTAAAATATAGGATAGCGCCCCTGTTTATTGAGTTGGAGGTTAGTGAAGTTATCTGTCCGACATGTGCGTAAAAATAATCGTGTACGTACTTAGGTACTCTTTGTTTGTTCATCAATATAAACTGTCGACCTCAATTTAAGTAGGTATCTTTTGAAAAAAACCCGAACGCGTTTATCTACGCTTATCGCTTTTGCACAGTATATTATGTATTATTATTATGTATTATGACGACGCGGTTAGCCTAGTTGTTAGTGAACCTGCCTACGAAGCTAGCGGTCCCGGGTTCGAATCCCAGTATGGAGAAATATTTGTGTGATGAGCGCGAGTATTTGTTCCTGAGTCATGGATGTTTTCTATGTATTTCTTTATATAAGTATGTTTATCGTTGTCTAAGCTTAGTTTGGGAGTAGGTCAATTTGTGTGAGATTGTCCCCTGATATTTATTTATTTATTAATTTATCGTTTTTTATATACGAGCGGTTCGAGTAAACAGGACCTAAAATAACATAGCATATCTCAAGACGCTTAACAAATGACAGTTTTAATAAATCATTTTATAGGCTATGATATATTATATTATATTATAAATATATAAATATGTGTTACGCGTATGGTACCACCGCGTTTAGCCACCGCACTAAGAAGGTATTTACCGCCTTTGTCTATAGTGCCAACCGATCACTCGTGACGAACGCACGTGTCCAGGTCTCAAAAAAAAACAAATGCGTCGTAAAACATGGCGTCCTGTGTATAGACGACGTGGAAGACACTGCCACGGCATGTCTGCGTTTTCCAGCGCCTCCCAAGAGGAGACCACTGTTGAATTGAAAGAGCGCCGCAGGAAGCTCAACTTTTATATAACACTAGCTTTTGCCCGCGACTTCGTCCGCGTAGAAGTCGTTTATCACTGCTCTCTCGGGAACTGTTCAATTTTCTGAGATAAAAAGTAGCCTATGTCCTTCCTCGAAACTCAGACTATATCCATACCAAATTTCATCGAAATCGATTCAGTGAATTAGCAGGGAAAGCTTTACAGACAGACAGACGCAAAAGTATGTCTACTTTCGTGTTTATATAATATTAAGTATAGCAACCCGCCCTCGCTTAGCTTCGGTTATAAGTTAAAATATAGCCTATGTCCACCCTGAAACCTCATTCTGAATATCACTGAAAGCATTTTAGAAATCGGATGGGTAGTTTCGGAGATTACCCCCTACAGCCAAACTTATTAAGTACCTCTTTCTCCCCTTCTTAAGTAAGTCGTTTATCGTTTTTACCCTGGACACTATCAAATTGCAGGATAACAACTACCTGTGTGACAATTTCATCCGAATCCGTTCAACTATTTAGGCGTGACTGAAAAAACATCCCAACATCCATACAAACTTTATTTAGCGTCGTCGCTGGGGTCGCAACCGATTTTTCATCGAATTTCTATACAAAAACAAAAAAAAACGGTCTATAGCTGGGGTTCGAATCCGCAGTCTTTGCGTAGTAGGCCAACGCTCTAACCATCAGCCTATTCAGACGGAAGCAGCCGCCCCGTAATTACGAACCATTGCGCGAGAATTCTTTTTGCGTGAAAGCACGGGGAAAACGAATTTTCCCAGGCATGAGACCTAGCTAGATCGAATTTTCACCCCCGTAAACCCCCATGTCGCAATCTATATCAAACTCGTTGGAGCCGTTTTCGAGAACGTGAACTGAGTACAAATATATATATACGCAATCCTTCCACCCGCGACTTTGTCTGCGGAGAGTCCAGTACCTTTGTTAAAAAGTACAGATAAAGTTTTCATTATCGTACGTATCATGCATGATGGGATAGAAACAAATTTAAACCATACGATTTTCTTAACCCTTTTCACCTTGCCTAGGGGTATAAATTGAAATTGAAATTATTTATTTTGCGAGAACATACACAGGTGTTATTAAAGGTATATGCCCTGCCAGAATTTCCAAAAACGCGAAAACTCATATTTTATATAATAAGTAGTCTAGAAACGTATTTCCAAAATAAACAAACTAACAAATCTACACTACACCCTCAATTTTACCCCCTTACGGTAGTATTTCCAACATCATCGAACGTAATACTTTTAGTTTGTAAGCAGTAGCCAAAATAAATTTTCACGTTCCTAACTTCAAAATTGACCAAATATTACCCCCATTTCATCCCCTTAGGGGTAGTTATCCAAAATCACCGAATATTGTATTACTTTATTTGTTAACAGTAGCCTATATACCTATTTCCACGTTTCTAAATTAAAAAATGACCAAACGCCCCTACAAACTTTCACCCTTCCCGTTTCTCCCCGTTAGGTGTAGTTTTTCCAAATTCACCTAAAGCGGTATTTTTTATTTGTTCATTTAGCCTATACACAAATTTCTATGTTTCTAACTTCAAAAAGGACCAACCTCCTTCCCATACAATTTTTAACCCCCCATTTCATCTTCTTAGGGGTAGTTATCCAAAATCACCGGAAGTTGTTTTAATCTGTTAAAAGTAGTATTTTTAACAGTTTTCACGTTTCTTACTTCAAAATTGACCAAACTCCTATACACACTTTCACCTCCCCTTTTCATCCCCATAGGGGTAGTTTCTCAAAATCGCCTAAAGTAGTATTTTTGTTTGTTTACAGTATCCTGTACACAAATTTCCATGTTTCTAACTTCAAAAATGACCAAACTCCCATGCAAACTACCACCCCTAATTTCATTCCCTTAGGGGTAGTTATCCGAAATCACCAAAAGTTGTTTTTTATTTGTTAACAGTAGTCTTTATAACAATTTCCGCGTTTCTAACTTCAAAATTGACCAAACTCTCATACACACTTTCACCTATCCGTTTCATTCCTTTAGGGGTAGTTTTTCCAAAATTGCCGGTAGTACTTTTTTTATTTATAAACAGTAGCCTATAAACCAATTTTCACGTTCCTAAGTTCAAAAATGTCCAAACCCCTATACAAATTTTAACCCCCCATTATAACCCCTTAGGGGTAGTTTATCCAAAATCGCTGAAGGTAGTATTTTTCATTTGTAAATAGTAGCCTTTATACCAATTTCCACGTTTCTATCTTTAAAAATGGATGACTTTCATACAAACTTCCAACCCCCTTTTTACCCCCTTAGGGGATGAATTTTGAAAAATCCTTTCTTAGTGCACCCCTAGACCTCATAAGGAACTTACGTGCCAAATTTGGAATCTCTAGGCCCAGCGGTTTGGGCTGTGCGTTGATATGTCAGTCAGTCAGTCAGTCAGTCAGTCAGTCAGTCAGTCAGTTTCTTCTTTTATATATTTAGATTAACGTAACATAAATGGAAAAGTATTTAGGTTATAAATATAAGTTAAAATCGTATAACTGGCAAACTATCAAGCTTCATTTTATTCGTAAATACCGTGGCCATATTTGAAGGCAGAATGGTATGAGTGTAACGCTTCTTGAGATAGTAAATTCATAGCTTATATGTACTATGTTAGTAGGTCTGTGTAATAAAATGATCTTGGCTAAGTTAGCAGTCTGAGGAATGTCATAGTAAACGTCAAATAATAAGTAATAATAAATATCAGGGGTCAATCTCAGAAAAAATTACCTAGACCGGAAAGCAAGCTCCAGGCGTGTACTATAGCTACTAGGCAAAGATAAACATAGGTGCTTATATATATTTTACCGGAGGAGATTGCCATATTGGTGGGTGAGATAGGAACCACTTTGTCAGTCAGCTACAATCTAATTTAATTACAATAAGGCAGAAGTATTTATACAAGATTAACAATAACTTATGCATGACTTATCTAGATAACATAGAACACGTCTAACACGAACGGATAACTCTTGTCCTATAGATGTAATTAATTAACAATACGTGAGGACAGGCAGACGGCCCACCTGATGGGGAGTGGTCACCGCCGCCTATGGACATCAAGATCTAATAGGTACATACATAAATACATAAAAACATACTTGACTCAGGAACATACTCGTACTCATCACACTAAATTTTCCCATACCGGGATTTGAACCCGGGACAGATAGCTTCGTAGGCAGGGTCACTACTCACTATTTACCAACTAGGCTAGATGCGTTGTCAAATCATAGAAAGCTGTCATTTTTGACGTGCCTTTAGATGGGCAGATGCATTGTCAAATCATAGAAGCCATAGAAAGCTGTCATTTTTGACGTGCCTAGAGATGGGCAGATGCGTTGTCAAATCATAGAAGCCATAGAAAGCTGTCATTTTTGACGTGCCTTGAGATGGGCAGATGCGTTGCCAAATCATAGAAGCCATAGAAAGCTGTCATTTTTGACGTGCCTTGAGATGGGCAGATGCGTTGTCAAATCATAGAAGCCATAGAAAGCTGTCATTTTTGACGTGCCTTGAATGGGCAGATGCGTTGTCAAATCATAGAAGCCATAGAAAGCTGTCATTTTTGACGTGCCTTGAGATGGGCAGATGCGTTGTCAAATCATAGAAGCCATAGAAAGCTGTCATTTTTGACGTGCCTTGAGATGGGCAGATGCGTTGTCAAATCATAGAAGCCATAGGAAGCTGTCATTTTTGACGTGCCTTGAATGAGCAGATGCGTTGTCAAATCATAGAAGCCATAGAAAGCTGTCATTTTTGACGTGCCTTGAGATGGGCAGATGCGTTGTCAAATCATAGAAGCCATAGAAAGCTGTCATTTTTGACGTGGCTTGACATGGACATTGGATTCTGGGTTAGTTTATTACAACGATCAAATCCATATGTTGTGGTTGATGTTGCAGACCTCAACGGCCGCCTCGACCGCCTCGACCGCCGGCGGCAACGCCTACAGGGGCCCCTCATCCCAGAACACCTCGCCGCCACACACATGTAAATTATTATTCGTTTAATTTTATAAAATATAGATACGTATGAATTTTACGCCCTGTACACTTCAGAGATAAGGGTTATATTTTGTCATACATCAAAAACTAAATTTAAAAATGTCCCTTTTTTAACCGACTTCAAAAAAGGAGGAGGTTCTCAATTTGTCTGTATGTTGCTTTTTTTTTTTTTTGTATGTTTGTTACGCGATTACTCCGTCAATTGTGGACCGATTTGTTTAAAAGGGTTTACTTTCGAGGTGGTCCCATTGTCACGAAATAAGAATCTGATGATGGAATCCATGAGGAATCGAGGGAACTCCTCGAAAGTTATAGGCACACATACAGCGATTTTGGTATTACCTGCAAGACCTTAAGAAATTACATTACAATAGCACCTCTTGGTGAAGAGGAACTGATGATGAAGACCAGAGATGACCACCGGAACTCCTTAGTCGTAAGTAATTGAGCCAGCAATAAGATTTCTTTATTAAGAAAATGAAACTACTCTTATACTGATTATAATGCATGTGGTGAAGTGCAACTGATGGTGAAGTACCGGGAGAACTCCTCAATGATTAACGGCCCTGCCTCTTGGACAGCGACATCTTGTTAAGGGTGATGAGAAATTTGTATTTGGGTATTGTTTCTTAATGTGATATTTATGTGCTTAATCACATAGGTACTTAATAATATTAGGTGCATCACTAAAAAGCAAAAAAAAAAATTTTAACAAAAAATAAAACCGTCTTCAAAAACCCACTAAAAAGAATTAAATAAAGACCGGGCTCCTAAGAATCCTAGGAATTGCCTATTTAGTGCCTAATAGGTACATGAAATATATCGAAGTCGGTGGCAAGAATCATTGCTATCGCTATTGTGTATCTACTTGACACCGGCTTGGATATATTTCATGTAGGTACCTATTAGCTATAATCGCTTTACTTTCATTTTTAACCCCGCCTTTTATACCTAGTTTCCAATTACTACCTATATAACTCTAATTTATAAATAGATGCGGGTAAGCAAGTTATACAACTATGCCAAATTTCAATTTGATAGCTTTAATAGTTGCTGAGAAAAGCTGCTGTGACATACAGACAGACAGACAGATAGCAGACACCGGAAGTGCCGGAAGTCTCACCATAACGCCATAAGGGATCCTTTTTTACCATTTTGGTACGGAACCCTACAAAAATATTAGGCTTGTAGATTCACCAGATATATATACCAATCTATAGGGACTCATATATGATGGTATTGATAGTATACTATCTCCATACCGAATTTCATCGAAATCGGTTCAGAGATAGAGTATAGATTATATGCTTACTACAAATATTATAAATGTGATGTATACTCTGTCTGTTTGTCTGTCTTTTTGGCCTTGTCTACTGGTGCCATAACCCTAGTTAGGGGTTACACGGTAATTCTGGCATCAGTTCAGTCTATAATCCCAACCAACTGGACTGACGGACTGGTGGTCCGGACTGATAAAAATTAAATAATATTCGTCTGTCCGTTGTGAATGACAGAAAACTGACAGGAGACTGATCATGTAATCGTGTCCAGGGCCATCATTCTGGCGCCAGTCAAAAGTGTAATCAGACTACAGGCGGAACTGACGCCAGAATTACCGTGTAACCTTATTAATAGAGGCTGTCTGATGTTTTTGATCCCAATGTTGTCAGATTCCAAGATATGAGGGCCCAGGGAACAGGGCACACGGTGTCAACGCATGCGGCACTTCGTAGGTTACAGACTGTCCCTTAGGCTGCCTTTCCATAGAGCGGAGCGGAGAGGAGCTGCGTAGGAATCGACCAATCACATTGGTTCAGGTCAAGCGGAGACGACTGTATAGTACGCCACTCATCCCCGCTCGTCTCCGCCTCAGTGGAATCACATATCTCTTTTCACAGCTCCGCTCCTCTCCGCTCCGCTCGTCACCGCTTCCATGGAAAGGCAGCCTTATGCCGAGGGGAACCCGTTTATAATAATTATTTGTGTGTAGATAACATCCAGACATGCTTGAATGAAAACAACGAGTCAGGCGTGTGTGTCCCTTTCTACCAGTGCAACAACGTCACCAACACAGTGACCGACGACGGCACCGCTCTCATCGATCTACGGTCAGTACTTGAGGGCCCGTCCAGATGATTTAGAGCCTGTCCTGCCTGACACTCTCGCGTTCCCGAGATACTAGAGCTACATACATCCCGTCTAGATGCTGCCGTGCGTTTCCTCATTTACGCGTTACGTGTGCAAAACGTGCTGGACTCTCGACTCGCTCGTTTTGCGCGGGAGCAATGCGCGAGTTGAGATACTCGGGCGCCATTGCTGCGTTCAGCCAGTAGGTATGTGCAAGTCCGTGGCGAGTGGACATATTGTTGTCGCATTCTATCAACTGAATCCGTCCTATTTTATGCAGCAATATTTTTTTTACTTTTTTTTTTTAGGTGAAAAAATATATTTGCACAGCTAGCACATAAAAAACTGTTTTTCATACAAACGGGATGGTTTTTTTTTGATTTGTGAGTTTTAGTCCTACCCTAACCATAGGTGGTCTCAAAAAAACATGACCCTTAATAGAAATAGTGTCGATGGTTATACAAAAAATTTGCCAAAGCAGTATTTTTTCTTAGCGATTGTCTCCTAACGGGCGACACGGAAAACGGTCCGCGCCCGGTCTCGGCCGGTCAGTTCATCACACAGACTATCAGTTTCTCGTCCGGTTTCATACGTTTATTTCGTAGTTTTGGGCCGGCGGGCCGCCGGACAGACTTGGGGACGCTGGCAGTCAGTGTTACCCGATTATTTTCGCATGGCAGCCAATACTTCCGTAGAGGTCCTCAGTGACCCATCTCAACTTTGCACCATAAACCTATATGTTTAAAGGTTAAATTGCGTTGCAGATCCTTTGGCCCATGTCAATCCTACCTGGAAATGTGCTGTTTGCCGCCAGAACGGACCTCCCCTCCTCCCCCAGCTAAGGTAAGCCGCCGTTGGCTGAGATGCCCGCCTCAGGACCGAGGAGGAGGACGGTGTCAGTTGGAACAAAAACTATGTCCGTACGTTTCGTTTTTTTCAATATTATTAATAAATTTCGATTTATTCCCGTTTTATTTTTTTCATACAAAAGTAATTTCGGCCAAAATCTCTTTATAACTAATCAATATTTTAAAAAACGAAACGTACGGACATAGTTTTTGTTCCGACTGACCACATATCAAAAATTGGTCGAATTCGGTTAACGTTTAGGGGGTGGAAAACGTTATCGCCGTGTGTATGAAAAGGCTAGATTTTGCAGTTGGTTCACAGTCCTCTTAAATACATTATTCATATTTTAATTCATATTTTTTTATTATGTTGTAAATCCTAATAATAATTTGTCCTAATGAAACGCTTGATGAAGCTCGCAGTTTGAAGAACCCGGCAGCCAGAATTCTGTTACAATGCTAGCAGACTAGTAAATTAGTCGGAATCGGAAAGCCGTCGCAGTTCAACCTAACCTCCTCGATACGCTCATCAAATTTAAATTTTAGGATTTTGAAATTTGAGGCAACCGAAATTATAATTAATAGGTGTTAGGACAATCAATACATTATGGGTACTATATTTAGGACTAACATGTTACGTGACAAAGTGTTATGACAAATGACTTTAGGACAAGATAAATTGTGGCAAAGGAAGGGACCCCATAATACGGTTTCTGATGTTTTCCTCTGTTGGAATAGGCGAGGACTGGCTGCGGCTGGCACAACGCGCGAGGAGTGGGCTTCAGGATCACGGGCGCCACGGCAGGAGAGGCAGCTTTTGGAGAGTTCCCTTGGATGGTTGCCGTCTTCAAGTATGCACCTATATTCAACAGTCCGTTAGTCCAAAGTAAAAAGGCAGTATACGCATAAGGGCTTCATACCCTTATGCCAGCACTTAATGTGGCTGATATTTGTCAAATATTGTAGTTGCATTTCTTTCGTTCGATATGTCAAATGTAAGTGATGCAAGATTCAATATTTGGCAAATATGGCCAAGTGAAGTGCCGGCATTAAATGCTTTTTAGAGTTCCGTTGTCAAACTAGGAACCCTTATAGTTTCGCTATGTCCGTCTGTCTGTCTACGAGTATATTTCACACTAATTTTTTCTCAGAAACTAAAAGTGCCACAAAGCTGAAATTTTGTATACGTATAGATATTTTTACCGCGCACACATACCAAATGAAAATTTGTAAAAAAAGTATATTTTGGTGTAGGTACCTTCCATACATATAAAGCAAAGGTTTTTTTGCCTTATAACATCGAATGAGGTGTCATATCAATACCTACCTCTTAAAAATCCTTATGTTTATGTTATCATACATTTTTAGATTAGGGGGACCGTTTAGAAACTATTGAATTGGACAAGTGTCATTTTCGCTAGAGTTGCGTGTCCCCACCACCTACAGCCAAAACTACATGTAAGTAGGTAAGTACTAAAATTTAAAACGGGTGCAATTTTCCAAAAAAATATTTTATACAAACGTTGTCCTCAGTAACGAACACAACAAAAAAAATAGCCATATCGGTCGAGCTGTTCCCAAGTGATGATCCGTCATACAATTTTTTTATACAGATTAAAGCACGTAACGAATATAAAAAGAAAACTATTAAGTCTAAGTAGAATTTATTGGTTCTTGAGCTATAGACGGCTAAAATGATTACACCTATCAACAACAGCTAAAACTTGAATAGAAAATAGCTCATATTTATGGTCTTTAGAGATTGTTTTTTGTGTTTGTAATAGTGGTGGCGGAACTCTGCACCGTATAGGTAGGTACGTCTTTGACGCTGACATTCCGCTGACGCGTGCAGTCGTCCGCCATCGCAGCACGTCGCTCGATCGTGCGCAAGGCAAGAGCCGCTTTCATCAGTTATATTTTGTTTATCTCACGCAGAGACCAGAACTACGACGTCAACTCTCCCGATGACGTAGGATTGTATTCATACATCGGTGGCGGTTCTCTCATCCACCCTGGCATCGTTCTGACCGCGGCTCATGTCCTGAAGGATGCTCTAGCAGCCGCGCTAAAGATTCGCGCCGGGGAGTGGGACACTCAGACCAAGAACGAAATGTACCCCTACCAGGAAACACGTGTTGCGGAAGTGGTGGTCCACCAGGAATTTAATAAGGGTATGTTCTTTGGCCTAGAGAGGTACGAGCGCTCATGCCACCTGATGGTAGTGGACTCTAAGGCCGCGTTCCCACTATGTCGTAACGGTTAATTTATCGTACTATCGACTATCGTCTCTAGCTGTTCCCACTAGCGGGTAAGCAATAGAACGTATAACAACAAAATATTACTCATAAGATATTAGGCCACTTTGTATAATTTCATTTGGTACACTTAGTTGGTATAATAAACGATATATTTCCATCGCGTGTAATGATCTGTTGATATAATAACATTGTGATGTAAAATAATCAAAACCTATAACATTTATTTCAGAAAACTTAGCGTTAAAAATATATAACAATAGTAAAAGAGCAAGATTTTCTCGATTGCTACAAAAAAAAAGACCTACCACCGAAGACTAAGCCTTCTAACCTAACCTATCAGAGTCGCTTCAGCCCCGGCCCATCTTACTCGCTCGCTCCGCTCGCTCGCTTATTGCCACCTTGTGTATGTTATATTAAAAGTTATTATTCCTTACGAATGTACCTAGCTTTTAATTCATATACCTTGAGTTTGTTATATTAAAAGTTATTATTGCTTATGTTGTCGTCACAGAAAATAAAAATATCACATCGTACCATCCTATATGTGAACAACTCCATTTAAATAATAGGTCGGGGCAAAAGTATTTTCGTATTTGGACCGTATAAGTTGTAATCAAACCTCTTCGTCTATACTAAATGTACCTGGCTGGTTTTAATACCATTAAAAGTCAACATTCTGAAATACAATAAAATTAAAAAAGAAACTGGTTCCCGGCATTTTTCAATTGTTTTTGAGCTATCAAAATGGACGTGTGTGACGAAGAAATTCGGTACATTTTAAAGTTTTATTACAAAAAAGGCAAAAAGGCGACTAATGCCGCGAATAAAATTTGTGCGGTTTATGGACCTAATGCGGTATTATCAATAAGAGTAGCACAATTGTGGTTTAAGCGTTTTAAGTCTGGAAATTTTAGTGTGAAAGATGAGGTTAGCTCTGGACGCCCTGTTACTGATAAAATCAATGCCATCTATGAAAAAGTGGAGCAAGATCGACATATTAGTAGTTACGACATTGCTGAAGACCTGGATATTGATCACAAAACAGTGTTACGTCATTTACAAAAGTCTGGATACAAGAAAAAGCTCGGTATTTGGGCGCCACACGATCTCACTGAAAGAAACCTAATGCAACGTGTTTCAATTTGCGATTTATTGTTAAAACAAAATAAATCCGAACCATTTCTAAAACGGTTGATTACGGGTGATGAAAAATGGATTACTTACGATAAGAACGTCCGAAAAAGATCGTGGTCGAAGCATGGACAAGCTCCACAGACAGTGGCAAAGCCCGGCTTAACTCGGAACAAAGTGATGCTGTGTGTATGGTGGGATTGGAAAGGAATTGTCCACTATGAGCTTTTGCTGCCGGGTGAAACTATCGATTTTGACCTCTACTGCCAGCAACTCATGAGATTAAAAGAAGCCGTTGAGAAAAACCGGCCGGAGTTAATAAACAGAAAGCGCGTAGTCTTTCATCATGATAACGCTAGACCGCACTCATATATAGCCACCCAGCAAAAATTGAGAGAGCTTGGCTGGGATGTGTTGATGCATCCACCGTATAGCCCCGACCTTGCTCCATCGGATTTCCGCCTGTTTCGGTCACTTCAGAATTCTTTAGGAAGCTTAAAGTTAATATCAATAGAACACTGTCAAAACTACCTGTTAGATTTTTTTAATCAAAAATCTCAGAATTTCTACAGCAATGGAATCATGGCACTACCCACAAGATGGCAACAAGTCATCGATCAAAACGGCATGTACATATTATAAATAAATAAAAAAATATAACATAAAAAAATGTTTTTCCTTTGTACGAAAAATACGAAAATACTTTTGCCCCGACCTAATATACAAGCTGCGATGCACGACTATCTGTCGTTACGACATAGTGCGAACCCGGCCCAAGGGCCGAAACACTATTGCACGATACGACGTCGTGGCGTGGTACCTACGATGCATGGCACGACGTCGCGTCGTAAAGTATTGTCACAACACCTAATCGTAATATAAATGGGGTCATAGTTTGTTGCGTCGTATCGACGACATCGGGCCGTGCATCATAGCACGAAACGACGTTATGTCGTGAACTTTTACAATGTAAATATGTAAATTAAACCATATAAATTATATAAGTAAATCAGTGTCGTAAAATTTTGATTAGGTAATGCGCATAACGACATCGCGCTTCTGTTCCTCGCCTCCCCGGTGTCCCCAGCGCCGCACGTGGGTGTGGCCTGCCTGCCCCGCCCCCGCGCCCTCGCTTCCGTCGGCGCCCGCTGCCTCGCCTGTGGGTGGGGAAAGGACAAATTTGGAATCACCGGGAACTACCAGGTCATTCTGAAAAGGGTAAGACTCACCACAGCGTCTCCTCCGGATCCTTACTCACCACGGCGTCTCCTCCGGAGGAGGCGTCGGCGTCCCCCCACTCGCACTACACGTGGGCGATCCCACATTGCTCCGGTACCGGTACCGGATAGTATACAAACTCGACAAGCAGACTGAGTTTCTTGCGACGCTTCTTCTCAGTTTGCTTAACGTAATTTTCCGAAGCGTTGGTAGCATAAAACCGATTGTTTTTAAAACTATCTCCCCTAGCGTCCTAAGTCCGAGGTCGGCTCAATAGGAGCGCCCTTAGGCATGCTAGTGAAAACCCCATTTCTGCGCTGAGCTCCCCTCAGGAGCTCGCCCTCCCTCCGGTGAAGTAGTCAAAGCCGTCAGAGGCTAACTACGTAGGTGCCATCAAAAAAAAAAAAGAGTATCTGGGTAATTCTTTCAACCGCTCTCATTCCCCTGGTCGCATTAATGTCGAAATTCTTGTAGCTTTTTTTGCGGCCACTTTGAGTTATTTAATAAAAAACTTATCTGTTATGTTAAAATTGCCACTAATTGAGGGTAGTTTTGTCTGTTATTTGGAACGGAGTTATAGCCTATATGTAGTGTGTTATGTTAACGGGTCACCGGTGATGCTCATGCAATGATTTCAAAAGGAAGGATGCGCCCCATTGAACATTTGGCATAAACCGTCTTCATACAAGGAATTACTGGCGCCATCTATCATAACTCGTACGGACTACGTGGCCGCAAATGGCGCGAAAGAGAGCCGCGTTGCATAGGTTACTTCGCATCGCTACATTGATTGAGCCGAGTCGTCATTGAACGCCAGTATGGGCTTGATATTATGGCTTTAAAAAGGGTTTATTTAATTGTTTGACATGCAATAAAAATAATGTAAGGTTACCAATGATACGATATTCCATGTTTACTTTGGTATAATAATTTTTGCAGCCTTTTACTACACAAGCACTCATTTTTATTTCGAGCGAACGACGTCTGCCAATGACGGTCTCCCGCGGACTACTGAATCGAGTTGGTGGCAAAATGTTCATTTTGACACCAACGCGCTGGTGCCATTTTGTCGCGCCGTAGGCCCGGTCCTTACGCTAGTAATATATAAGTCAATGTGCTCATGGCTTCTCAGTAATAGGGCGATGCCAGTGGGATCGCTAAATTTGTATGGGGCGTGGGAGCAATACTTTAGGTGAAGTAGGTTAGGTGAAGTAGTATGGTGGGCAGCCAACGTGTTAAACTCATCTGGGCTGAGATGCCCGTCTCATAAGCATACGTCGTTATCGCGGGAGCAAAACAAACCTATTAAAGAACACATATACCAGAAGTCTGTTTAGTAAAAAAGATAAAATATATTTATTCAGTAAGTAGGCCGCACGGGCACTTTTACACGTCAAAATCTACCAGCGCTTCCCATGAGGTGACCACTGCTGAGAAGAAGCGCCGCAAGAAACTCAACAGTTAGTCATTTTTTAAATAGAATTTACTTATGACAATGATAGGTATAGGCTTATTCTAGCAGTATACTGGGTGTTTTTTATTCGTCTACAAAATTTTGGGGCTTAAATCAGTAAGTCATACTGATCAACTTTCACTATGGGACCAACCCCGAAATCCATCCCATACATTTTGGCTAGTCAGCTGACGATGTTTTGTAAAGAGTTTCGACATGTCTTCCTACATAAACCGTGTCCCCTAGACAATATACAGTGTTTACATGATTTTTGTGAGGTAGTAAGCAGCTATTATTAGTATAAACGGAATATTCTGCCTACACGTTCTAAGCCTCTAAGAAGTTCATCATATCTAGCACGAAGTTTTCGCTGTAAAAGGTCAATCAAACTTGTCTTACACTGTGTAAACGTTACCTATAAGTCAACGTGTCAACATGAATAATACGCCAGCAATGTGTTTAATTTTTATAAAAGTTTATTTACTTCTTGTTGTATTTTATGTGATTTTCGTAATAGATGATCAGAATTTTTCTAAATTTTCTACTGTTACTTTGCGGCAAATCAATCAAGAATGACAAATGTCTAAAGTAGCAGGAAAAGTGACTGAAGAGGTTGTCATTACGATTGCGTAGCTAATCATTTTAAGTACGTACTATTAATCAAGTCAAATACGGAGGTAAGATATTAGAAACAAAATTTACACATTTTGAACTCGTAGGTATAAACGTTTCTCGATACGAGTGTCACTTCTGTTATTGTCTATTTGTCATAATCTTTCAGTACTGTCAAATCGTTTTTGCTCCCGCGATAACGACGATGTATGCTCATAAGACACGTTAAAGTACAATCATCAGTCCATAGAAAACTGACAATACTGACGAGGCTTGAGACAGCCATCTCAGCCGCAAGATCAGTTATTAATAAATAAGGACCTATACGTGACTTTCTCAATATAAAGGGACCTTATGGAGGAAAGCAGTTACGCTCTTCTTATTCTTGTAACTATACGAATACTATGGTAACAGTTCTAAAAACGGTGTAACCGCCTACCTCCATAAGGTCCCTTTATATTGAGAACATACTGTCCAATAAATGTACTTTCTCCTTTCTCGACACCTTGATAATTCTTCTAGGTGGAGATTCCAGTAGTGAACCATCAGCACTGCTCACAATTATACAAACGTACGCGGCTGGGACGGTTCTTCGTCCTGCACTCTTCTTTCATGTGCGCCGGGGAGAGAGGGAAGGACATGTGCATGGGAGACGGCGGCTCGCCCCTCGTCTGTCCTTCGGAGGTACAGTACCGGTAGTTGATGACAGTAGCTAGGGGGACAAACCCCAACCCCAATTTTAGAATCAGTTAAGTACCAGCGGACCTGGGCTCTTAGCCAAGATGCATTGCGCTAACGTTTCATTCGTTTCGTTTTTAAACCAATCACGTCATTGGTTGATCATGTGATACGAAGAGTCAGCGTTCTAAATATCATTTCCACAGAGTCGACGGAGCTCCGCTGCCGCGGAGCTCCTATTTCCGGGGGCTTTGGCCCTTCGGGCCTGCTGCTTACTTAACTAACATAACCTAAACCTATCTTACCTACCTATTTCGACCAAATCACAATGGTTAATTTTGCGACTGGGAAACATCCAGAATAGGGAAAAATGTGAATAGAAAAAAAAATCGAATAAATGCGCGTGGGAAAATACGCTATCGGAAAAAAAAGCTTTCGGAGAAATGATCCAACCAGCTGCTTCAGTATGTACTTATAACATAAAAATAAATAATAATAAATCATAAATAATAATATAATTTATATTGCATAAAAATAAAACAAATACAAAATATAATAAAATTAATGTACAAAGGCGAACATAGTACCCACTATGTTATATTATAAATTGATCAAATAGATAGGTAGGAGCAGCGAAAGTGGCAAAATATATCGCAACACATCTTTATTACTATAGGATATATATATTTGGCCACTTTGGCTGCTTCTATCTATTTGACTCTGACTTTACCTACCTGGGAAACTGAGCGCGTCGCTCGAGCCGAAACCGAATTTTCATCGATTTCTATACAAAAACAATAAATAATAATAATAAAAGTTTTAAACAAAAAAGAATAAAACGAAAATCCATTGATCCATCGATCCATCGATCGATCCATCCGTCGATCCATCGATCGATCCATCAAACTGACGCATCTGACGCATCTTTCTGACGCATCTTGTGACGGGGATCAGAATTGAGATGAGTTTATTAATACGGCCCTTATTAAATTTTCCCCTGTAAACAGTTATTGACACCCTGTATAATTTGTCCCCTTAGTCTGGCTCAGGGCAGTACATCCAGCACGGCATCGTGTCGTGGGGCGTAGGGTGCGGCGGGGAGGCCCCCGGCGTGTACGCCGACGTGGGTGTCCTGCGCGCCTGGGTCGACGGCCACGTGCGCAGCCGCGGCTTCGACCCCGCCGTCTACACTGCGGACTAGATCCCCAGACTTACCTCCAAATGTGATGTAATTAATAAAATAAAACCTTGTTTTTTTTTGCACTATCTCCTAAGTCATACTGCTGTATAGTCTAGTTTGTGAACCTATTAAAAAAAAAAAAACCTGTGCAACCACTTTTTTTACCATCGACAACGTCCTATTACCTACAGCAGCTTTTTAGGGTTCCGTACCCTAACGGGCCCCTATTACTAAGCCTACGCTGTCCGTCCGTCCGTTCTTCCCAACTTTAAAGAGCTGTATCACAGATCATATAAGGAAGGAGATACGCCATGAGCGCAAATTCAATCGAGAACCAGTGTCGCCACTTTTTAAAATGTGTGCGTCTTTACGCTTACGCTCTATGAACTACTACAAAAACAACTTTCTCATAATTGGTTACAGCTTACGAACTAAAAACGCCATAACATAATTTTGTTAGTAACACAAAATTAAGCTTTATGTTCATTTAGCAAGGTCGAAAAATGCTGAAAGGTCGTTTTTTGTCCATCGCAGTTCAGTTACTCGACGTTAGACAGCGTTTACCAGTTCGCAGCTGCCATCTAGCGACGAGTACTAGCCTTGCTATTCAGCGCTAGATGGCGCTAAGATAGTAGTTCTTATGTATAGCGCTTTAAGGACTACGAAATAATAGCCGCTGGCCGGCCGCACTGGCGCGAACCGGTGAAGTGTCACCCGGACAATAAAGACTTAGCGCGTAACGAGCGTAACTAAAGCCGCGCAATACATTGCGCAATACGCGCGTTGTTCCAAGAACGTCAGCAATGGTTAGCTAGCAATGTAAGCAGTTACTTTCGTACTAACGCATTATACGTAAATACCATAATAGATTACTGGGTTTTCTCGAAATATTAATAAATACAGTAAATTTGTGCTTACAGGTAAAATGTAATCACTCCTGGGGTACCTTTAAGATCTTAGCCCCTTATTTGACACGATAAATCTGCACAACACGGCATTTTACTATTTTTAAAGTCACTTAATTCGTCGACCACATCTGTACTACAACTGAGCTGCGTTTGACAATAACATGAGCGTCTGATCATAAGCGCGGTAACACGCGCCACGCCCCTTACCGCGTCTATAGTATTTCCTTGGTCTGTGGAGCTAGTGGTGACCCCAGGACGGCTAGCACAAGTGGACCGCGACTGGTTTGTCGCTCGGATCTCCCTTTCTAAATTGTCTGTTACGATAAAGACGCACTGTGCGACAAGCGACCACATATACAGGGTGTCCCAATATCAATAGACCACATTGACACCGGAGGTAGGTCAGCTTAAGAGATACCGAACCAGCCTAACATGACCTCAGTAAAAGTCGCATGGTTTTCGAGATATGCCAGTTTAAAGTTTGTACTGGAAAATAACTTTAAACTAGCAAATCTTGAAAACCAAGCGATATTTACTAAGGTCATGTTAGGCTGGCTCGGTGTGGGGACAATGCGTAACGTATTTCCACTCCGTTAAAAAATAATAAATACCCAAAAAAAAAAAAAAAAGTGTCTGGTTCGGTCCATCTTAGGCTGGTCTACCTCCAGTGTCAATGTGGTCTATTGATATTGGGGCACCCTGTATAAGATGTGCTACCCGTACAAGGGGACGAGTGGGATATATGGCAATGTTTCAACGCCTTGAATACAAATGTGACTCAATCGCCAAACATGTTTCAAAAGCTATGCAAAATTCAACTTAACGAAAGCAGTCCATTTTAAGCTGTAGGTAACCTTATGACAACTAGAAGCGTCGGTGGCGTGGTAGGCACGACAGCACACATTCAAAGGGTTAATACTGTTAATAGATATAAAGTTAAGATCCGATTACAATGTACACATATAGCTCCGTGAAATGAAATTGCCACCATAATGGAATTCTAAAGCTGCCTCCTCAAGCGCTATTTCGGAGTATGTTGTATGATGCCAACCGGAATAGGCAGGTCCTGTCATTTCAGGGTGGTTTGCTGCTTGAAGTTCCCTCGGTCTACCTCAGTGTATAATTATGTACAACAAAGCGGAATGAACACTCGCTGTCGGCTCTCGGGGGTTTATGAAGTAATTCATTACGGCATGTATTTCCTCCCCTTTAAGCCTCAAACCCCTTCCATATTGTCGCGCGATGGTATTTGTATGCATTGACAGGTAAGTTAGTATAGCATAAAAAACGCCTCATCTATTAAAATATTTACTTTTTTTTTGTATAAAATAAATCAATTAAAAAAATAACGCACTAAAATAAGAGCAAAATAAAAGTATACCTGGTATACCAAACATGCTTATGATGATATTTTAGATCGATATTTAAATAAATTTGAAGTAAGTAGGTACTACAGTGGGCCTGTTTCACAATCTACAAGTAAAATTAATCTGTCAAATAAATTCCAGGAACCTCTCCTTGTCTATTTTAATGTGTAAGAAAGGGTAAGGGTTAAATTTATTTGACAGATATGCTTTACTTGACGATTATGAAACAGGCGGTAAATATTATACTATGCTAACATATTCTCAATTTATTTGTGACGTTCTCAATATAAAGGGACCTTATGGAGGAAGGCAGTTACGCTCTTCTTGTTCTTGTAACTATACGAATACTATGGCAACAGTTCTAAAAACGGCGTAACCGCCTGCCTCCATAAGGTCCCTTTATGTTGAGAACGTCAAATTTTAGCCTACTATCAATAACATTAGGTACATCGCATCGTACCTACTTATTTATAAATTACAAAGTTTTTGCTTTTGAGTTCCGTTCTGTATAAGCATAAGAAACATGTAAAAAAAGTTAACCGTAACAACTGGACCCTGTCGAGATTGCCCTTAAGAATGCAAATCCACATTGTATGACTTTTATGAGGTCGATGCAAAATTTTTGCAGTTGGTGGATTTCAGGGCGTTTCAACCGCCCGTCATCACTGTTTTCAATATATTGACGAAATCAATGACACATACCAGCAACTTCCGATGTAAACAGAAGCAGAAAGGGGGTAGTTTTTATTAGCATCAGATCAGTTGCTGTAGGTGTCATTGATTTCGTCAATATAGAACACTATATTAAGAACCTAGACTCTTTCGTTAAAAATTCTGATATACATAATATTAATACTAGGAATAAAAATAAAATTGCCATAAAAAAGTTTCGTGTCCGTAAAGTATATAAATCATTTGTAGGTCAATGCATTCATTTTTATAATAAATTACCCGACGTAGTTTTAGAGTTACCCCTTCCAGCACTTAAAAATTACTTGAAAAAGTCGTTGATGTCAAAGGCGTACTATAGGGTCGAGGACTATCTAACGGACAAAAATGCTTGGCCTAAACCAGAAAATTAACTAATGTTTAATGTTCAATAGCTTACCTACTACTCGTACATACCGCATAAAAATCATGTAAACGCTGTATCTTGTCTAGGGGACACGGTTTATGTAGGAAGACATGTCAAAACTGTTTTGTGTGATATATATATAAATTTTCTCGTAGTCATTCTGACATGTTTTCCTGCAAAACTACGCAGATATTTAATATTATTTTTACAGTTTTATATAATGCTAGAATAAGTAGTGACATTGTTATATTTTTATAAAAAAAATGACTAACTGTTGAGTTTCTTGCGGCGCTTCTTCTCAGCAGTGGTCTCCTCTTGGGAAGCGCTGGTAGATTTTGACGTGTAAAAGTGCCCGCGCGGCCTGCTTACTGAATAAATATCTTTTATCTTTTTTATTGAAAACGGTGATGACGGGCAGTCGAAACGCCCTCAAATCTACCCGGTGTCAGAATATGCTAAAAAGACAAAATTTAAAAAATGTGACTGCGGCCTTTTTTGGCATAGCACGGCAGAATAGGCCATGTGAATAATGTCAAAATAAATTATTTTTACACTACCACTAAATCAAGCTTTTGAAAATGACACGGAAATACCTAGCTGTCGTTTATTTTTGTAATTAAAAAGATTTTTAATACAACAAAAACTTTATAAAGGAACACTGAAAATTGTGACGTCACATTATACTATTTTCATACTAACTTCATACTACCGGATCGTTTTGACGTTTCAATGAAAGTTGCTGATTTGACCAGCAGTCAAATAGCCAATTACAAAATATTAAGTGGTGCCACTAGTAACCTGACTAGTAGATAGCCAGAAATCATCAGAAATTAAAGAACTCATCGTCGTCAAACGAAGCGGCGGCAGCAGTCGGTGGTTTTAACATGGCCGACAGCCGGGTTCCTTCCCCTTGCATCCTGTCCAGCTCCGGCAACTCCTGCTTTATAGTATCTTCGACGTTAATCTTGTCCAATTCAGCTTGTACTTTCTCTTTTATAGGGCCTTCTAAAGCATCCATTATCTGATACCTTAGTAGATTTGGGAGGACATTAACAGCAAATTCAATTACGTAGTCCAAAGTGCCTGCTCCATCACACCGGACTTGAATGTTGCCGATCTCCAAATCGACTCCTCTGAATTCTGGCTTCTCTCTAGTGTCCAGAGGCTGAGCTACGACCAGGCGCCCACTTACATACTCTACAGAGAACGAGGCCGTGCCAGCCCGGGACAGCAGGCCTCCTACCGCGGATATATCCCACTGTGTCCTACCTTCCAATTTCTGCGTGCCTATCTCAAAGTCAGCTACCATACTCTTATTTTCCATCTTCAAAGTTATGTTTCCAACTCTGTGGAACGAAGACAAGCCTGTTACCCACGTATTAGACAACGAGATGGCGAAAACACTAACAGTAGCGTTATAATCTTCCACTTTATAAGGATCCATGTCCAATTCACGCACTTTAACCCGAGCGTCTGCTATCAACATGTCCAACGGCGATATAGAGTTGGGGAACTGCATATCACCTGCTACCTCATCTAGCTTCTTATTGATTTCTGCTCTTGTTTTTGTGTATGCTTCTTTAAGGATATATGGTTTGATGGAATCGAATAGGAAATTGCCGACATTGTTGACGATGCTTTGGAACATACTTCCGAATAAGCCGAGGTTTTCGAAGTTCAGTGCGATTGTGCTGAAGGATATGTCGATGGCGATATCTTGTGCTCTTAGCTTGCCGTCACGCTCCACGCCCAGGTTGGCTTTGGCGGTTACCTTGAGCCCCGTGACGTCGACAGTGAAGGGTCCCTGCGCTCTGTTGACCCAAGTAGACATCGTGTAGTTACCCCGGGCCTGCAGTGTGTCGATCAACATGGCGGCATGAACCTGAAATGAAAGCGTAATGTTCAGCAAAGTACCTATTAAAATTACAGATTTTACAATCCTACCCTTTCTTACACTTGAAAATAGACAATGAGACGGCTAACGTTAACTGGCAGATAAATTTACTTATCGATTGTGAAACTGGGCCTTTTAAATGAGGCTTTACACTTAACAGTAAGTGAAATATATTAAATTCAATATCGAAGAAATAAACCCGGTACTCACAACAAACAATTACATTGAATTTAAGCATCCTACGTAGCCTAGGGTCTCAACACGGGATTGTTGAGCCACCATAGAACCCTGTCATAATAACAGCGTCAAGTCACGCAAAAGATATTACGTCAAATTTTACCGTCTACTTTCTGTGAGAGGGTTCTATAGTGGCTCAACAATCCCGTGTTGTGACTGTACCTAAATAATTAATTAAATTCAAGAGCATTCCCAATATTTTATTTTTACGAATATATCAGCCGGAATAAATAAATAAACAATAAAATAATAAATAAATATCAAGGGACAATCTCACACAAATTTACCTAGTCCCAAACTAAGCTCTAGGCTTGTACTATGGATACCAAACAATAATAAACATACTTATATAAAGAAATACATACTTAAATACATAGAAAACATCGACTCAGGAACAAATATTCATGCTCATCACACAAATATTTGCCCATACGGATTCGAACTCCAAGAAAATCCATGTTTTGAATCTAATTTAAACTAGAATTTTTTGCCGTCTGTACTATGTAAAAAAATAACAATTTTAATGAACCGTAACCAGTTCCGGAATTTCGCAATTGGATTCCAATCTTGAAAATTAATTGCGGAATTGAAAATGATCAGATACCTACTCTAAATAATAAGTCCCTTCGCTCAATTATTTATAATATGTATGTGATACCAAACCAACCTCCATGGCTCCTATTTCAGCGTTCACGTACAGTATACGGAATTTGCTGATCCCGTACACAGCGGTGTTCTTGAAGTAAAGAGTAGTTCCGAAGGCTATCGACTGCCGCATGTCCGGGACTGGGTAGGGCTCCGGGATCTCCGCCCCGGGAATCCCAATGGGATCCGGCTGCTTGAAGTGTTCCAGGATCTGCAGAATTTTGTCGCTCATCCGTTTCTCGCCTTCAGCAAGTTGCCCAGTGGCGATTTCTTCGGGGACATCTGAGATAAACAAATGTATATTTGGAATTATACTCGTATTTTCCCAAAAAAACGTTATCAGTATAAAGGGACCTTATGGGGGGCAGGCGGTTACGCCGTTTTTAGAACTGTTACCATATTATTCGTATAGTTACAAGAACAAGAACAGCGTAACTGCCTTCCTCCATAAGGTCCCTTTACATTGAGAACGTCACATTTAATTAAATACGATAACTAAAGGCCCTGCGACAATATTGGAACCCCTATTTTCAGAGCTTATGAACACTTAAATGGCTCAACAAACTGTCACCAAACTTAACTAAGAGTACTCGATTAAATCACATTTGAAAGGAAAAAACTAAATCAAAATCGGTCCATCCGTTTGGGAGCTACGATGCCACAGACACACAGATACACGGATACACAGTTACCCTCATAAGCAGAGCCCGGATTTTTCGCGGCAAAACAAAAGACTGTCGCAGTCTAGCTAGTGTTAGAATTTTTTTTTTATCGATATATCGATAGTTGTGTAAAAGAAGAAAAAGGTACACGAAATAAAATAAATAATTACACATTTTACGTGAGGCTTGTATAAAATTATATAGAAACAGATGCAATTTCTTCTTCGAAATCCACGTCAGTACACACAGCAGCACGTGACATTTTATTTGGTTTGTGATAGTGATAGGAGTACTAGTAATACTATACTCATTTTCTGAAGTGTCCATTATTTTCAATGAGGTGATATAGTCACATCATTCAAAGTTTTACCTCTTAGTTACCCGACGGGTTATTTTATTACTTGATATGATAAAGTATAGTCAAGATTTAGATGGAATAATACAAAAAAAAACAACTGTCGCGAATGATTATAGAATAATGTAAATATATCGGCATGATTTTTTATACATATAATAATATTCGATATCGATAAAAAAGTGTTTCTAACACTAGCTAGATTGTGACAATCTTTAGTTTTGCCGCGAAAAATCCGGGCTCCGCTCATAACAAACACACTGAGAAAAATATTTAACCAAACTACCTACTTCGGTTAATTCAGAAATAACCATAATTTGATAAGGCGTTATTAAATGATTTAACAAACCGTTTGTCTGTAAGGAATAAAACAGTAATGTTATTAACTCGACTGATTTGGTTAGGTATTGCCTTAGTTATGACACTTTTTAAGCTACGGGCAGACGAAGTTCGGTTTCATTAACCAAACTTTTCATTCGACTTTTTTCTTGGTGCACCCTATGCTTTGCGTCAGCAATCTCTTGTTTTTATTAATTCCCGCATCTTTGTTTATCATTGGCTATTATCGGTAGATCAAGGTTCAATTCCACGACAATTGGATGATGTTGATGATGAATCGTCGCGGGAATTCATTGGCTTAAGGGTCTACTCTTAAGACGTTTTAATAAACGTCTCAAAACGCCTCGAAAATACAGGGTGACCTCGAATTGGTAATACAAAATACTTGATTATGATTCAGTTAATCACTAATAGTGTATTGCATTAACTCAGTTGTTAAAGTTAGCTTTCCTTAATTATCGTTAATTTTCTAACAAAACAAAATAATAAAAATAATTTAAAATCCCAAGTGTGGTTAACCTACATGACGTCATGCATATCTGTCGTACAGACAAGGAAATTGATTCTCGCACCATTTTGTACTCTGTCACAACAACGACGGAGATAATGACAGTGGACATTCAACGTGACGCACTGCCACCCAAAGCGACAAGGAACAAAATGTGTCTCAATTTCCATTCCTGTATCTATCACTCGATGTTATTAATAAACTAGGTGCTGATATCCATCCAACCCTTTAGTTTTAAGTAGGTACCCTAATAAATTATCTGATAAAGTGAATAACTGAATAATGAGTGAATTATTAAAAATAATTTATTGTTGAATAACGTACAGTACAAAATACAAAATTGTAAAACTTAAACAACTTTTAAAATGTGCTCAAAATGACCCCCGCCTTCTTGGATACATAACTCTGCCCGTCGCCTATGATTGTCTTTCAATCTGTGGAGAACAAATTCATTGGTTTTTACATTATTAAATGCCTCAACTATCTTTTGGCGAAGTTCACCCACAGTATCTGTTTCCCGTGCGTACACTCTCCTTTTTATTTCGCCCCACAAAAAGAAGTCGAGAGGTGTGAGATCAGGGCTTCTAGGAGCCCAAGCGACTGGGCCACAGCGTCCAATCCATCTCCCAGGGAACTCTTGGTCCAAGTAGCTTCGCACACGCAGGGAAAAATGAGCTGGTGCCCCATCCTGCTGGTAATACAGAGCCTCCAAATTTTGCTGCGGCACCTCTCGTAGCAATACCGGTAACACATTTCTCAGGAATTCTTCATATTTCGGTCCATTTAAATTTCCGTCAATGAAATGAGGACCAATCAAACAGTCGTTCAGTATTCCTGCCCAAACATTTACCGAGAAACGTGTCTGGTAGGAGTCCCTGCGAGTTACGTGAGGATTTGCTTCACGATCAGACCACCAGTGTTCATTGTGAACGTTGAACATGCCTACTCTTGTAAATGTTGCCTCGTCGGATTTTGCAGCAGCCAACGACAAAATTGCACTCTTCTAGGATAATCGGCTAATATGATATCCTGCAACCTTTGGAATTTAAACGGATACTTTCCTTCAGCATTCAGTAATCGCCAAATAAACCATTGGCTCGTTCCGAATCTTGCGGCAGCGTCCCTTGAGCTCGCCTCTGGGTGGTGGCTAAAATAATCGAGAACTCGTCTCCGAAACGTCTGCGAGTACCGCGGCCGCCGGCCCGGAGCTTGAGCGTGCACTGGGACAGTAAACTGTCCAAAATCTCTTAAGTTTTGGACAATGGAGTTTATTAGAACACGAGTAGGAGTTGGGCAGTCAGGGTGTCGTTCATGAAACAATGCTTGAGTTCGTACGGTACTTCGTGACGTAAAATAAAAAGATAACATATCCATTCGCTGAATATTCGTATAAGGATAAGCTCGGGGCATTTTGTTTAATTACTATCTTAATTAAATACGAAAATTCTTACTTTCTTTGACAAGACAAGTGACAATTTACTATAATCAAGATACGCTATTATCATAAATGATGTGTCAGATAACGAACCAAAGAGGAAAGTGTTCATTTGAAATACTTTAAACCTCTTTCATTTTAAAGGTAATGGTAGGGTAACCAATTTAAGCAAAAAAAAATGGGATAATTAGAAAACTTAAAAAAAAGTACTTATGTTTTAAAATTAAGCGTGAGACCTCGTAGAAGCGATTGGTTTAGGGAAGCTCTCTGTAGTACTTTGAATTTGTATTACCAATTCGAGGTCACCCTGTATAATTATTTTTACTAGACTAGTTTATGCCCGCGACTCCATGCGGGTGACTGACTTTGCCCTATGGTACGTACAGTTTAATTTTTTTTTAATTTGGGACCCACTTTAGGTCCAAAGTCAATCTAACATTCTACAGCAGTAAGGTGGAGTTTTCTGTAACAAATGACTTGGCATCTCTAATGACATTGACAACATCCAAACATCATAATAGTAGGATAGAAAGTAAAATAGCACTAGATTTTGCCAGCGACTTCGTCCGCGTACAAATCGTTTATCGCTGCTCCCTCGGGAACTGTACAATTTTTCGGGATAAAAAGTATTCTATGCCCTTTCTTGGGATACCAAATTTAATCGAAATCGGTTCAGCTCACTTTCGCGATTATAATATTAGTAGGGATGTTTTCCCTGAAGTTATTTCATGAACTAGCTACCCGCTATTTGTCGATACAATTCAGAGAATTGATCAACATACTGACAAACACGTCAAGTCGTAAAACGATACGTAACTGACGTCAGCTACATTCGATAAACAATTGAATTTAAATTCGTCTGTATTTCTTCAAATTAACTTTCGAAGCATCTAATAAATTAAAATTGAAACACGAACCTTGGCTTTGTCCAAATTGTATGATCACTAATATCACAGCACACTGGAGCCACATCCTTGCTTCACTGGTGACACACCGAGCAATACTGCGTCCGGGAGAGGTCACAGTTTATCATGCGTACCTACTAAATAGGTAGTATCTACACAGACTATCGTATCGGACTGGCTTATATTCGTTCCTATTTGTTGACTTGCCTTTATTAGGCTCATTACTTAATTGCCAAACACGGATATAACTCTTTCCGCCTGTTTCACAATCGTGAAGTAAAGTATATATTCTGTCAAATAAATTTAACCCTTTCCCTTTCATACACTTGAAAATATACAAGGAGAGGGCTATCTTTATTTGACAGATATGCTTTTGACGATTGTGACACTGGGGCATTACTCTGAACTTCGGGGCGATCCGAAGTTCGAATTTCGAAGTACAGAGTAATGCCCCAGGCCCTTTGTCTTATATTTGCATTGTGAATTAGCCGTCAAAAAATATCTCTGCATCATTCATACAAAGAGGGTGCATATTTTTATACGTTGAGACCGGTAGCACATCTCCGCCGCGAAACTGTAGTAGCGAAACTCTGGCAACGAAATAAAGTTCAATTTCGTATTAAATATCACGATTCCGCCACAGTGTCGCGGTTTCGCGGCGGAGGTGTGCTACCGGTATTAATTTATGAGACCGAGCGTCGTCAATCGGGTTGAAACCGAATTGTCATCGATTTTCTATACTAAAACAAAAAAAAACCGAGGTTTGAACCCGCAGTCTTTGCGTAGTAGGCCCACGCTCTGACCCTCAGTCTATTCAGATGGCGGCAGCCGCCCCGAAATTACGTACCATATTGCGCGGGAAATTGCGTGAAAATACGGGGAAAACGAATTTTAAAAGATATCGAGACCCAGCTAGATCGATTTCTTGTCCCCGTAAACCTGTATACTGCAAAATTCATCGAAACCGTTAGAGCCGTTTTCGAGAACGGAGTACAAATATACGAACAAATGTTTCTCGTTTAATAAAACGGGTCGAAAACGAATTTTCATCGATTTCTATACAAAAAAGTCAATAACAAAATATTCAACCAAAAAACCGGTCCACAGCCGGGGCTCGAACCCGCAGTCTTGGCGTAGTAGGCCAAAGGGAAAACAAGCCGAGGACCAAGCCCCCTAGTATGCACGCCATGCGCCAGGAGATAAAATTTGATAGGTGCTTAGGGAAATGAATGCATTTATTGGTAACCTATCGCAATCGCGAATTTTTTTTGACCGAATTTCATTTGACGGAAAACGTTTCGTTTTTTATCGTTTGTCCGATGACAGGATTTGTCAATTTTTATTTCACTATTTGACATTAAGTAGAGTCCTGTGGTGGGAGTGTTGGCTGCTGCACGTGTCGATCGCTTCTGCTGAGCCGGTCGCCATCTTGGGCTTCTCTTTGGAGAAGTGAAGCGTGGCGGTGTTGTGCGCGGCGGAGTGGTTGGTGCGTGAGGCGATTGACACTTTCGCCACAGTTCTCCAAATTACCGAACAATACCAATTTTATAAATATATTTTAACCGTACATTGACATTGGCAAAATTGTCTACATAAGTGGACAGAGGCCATTTTTTTTTTAAAGAGAAGAAGAAGACATTAAGTAAACATATTTTTAGTACGAGTAACTTTTCTCCTTGTAGTCACTTGCCCTATGTATAGTTACGTATATTTTCAAAGCCCATTTTTCATTTAACGAATGCTACAACTTCCCTAGGGATCGTTACTTATTTTGTTTCTTAACCCATTTTTCACTTCAACAATGCTACATATAGATTTCGCTACGTTACATCAAATATTCATTTCAGTCCAGAAAATCTTGCTTGTAATTTGTTTTAACTATCCAGAAAATGCAACGAGCAAGACGAATCATGGCAGAACCGAATCGGATAGGTTAGGTTAGATTAGTTAGGTTAGGTTAGTTCGAGGTTATTTTTTATCTGCCCAGAAAATCTTGCTTGTAATTTGTATTAACTACTCGTACCCAGAAAATGCAACGAGGTAGACGAACCAGGGTAACATATTATTGAAAATCAAAACCAAAACATATCACCATAACAAAGTCGATTTAAAAATAGCTAAATTATTAATAAACCGAGCCGTTACATTGAGCAAATGATACTAAGGTAAATTCAGAAATAGGAAATAGATAAATTATTAAACAATTACATTGGACGACTAATTGTACGGCGAAATCAGTAATAAGGAATAGATAATTTGTCAAATCGGTAAAAAAACAAAACAAGTAATGACTAAATCAAAAAATTCGAAGTGATCTTTCGGGCAAACATAAAAAAAACCAAACCATATTTGTCGAATAGTTTTTGTCGAACCAAAAATCGATCAAACATTTTTCGCAGTTCAGATAGGTAACCGCAACTATTCCATATTATAACGTAAGACTTAACGCTTAAGGTTTATAATAAAAGTGTCTTGTATTTTTTAATTTGTTTTTAAAATTTTGTTTTGTTTTATTGAATTGTTTCAATATAAAATTATTTTGGCATCCACACCACCTGATTTGATCAGTCAATTTCATCAGATGGGCGAAAATTGTCATGTCTGGCTGGCCTTTACATGTTATTCACAGATTATAAGGGTATGTCTAAAGGTTCGGATTCAAATATTCTCTTTGCGGATAAAATGCAGTTTTGCTATCTGTTATGGCAACATTGATTTATTAATGTTAGATTAAGTTTAGCGCTGGCAATTTCGTTCTCTTCCGTCAACGTCCGCCGCCTTGTGTAATGTGTCCGCGTTACGATATATTTAATAAATGGTAAAAAAAACCTCAGCCGGCAGTTTAAATTAACAATAAACACTCCTACGATGTTGTTGTTCTGTTTTTAAATAATAAAAATGGCTTTCCGAGCTAGTGAGGTGAAAAATAATAAATAAGTAAGTTTTGTTGCTATGACGACGCTAAACGCTGCGTGTGACAATAGTAGTTTATGTGACTGGTGCATAATGAGAGGCGTTAAAATACGAGTGTGTTTATGAAACGAGCCGACAAGCGAGTTTCATAATAGCATCACACGAGTGTTTTAATGCCTAATTATGTACAGTTACATACACTATTTTATCTACATACATATTATAAGCTCTCTATGTGTTCAGGAACCGCATGTTACGACCGGCATAGCCAGCATTGATCAATTTATTAGAACGTCAAAAATGGCGGCAACCGTAGTTTTTTTTAATTCAGAGACAATCTAGAGTCGGCCTCTACTATCATATCGTTCGATATCAAATTATCAAGTAACATACGAGATTTGTCAAAATTGTATGCAATTCACATTTAATTTCGAATTACATGTTATCTCGAATGATATTAGAATTGAGGTCAAATAAAATTGTTTTGTTTTTCAAAGATGTTCGAAATTTGAAACTCATAACTTTATAAAATTTTATATCGAGATAAGAACATTATGTTACTGCTACAGATAAGAAAATTATCATGGTAAAATTGATTGTTGTAATGCTGGTCATTGCCAACGGATTCTGAACGCATTATAGAGGACTTATGATATGTGTGTAGATAAACTAGTAAATTTATACCTAAAGTTAACAAAGGTTATAGAATGAGAAGTAAACACAGTATTACAGCCGTAGATAACATTTAATTCTTGTAAAAACAATATGTGTAAACGTAAAAATGTATTATCAAACCGCGTTTAGACAGGGATTGAGCTCATAATGTCATTTTTGAACTAATGCACGATATGACATTGTCAATGGTAGAGTGTGCAGATAAATGAAATTAATATTTTAGTACAATGAAGTTATAAAGTATGGAAAATACTTCAAATTATATTACTTAAATAAAATACAAATGTAATTAAGTAATTACTTTTAGAAAGACCATAAAAATTAATTATACCGACCGTTTAATACCGCGATTCATATTTTATACATACGTTTTTAACAGCTACGGCAATTTTATAACGCGAAAATGATGTGAATTAGTGACAGATTTGACAGATGTGATATTCATATTTTTTATAAAACAAATGACAACATTTACTGAGAATAGAGTCCAAATATGCAAAGCGTACTCTGTAAATCTATTAATAAGTGTCTGCACTTACTTATGAAGATATCAAAGATTGACTTATGATTATATTTAATCATTTATAAGTACTGTTGTGCTAACGGTACTCCCAAATCCCTTTCTAATCGCGGTTTGATAATAAGTATAACATGTACAGTGTTATATTTTACATTTTTATATTTACACAGACACATTTTCCTCTCTAACCTAATCTAACCTTTTCATCGATATATCCGGACCCCAGATTGATATATCCGGACCCCAGATAGATATATCCGGAACCCAGATTGATATATCCGGAACCCAGATTGATATATCCGGACCCCAGATAGATATATCCGGACCCCAGATAGGTATATCCGGACCCCAGATAGATATATCCGGACCCCACATTGATATATCCGGACCCCAGCTCAACGCCCACCAACGTCTAACAACGGATCAATCCGTCAACACCTTGGCCAGCAAGATGGGAAACTTGACGTCGAGATGAGTGTTGCCGGTTTTTTAAAGACGTAGCTCACCACCACGAGACTACAGTACGCCTGTATTGCTGGAAACAAAAAATACAATTAAATAATCATAACCCAAGTAGCACAAAAGCTGTATAGGAGCTTATACAGCCATTATAACTTTTAGAGTGCACGATATGTATGGCGCATTTAGCGGTAAGGCGTAGGAGTTAGAGCGGGTCAGAAGCGTGCACTTGGCGCTTGCTTGCATTGCACTTCAATAGAACTCCTGGTTCTCGAAACGCGCGTTTGAAAGCGCCCAATGTGTACCCGCTCTTAGGAGATATGTCGATACAGATCGCCGCCCTCCCCACACGTGCAGTTCGAAGAAATCGCCAGTCCTAATACCTACGACATCATGACGGGGCGAGATCGGCCGGCGGACGTTAGTTTGTGGTGTGCTTAACTTCCTGAAGCCCAATATAATATATAAATGACTTTGGGCAAAGTGATTTTAAAACTTTAGTTGACTGACACAAGATTGATAATTCGAATTACGAAATTTTACCTGGGCCTGACGAGGTTAAGAGAATACCCACAGTTCTGCGCAATGTTCTTACGTTTGACGGTAAATAAAATGTCCAGGAATTGAGAAGCGAGTTGTTTGAAAGACTCGCTTCTAACTCCCTGAGGTAAGTGCAGAAAAAATATGACGTTCTCAATATAAAGGGACCTTATGGAGGAAGGCAGTTACGCTCTTCTTGTTCTTGTAACTATACGAATACTATGGCAACAGTTCTAAAAACGGCGTAACCGCCTGCCTCCATAAGGCCCCTTTATGTTGAGAACGTCACAAATAAACTTACCTCCCATCAGCACAATACTAAGGTACAAAGAGAATGCGCTCGTTCCAACGACTTCAGTCCTAATGGCCGCATATAGCATTACGATAAAGTAAATTGGTTGCAACGCGACGTACGGTAACATCAAATTTTTAAATAGCTGCAAAAGTAATAAGTTAATAAGTTTATGAAAAAAAATTGACACAAGTTTTCGTTGCAGACTTTTTTGCGTATCTCGATCATTCAATCGAATTGTCATCGCATTACTACTTAACTCCTGAGGGCCTAGTGTAAGTTTTGCAACGTTTTTAGGGTTCCGTACCTCAAAGAAAAAACGGAACCCTTATAGGATCACTTTGTTGTCCGTCTGTCTGTCTGTGTGTCTGTCAAGACCCTTTTTCTCAGGAACGCGTGGAGGTATCAAGTTGAAATTAACATCAAATACATAAGTCTGCAGTCCCTTGAATCCGTGAACAAATCAAACATCTAAGTCAACGCAATCAAAAGATACGGCCGTTTATGCCGCATATTGAAGGGAATCTCAGGGGAATCAAAACCTATAGGGTACTTCCCGTTGACTTAGGGCCGTATTAATAAACTCATCTCAACTCTGATCCCCGTCACAAGAAACGTCAATAATGACAGTTTTGTATGGATTGACGTTTACTTTGACGTATCTTGAGACGGGGATCAGAGCTGAGATGAGTTTATTAATACGGCCCTTAGAATCATGAAATTTTGCAAGAAGCTATGTCTTATAGCACAAGTAAAGGAAAAAATCCGAAAGCCGTTAATTTGTAGTTACATCACATAAAAAAAGTCCACTATAAACTGACACTCACAAGTACGAAAGTGCATACTTATTGCGTGTCAGTTTATACTGGACTTTGTTTATATTGTATTCCCGTGATTTACGAACTATTTACATGCCTACAAGTTTGTGCGGAACCCTCGGTGCGCGAGTCCGACTCGCATTTGACCGGTTTTTTTACGTCTCGATCGCGTTTGCGTTTAGTCTCAATCAGTATGGAAGTGTGACAGCGCCCCTTGCGGCGCGTATACGAAACATTTTACAGTTCCATACAAAGTGACACTTACGCAACGCGATCGAGACGTAAAAAACGTTGCAAAACTTACACTAGGCCCTCTGAGGCCCCGCGTACTGATATTAGGACAAAAGACCGGTCAAGTGCGAGTCGGACTCGCGCACCGAGGGTTCCGTATTTAATATGGTTCGCATCAAAACTATTTCCCAATGTTAAGTGTGTGAAAATAACCAGTAAAAATAAGTTTTATTTACTGCGGGTTAAGATCCATTTTAGGTCGCCTAAATTTCAACAGTTATTTTTAAATATTTTTGTTGATATCTCAAAAACTGTTGATTGTCATAGCTTCGTTTTATTGTTACTATAAAATATAGACTACCGTCTAAAAAGTCTGAATTATTTCAGCTTTTCGCCCCGTAAACTTCAGAGGTGAGGGGGGACAGGTAATTTTTTGTACATTTTCGGTCAAAAATACGAAACCAAATAACTAAAAATTAAAAAACAATAGTTTTGAAATGTGCAAATTAGGCTCTTTCATATTATGACACCCCATTTGTATTTGGTAATCGCTTGACTTTTATTTTGAAACCCACCTTTTAGACCCCATTTCCAATTACTGTAAAACTTTTTTTTTTCTAATAATAAGGCCTTGTGCGGACCACTAAATGTAGATCTTTTCCAAATTTCAGCCTGACTGCTTTAGCCATTCCTGAGAAAAAGGGTCGTGCCAGACCGACACGGACAGACGGACAACAAAGTCATCTTATAAGGGTTCCGTTTTTTAGTATTTGGTACGGAACCCTAAAAACAGACTAACCATAGAACGACAGCTACTCCCGATCACCCAACGTTCTAGTACGTACGAGTATCTACTTCGACATGTTTAAAATTAAAATACAAAACCTATTTTATAACAGTAATTAATTGGGTTCACTTTGGAGTCATTCACACATTAGTTGTGGGACTATACGAGCCAATTAACCTTTTCAA
The DNA here is from genome assembly GCA_963241965.1 of Tortrix viridana. NCBI lineage: Eukaryota > Metazoa > Arthropoda > Insecta > Lepidoptera > Tortricidae > Tortrix > Tortrix viridana. The sequence goes on along the minus strand of OY725198.1, from coordinate 5,633,444 downwards.
CGCCATTGACGGATATATCCGCACCACTGGTTCAACGCCAACGACGGATATATCCGTCACGGTTGACAGCGAAAAATAGACCTGAATGTCTATGACGTAAGGTTGAAATTGGCTCAGTTTGTCAGCTGTCATTGGCGTGTGAGTGACGACTTTTGTATTTGACATGGCGTTGAAAAGGTTAATTTTGTTCTAATATTAGTACATTGGGTTATGCTTCCATCTCACCTTTTCATATTTGTGTGAGGAGGAATAGGATTTTAGATTTCAGCCAAGAACTGCTTTGAGATATTTACTAGATTTGGACCAAACGTAGCTACATAATGAAAAGTACCTACATAGGTACTAACCTACAAACGAAGTAAATATTTACAACCTTTCATTATTAATATATCCCACCAAAAGCATAAATGTTAAAATAGGCCATGTTCTCATGTGCCACCAAGAGTAATCGACTCCATTCTTACACCACCATTTCTTTGTAACATGGGCATAAAAACGTCTATATATGGCTTATTTCAAACTCTACTTATTATATGACAGTAAAACGCTGCTAAAACCTTTATAACAACAATTTAATTAACTCATGTCCAGAGCAACTAATTAACTAATTATGATTTTACTCAACTATGTACCTATTTTATAAATTACGGCTACACAACCTTTAAATTACTCTACGCTATATGGGTCATTATAAAATGTTGTGCAGGTAAAATTGTCCCAACCTAAAAAAAGTTACTTCCATTTACACTATCCAGTTTCTGCGGTTATTTGAGTGAAATGATGAATGATTTGCAGTCTGGTATATACCACAGTTATTTATTGATTACTGGAATCGAAAAAAGACGCTTAGTATTTATGTAATATTTATAACAATGCATATGGTAACGGAATGGTAGCTCCATATATACAAATAGTAAGGCCCGATTCGCACGAGCGCTTTTTTAACGCTCAACGCTTGCGTTCCGCGATCCTATTGGCGGGATTCTCAAGGTCAACGAATGGGATCGCAGAACACAGGCGTTGAACGTTAAAAAAGCGCTCGTGCGAATCGGGCCTAACAGAGTGTTCTGCGCAAAATTTGATAATGACCCACATAAGAAAAATCATGTATACAGTGTTTGAATTACCTTGACCTTTTTGGCGTCACCCTTACACTTATACACCTGAAACCAAAACGGAACTGAAGTGACACTGGCGAGAGAAGCGGCGACGTGTAGCGGGCGAGGTCAAGGACGGGGTTGGAAGATGAACGTTTTAGCACAGATTAAATAATAAGATTATTATTATGTAATCTGTGGTTTTAGTTTATTATTTATTTTTAGAAGATGGTAGGTACATAATTGGTAATATCAATCTACTCGTACTATTAATGAAAGAAGACTTGTTGTTTATACTTTGACTGAGTAAGACAATTATGACCACTGTGTCATTGTTATTATTTTTAGTAATTAGATCTGTATGTAATTGTTGTTTATTGTGTAACAATCATGACTTGTGTATAAAGACTGACTAATTGTAACAAGAGAGCTTAAGAAAAAAATATTTAAATAACTTGCATGTGTGCAATGTAACTTAAATTGGACCCAGTTTAGGAAATCTCCAAACCAAATTTCATCTAAATCGGTTCAGCGGTTTAAGCTAGAAGAGGTAACACACAGACAGAGTTTCATAATAATAATAATATTAGTAGGGATAATTATAAAAAAAAAAAAAAAAAAAAAAAAAAAAAAAGGATCTAAACCCTGATGTTTTTTTTGTTATTTTTTACCCCGCCTGTACGGTTCACGAGAAAAGGATATTACGTGAAATGTGTACGTGAAATTCGATAAAATAATGAGAAACCTTGTGTACAGTTAAAGGTGATATGATTTATAATACAGACAAAAATAAACGGCAAGGAAGACTGTGACAGTAGCAAATATACGTAAGTACATATGTAGCAGCGCAGGTACAAAGCAGGGGTGCCGCCACCCTGAAGCATAAAGATAATAATGTTTCCCCGAAAACTATAAATTCACGCAAAAGTAGCGGAAGGTTATTACAAATTTTGATGGCGGCAATAGGGTACGACTAAACGGCACAGGCGCAACCGACTTCAGGTCAGTTTGTCGTAGAGATATTTGGCTTGTTACTACTCCAAATAGAAGCGTAGCGAGATGAAAATGACGCCTGCTTGCCATATTCAGTACTTTAGCTTCGGCTAGATAGGGCGAAACATGACTTCTATGGGGAATATAACAATATCTAGCGCACGCGTTGCGCACGCGTTGTCGGATGAGTGTTGACCATACACCACATGCGCATAAGTAATGTAATTTTGAAAGAAGGAGAGTGTCAACTAAAATGCGCAACTTACCCTTATAAAATCACGAATTTTATATAACAGTTTAAGTTAGTAATAATAATTTCGAACTCCTACACGTAAGAATGGAAATGCGCCGCAGGTTTTCGTCAACTGAGAGGCCTAGATTTCGTGCTTTCATTATCTGCTCGATCGTTTCTCCTGCAGGACATATTTTACGATGCTTGGAGTTTATCAGTGAAATTGGTTTCCTTCTGCCAATAATACATTTTGATTTTGCTGGATTCAATACATGAGTTACAGTGGGCCCATTCTGATAATCTATTTAGATCCTCAGTTATTTTACGCACAGCTATATTTCTACGTCCTCAGGCTTAAATGAAAAATATACTTGGACGTCATCTGCGTACATGTGATATTTACAGTGTTTAATTCACAATATCTGCACTGTAAATTACGAATAACAGCGGACCGAGGATTGAACCTTGCGGCACACCTCTCTTTACTACACTTACGTACAGATGAAACATTGAGTGAAACACCCATCGTCACTTTCAATTTCTACGTATTGTGAACGTTTACTTAACCCAATTTATAGCAGTGGAGTCAAATCCGTAAAATGATAATTTTGATAGCAATAATGAAATATTAATGGAGTCGGAAGCTCGAGAGAAATCTAACAAAACGAGTACGGAACCCATTCACGAATCTTGCGCTTCCAAAACCGGTACCAGCTAGTTTAATACAAATATTACAATTCATAGTTTAGTTGTGAACATAAATGCGACGGGCGTGCCGATAAGGTTAGCCTAACTGGTAGTGATCCTGCCTACTAAGCAGCTAGGTTCGAATCCCGGTATGGGCAAATGTTTGTGTGACGAGTGTAAGTAAGTAGTTCCTGAGTCATAAATGTTTCTTACCTATTTAAGTATATATTCCTGTCACGTCATACGAAGAGTCACGTGATCTATCAGTGACGCGACTGGTTTAAAAATGAAACGAATAGAAACGCTAGTTAGCGTAGTGCATCTTGGCTAAGGGCTCTGTTACGTCACATGTATCCTCTGCTCCCGCACCCGCAGGAACCTACTCAGTTACACGCTAGACCTGTAATTACACCTAAGTATTTTCAGACGTCAACTTACTAAACCAACAGCTGCTAAAAGGAGCACCGTCGCGGCATTCAGTAAACCACACGTCACCATAATGAGTATTTTAAAACCTTGTATGACTGAAAGCAGAAAGATTGGTTATTTTAGATTTAGGCTTCACTTAGGACTAGCTGGTCCCCGGCGCGTTGTGCCCATGTCGCACAAAAACTGCTGATCCGGTCGCTACCAAACTTCACAGGATCACCCGCTGTGCTAATTTGAAGATTGCCTGAAAATTGTATCTAAAACGGTTCAACCGTTTTTGAGTTCATGCGGAACATAATTATCATAAAAAAAGTCCCTTATTTATCTTAGACTAAAGCAAAAGGGGAAGACACGTTATCGCCGTACATGACACTGACATAATGCGAGCCGCGACACCTACATTCGTTACGACGTTAGTCCATCAATTTATCTCTATTGCTCCTTAGTGCATGTTTACAGCTGTGTGTGTGGAATTTGCGAATGTAGGTGTCGCGGCACGCATTATGTCAGTGTCTTGTACGGCGATAACGTGTCTTCCCCTTTTGCTTTAGTCTAATTAATTACCAAATAAATATGACCGCTGAATGGTCCAGAAGCAAAATGTTTGGATTGTGTAATGTCTTAATTACTAAATATTACAGATATAAACGCTAAATGGCCCGTTAGCAAAACGTCTGGATCTTAAAATGTCACGTGTAAAACCAAGATTCCATATACTAGTACATGTACATATTAGGTAACGTATGACACATTACATTTCCAGACGTCTTGCCAACTCGTTCTGTGTTCTTGTGTTCTAATTTTACTTTCAACGATTTAGGTACCTATTTTAATTAAACGGACTATTTACATTTTCAGACGTTTTTTTCTAACTTATTCTGCGTTTATGTTATCCAACTGATTCGATTTTCGGCTAATTAGGTATTCTCAAATGCTTCCAGCCTCTCTCTGTCCCTCTGTATTAGTGTCCATGCCTCGCTTTCATATAGTGCTACACTCAAAATGTATGATTTTATAAAACGTGTTCGTGTTCTTTGTGATATTTTAGACTTAAAAATGTATTTTTTGCTAGCAAATGCTGGAGAAGGATGGAAGGAATTTGTTAGACGGAAATGGTATCGAATCTAGAAGTGTTGGCGAGTGTAAAGGACAAAAGAAGGATATTGAATATTATAGAGAACAGAAGAGGAGGGATGATTGGCCATTTACTTTGGCCATAAGTATACTTGGAATGGCCCACACAATTTATAATAAACTACCAAAAAACATTTTAGCAAATAAAAGTAATGACGCGGATTTTAGGAAAAGCTTAAAACTGTTCCTTATAGAAAATGCCTATTATTCGATAACAGAATTTTTGAATGAAAATAATCAGTTTTTGACACTGACATAAAATATCGTATATGTCCTATCTTTATTTCATAGCAAATTACCTAACCTAAGCATGCTTCATTTTTACAAACTTATAATTTATAATAAACATTAGTATGCCGTCGGGCACCACATAGTGATACAGCAATATAATTAAACATCGTGTAATTAACCTATGTTGGACAAATAAATGATTTTGAATTTTGAATTTGAATTTGAATTTGCGGCACGACAAGCTTATCAAAAACATTATAGAGGGAAAGATTGAAGCCAGGAGAGGGAAAGGAAGACCAAGAAGAAGCTACATGGACCAAATTAAGGAGAAGGTGCAGGTCGTGTCGTATAGAGGTCAAGGAGCTGGCAGAGAGGAGAGACGAATGGAAATTGCTACACCGACAAGAGCAGAGCTTAAATTAAGAGAGAGAGAGAGGGGTATTCTAATCATATATACCGACTATTTACATTTCCAGACGTTTTGCTACTTGCTCATTCTAATTTTGATCCATCCAGCTGAATAGAGTCTCAGCTGGCTGAGTAGGTATTCTAATTTCATGTCGTCCAGCTGAATTGACTTGCTGACTGCGTATTTTACTTTTATGCCATCACTAGCTGATATTGTCCTTTGGCAATAAGATAAATCTGATAGGTACCCGGAACTTAAAGGTGCTGATAGACTTGAGCATTTACGCGACCATTCGCTAGAATGATCGACGAAATGCACGATCTGATTGGTTCTTCGGACTGAACTACTGAACAACCAATCAGATCGCACAGTTCGTCGATCATTCTAGCGAATGCTCGAGTAAATGCTCAAGTCTATCAGCACCTTAAGGCCATAAGTATAAAACATCTGTCACTTTCTGACCATTATGTACAGTCGAGGACAGAAAGATGTTTACACTTTTGGACCTTATTACAATGGAATAAGGTGAAAAAGTGTAAACATCTCTCTGTCCCCGATTGTACCTTAGTGCGAGATTGATGGATGCTTTATCCACTTATTCACCGCGATGAAGGCGACCAATACTGGTCCAGCTACTAGGACGTACTCGAAATATTAATACTTACGTTGTACAAACACAAAAATAATTTTTTGCATAAATTCGGGCAGCTTGTTAATTTTCATCAAAATATCCAGAGTATTAAAACTATCGTCAATTTGAAGAGGGATCACCAAACCAAATACTATGTAATATATTAAGGAGCAAACGCCTATGATGATGACGCCGATCCAGAGCTCCAGTTTGAAGCAGCATTTTCCCAAAACCTGCATTGTCGCTGGAAACAAAATTAACAAAAAATAAAATAGTCTTCAAAACGCATTAAACAAGGTTAAATAATGGGTATATTCATTAAAACAATGCCAAAACGGCGGAATTAAAAAAAAGCCGGTCAAGTGCGAGTCGGACTCGCATACCGAGGGTTCCGCACAAACTTGTAGGTATGCAAATACATAGTTCGTAAATCACGGGAATCGAGTCTCGAAGATTTTCCGGGGAGCTGGGAAAAAGTCAAAAACTTCAAAGCTAACGCAATCAAAAGATACGGCCGTTTATGCCGCAAATTCCAGGGAATCTCTCAGATCACAAGTAAAGGAAAAAATCCGAAAACCGTTAATTTGTAGTTACATCACATGAAAAATATGCCCGGTATAAGCTGACACTCACTAAGTATGAGTGTGCATACTTAGTGCGTGTAAGTTTATACTGGACTTCATTTTTTATGTGATTTGACTACAAATTAACGGTTTTCGGACTTTTTCCTTTATTTGTGCTCTGAGACATTGCTTCTTGCTAAATTTCATGATTCTAATTCAACGGGAAGTAGGTACCCTATAGGTTTTGATTCCCTTGAGATTCCCTTGAATATGCAGCATAAACGACCGCATCTTTTGATTGCGTTGACTTAGATGTTTGATTTTTTCACTGATCCAAGGGATTGCGGACTAAAATAAATATAAATATAAATTTTTTACAGACAGACAGACGGACAACAAAGTGATCCTATAAGGGTTCCTTTTTTCCTTTTGAGTTACGGAACCCTAAAAAGAGTGGTTCTTAACATTCATAGACGATAACCTATGAGTACCCTCGCTTTGCTCCGGGTACTATTATATACATAAACCTTCCGTGAAAAATATCTAACTGACGGTGAAAACCGCATCAAAACCCGTTGCGTGGTTTAGGAGGAGTGAGCGGACAAACAAACAGACGCGGAAAGTGACTTTATTTTATACTATGTAAGGATAAGGAAGATACTCGTAACTGACCGCTGTCCGTCTGTAGGTACATGGAGGATATTTGACAAAAACTATTATTGTAGGTATTTATTATTGCAATAGAACCCAAACCACTGATTTTTAGAATGCTGGTCTGTTTGTCTGTGTGCGCTAATCTCAGAAACGGCTGGACCGATTTGGATGAAGTTTGGCACACATATAGTTTATTACCTGGATTAACAAAGATACTTTTTTCCCGGAAAATTGTATAGTTCTCTACACGATAAACGACTTCTACGCGGACGGAGTCGCGGGCAAAAGCTAATATCGAAATATGCAGCCAGGTTTTAAAGCTTGCATTTTATTTAATTGATTAAGTAACACAAATACTCTAAATAAATAGAGAAAAAAAAAGTAACACAAATACATAAATTGACCTATCATTAACTGCGTTCATAATGATGATCTATGAACTTGCCACCACATAATACCTATGAGCGAAAGAGTCAGTTATAGTTACCAAGTAATAGTCAAGCGAGCGTAACCTTGATCACGATCAAATCCCGTTCATCTATAGGTACTTTTATGTCGTAGTTTATATTACTGCCCGACACAAGAACAATGTAAAAATAATAAAATCTTTATCAACAACACGCAACACTTTTTACATTCAATTCAATTTTTTGTTAAAATGGCGTCTGTCCATGAGGACAATTCTGCCAATGTCAAAGTTTTAGGTTACATATGATCGGTTCTTGAAAATGTTATTAAAACATTTAGAGTGTTATATTCTCCGAGATCAGAGGCAAGAGTGTCGGCCGCCGCTCGCGCTGACCACTCCACCGAGCTCTTCAACACCACTGAGGCACCAAAAAACGCGACAAAATAATCGACACGTGCAGCAACCAACACTCTTGTCACAGAACTCACTTTTTACATTAAATTTAATAACATTATAAATATTAAAATAGAGTGTCATTTGCAAGTGGTGACAGATGCGCACAGACTACTGTATTTCTGTATCTTGGATCATCAAGAAGGTACAATCAAGACACTCGAGGGAGGTTAATTAGAGTATTACACTACGCCAAGGAGGCGGGACGTGAGACAAAAGCAGATAAACCTCTAACTCTAAACCACAGGGGGGCTAGAAATCGAAATGTGAAGTTACGTTAACTCCTTTCTCACGATGCCTGTGGCCCGTAAGGGCCTGCGCAAACCGGCGGAGCGCAGCGCAGATCACTTTAAATTTATCAATGTATATTCTTTTCTATTTTAATTACAATAAGGTATAAATTTAGAGCCACAGCCGCAGAGTAGAAATCCCCCGTGATGCTCCGAGGTCGGTCTCAGAGCATTCAAAGCTTCAAGTTACAAATTACACGCGGAAGTCTCTTTTTAACTCCTTTTGGTTGCTTGTAATTTATAAATTGTAGCTTCGTGGAACGGGCCACTGCTGGGCAGTTTCTGAGATACAATCCTCAACATATGGCGCTACCAATAAATAAGCTTGCCATTTCATCCAATCCTGATGGGTATTTTCTGAGAAACAACACTTCAAAGCCGCCAAAAAACTGTTTTCTTCGATTTTCTGAAGGGTTGTTTCTCAGAAACTGCCCAGTAGGACATGACGTGACTTTATTTTACAACATATAAAAAACGTGCGAAACCATGTCTCTAAAAACTGGTGTGCGATATCCATGTACTTTTTTTCCTTTTTAGCTATGGATCCGTTGAATTTTATTAACCTGTACTTATTTGTTTCGTTGGGAGATATCCCATGTAATTTCATCTCTAGTGATTCGAGAGAAAGACCCAAGTGTGAATGACATTTAAAAAAGTACATAGTCCACAGAACTACATATATCTAAAGCATAGAACGAGCCCACAGACTAACGATACATGATCCAGATACAATAGAAAGCGATAAATAAACATCATTTTTATACTAATGGGAAATTGAATATGCTAAAAGTTAATCAAAAGGTTACTTTACGTAAACATGGTTTAGACAAGGGAAATGTTGATAATATCGATATCGACACTTCATTTTGTTTCAGTTCAGCCCATCTTATATGTAAAGCACGCGCTACACGGTTTCAAACAACGGTTTAAAACAGGTGGTTTGAAACCGTGTAGCCAGTTTGAAACCAAATTTCGCACGACCTTAAACGCCCTTGACAGATGTCAAACAAATGGGCTTGTTTGAAACCGTGTAGCAGCTCACTTCTACCAAGGTCACTTGGTTTAAAACCATGGTTTCAAACCGTGTAGCACACGCATTAAGCCGGATTCACGCTACATCGTGTCAGGGCCGAAGTACGCCCGGTGCTCGGCGCGGCCCTCTACATCGTAATCATTTTGTTGACGTTAAATTAGCCCGTACTGTCAAGTCAATAAGAGTTACCATTAGCAATATGATTAAGATATTGAAGTCAGACGGACTGAATTAAATTGAAATGGACTGGTTTTAGTTTTTGACGTAATACCTACTTAAGTAAATGTCAGGATTTTTTCAATCAATCAATCAATCAATCGTTTATTGCAAGAAAGTGAGTACAAAAAGTGTTACATACATTGTATTGATCTGTCACAATCTGCTAGTGTCTAGCATGCAATGCAATAAATACTAAGATAATTCTTAATATCTACTAAATACCTATTAATGACTAGGTCAACTTAATTTGTAGGGTAAACTTAATATATATATAAAATTACAATTAGGTACTATGCATATTAAGTATTATCATTGTCATTTACATATTCATCTATCGAATAGTAGCTTTTCTGAACCAAGTATCTATTTAACAGTCTCTTGAACTCTATAATATGCTTACATGTTCTAATTGCCTTTGGTAGGCTGTTGTAGATCCTTGGAGCCATTCCTAAAATACTTTTGGACAAGAGAGCTGTATTCATTGAGATGGCACGCACTTTATTGCGGTGTCGTTCACTACTGAAATTTTGAAACAAATCTGGATTACATTTTACAAATACAGCCACTTCATAAATGTACAAGGAAGGAAAAGTTAAAATATTTAAACTGTTAAAATGAGGTTTACAAGATTCTGTGGGCCATAAATTGCACACGGCACGCAAACATTTCTTTTGAGCCTTAAAGACAAGGTCCCGATCAGTTGCGTTGCCCCAGAAAATAACTCCATACCTAAGAGTCGACGATACATATGCATGATATGCTATTAATACAGCTGATTTATTTACAATTTTATTTAACATGCGCAGTGCATACGAATATTTATTTAGTTTAACACAAACATTTTCAATGTGTGCTTTCCATGTCATATTATTGTCTAGAGTAAGGCCTAAGAATTTAGTAGTGTTGGTTTCCGATATTTTATGATTTTTATGGGTAATGTTTGCGGCAGGTAAAATACTATATTTCTGATTAAAGTTCATGATACATGTTTTGTTTAAGTTAATTTTTAAGCAGTTAATATTCAGCCATTTTATGATTGCTTCTAAAGTTTTATTGATATTCGAGTCATACGTGTTATCTTTTATATCATTGAATAAGATAGTGCTATCGTCTGCGAATAGGACCATCGTATTATTAGTACTCTTAGGCAGGTCATTTATATAAATGAGAAATAATAATGGCCCTAAAATACTTCCTTGAGGAACACCATGTAGAACTGTTTTGGTCTGTGAAGAGAAGATGGTTTCTTTTTTAGTATTGTAGCATAGTTGAGTGATTTGTGTAATTTGTTTCCTATCACTCAAATATGACTTAATTAGTTCAAGAATGTTACTATTAATTATTAATACTTAATGTTGTTTTTATTCTTAGAATAGAGAAAACAAAGTAGTGCAAAAATAAAATACTTACCGACTGTTTCACAATCGTCAAGTAAAGCATATCTGTCAAATAAATTTAGCCCTTTCCCTTTCTTACACTTGAAAATAGACAAGGAGAGGGCTATCTTTAACTGACAGATGAATTTACTCGCAGATTATGAAATAGGCCCTTGGAGTTTCCAGTGTTTCACTGAAACCGGAAACTCGAACGTATTCAATAAAGCAAGATCTTTTTTAAATATTTACATATAACTTTATTGCTAATTACACAGAAAATCAGATGAACTTATAAAATATAATGTGAAATTACACAAGGCCACATAAACCATAAAATGTGATTCGCCAGGCGCAGGCGACGATCGGCACGCAGCATGTAAAGCTACAATCACGACACAACAACTAAGTATAGTGTTTGCCCGGTATACCACGCGGTGTCGACAACATAGCACATGAAACTCGTTTGACGTAAAAAAAAAAGCGCCTCCGTCAGGGGCATTACTCTGAACTTCGAAATTCGAACTTCGGATCGCCCCGTCACTTTCTTGCGAGTTAGCTACGCATAGAGAGCAAAAAGGATAGCAATAGACGAAGTTCGAATTTCGAAGTTCTGAGTAATGCCCCAGGTCTCTTGCTTCACTCATCATGACTGTGAATCGTGTCGTGCTAGTAAATTATCAAACGGGCCACGTGTCTATCGACATTTTTCCAGCACTAATATACCCAATGAGAAATTTATCAAAATTTCAAAATTCATGTTGCGTTGTACTTAATTTACAAATATCTGCACCAATAATTTACTAATAATACAGTTGGTCTGCAATTTTACGCATTCAAAATCACAAAATTACTACAATCATAAATAATAAGAAAATGCAGACTTGCGTGTATTGACTTTGGTGTGTATTGCGCTTAATATTTACTAATAAAATCATGTAAATTGTAATTTCGTGACTACATTCTTACTGTGTGTATTTTTTTGTCCTTTGCTGATATTGGTCACGAATAAATGTTTTTCTTTCTTTTCTTTCTTTCTTAAATGACGTATACAGGTGTCTCCTACATACAGTTAGGTGCAAAACTGAGTCAATATTAGCACCTTAGTAGAATGTTAATAAATTGGTGACAATCAAAGGTAATTTTACATGCTTAATAGAGAATAGTACTCCTTGAAATTCGCTACAAAACTGCCTAACAAATGATCTACTTGTCATTTATAGTTAATTAGTAATCTTGAACCAAAAACTGTAAAATTTTACATTATTTATTTTTACAATAATTTTAGTTTTCTCTACGGCAACCCCAAATAAGGAAACTATTTAAAATTATTTAATTACATCCTCTTTCTAATGAGGTATCAACTGCTTGAATCAGGGACGTAGTTTTGTAGTTATTGCAGAATTTTAGTCCGCTGCAATAGTGAACTAATAACCAGTGTTTTCGGCTATTTGCCTCGGTGCAAAAGAGAACCTATGCACCGAACAATGTCGCCAATAACTACCTCCAAAAATAAGGCTGATTTAAATCATTTCCATTTTAAAGAGGCTGGATTTCCTTAGTTTTGTCAGGTCCTTATTTGGGGATGCCATAGAGAGAATTAAAATTATTATAAAAATGAAAAAAGTTAAATTCAACAGTTTTTGCGTTAAAATGACGGAAAAACTGTAAATGACAGGTAAATTATTTGATAGGCGGATTTGTAGCGAATTTCAAGGAGTACTATTCTGTATTAAGCATTTAAAAATACCTTTGATTGTCATCAATTAATTCGCGTTCTACTAAGATGCTATTATTGACTCACTTTTGCAGCTAACTGTAGATAAATCTGTCTACAGGTTGATGAACAGAGAGGAAAACATATCGAAACTTTGTAATTTATCCGATGTCTTGCACCGTCACATTTTTTTTGTAATTTTACGTCTCCCTGCATGCTATTTTTATAGTTAGGTATGTAGAGTGTTTTTGTAATTGTACTACCTATCATCTAATCTAAATAACAATTTTATTGATGTTGCACAAAATCAAGTATCTATCAAGATCTTTATTAAAAGAATTAATTTCTATTAAAGCCCGAAGTTACTAGTTCTAAATTTTATTTTCCCTTTTTGTCAAAAGGTTCTGGTAGACCTATACAAAGTATATATATTTTTATTGTAACAAGCGGAGTATATATATAGGGTAAGCGTACCAGTGAATGAACAAAGCAAGCATTTTTTCGCAAAATAAGAATTCTGTAAATTTGTACCCAGCAAAGTATTTTTTTTTAGATTGAGAACATTACTAGTAACATCATGGTAGCATTGACTTCAACTCAGGTGCATTAGTTGCAAAATGGCAGATATATAAAGTTGACGTATCCCAGACAAATTTTCGTTGTACGAGGCAGTATTTAGCAGACTGGCAAGTTACCTTGTATTAGCTGTGATACTGTACTTGTACCAAGCAACTGCGATTCGTAGTGTGTGTTTATTTTTAGTCTTAAAGATATTGTTTTTCTATGTACATATCATATCATGTGTTTTTCTTTTAAATTGGCATTTTTAAGCAAATGTTCTATAACTAGATCACAGAACCCGCTAAAACCAATGAATGAACCCCAGTGTTAATTCAATAGAAACGTGTGAATGACTGATTATGAAATATTGTGCGTTTTAGTTGTTGTATTAAAGTTTCTTTTTTAGAAACATAACTATTAATTGATTGTCCATCAAATGGCCAGTATTCGAACAAAATTTTAAATGCTGGTTCATTCACTGGTTTTTGTATGTATTCCAGTAAATTAACTACCTTCAAGATTACTAGTTTATTCATTGGTTTCGCATACAATTTAAGAGCCAACTAATAAACGATGATCATTAACCAAATAACTCAAGGTCTCAATTTAATTTAGCACCACGTAATCACGTAAACTCAAATTAATAAGAAAAGAAGAGAAAAAAGTAGTAAATCACTTTTTAAAATAGATTAATAAACAACACAACATAGTTCATTCGCTGGTTTCATTTGTTCATTTACTAGGAAATCGTGTTCATTCACTGGTGTTTTGGGGTGTTTCCGGCTTAAGATTGTTATAACTTTAAATTTTGCAATATTATTATAAATCAAATGTTATAAAAGCAAACTAGAATACTTGATTGACTTATAACGACAGTATATTTGACGGTAACTATCTCAATTTCATTGAAATATTTTTTCAAAGTTGAAAATTTCCTTAAGGGTTCATTCACTGGTACGCTTACCCTATACCTCTTGGGAAGCGTTGGAAGACGTTTCTTATAATTTACTAGCTTTCCGCCCGCGACTTCGTCTGCGGAGAGTCAGTACTTTCGTAAGTTAAAATATATAGCCTATGTCCACCCTTAAATTCCATTCTAAATGTTGGTGAAAGAATTTTTGAAATCAGATGTTATGGAGATTACGTCTTACATACAAACAAAAAAACAAAATTACAAACTTTCCTTTACAATATTAGTTAGTTAGTTTGGACATTTTCTATGTTTTTAACCTGTTCGACACCATTGGCGGATATATCCGCACCACTGGTTCAACGCCAACGACGGATATTTCCGTCATGGTTGACAGCGCAAAATAGACCTAAGTGTCTATGAGTTATGGCTGACATTAGCTCTAGTTTTTAGCAGTCATTGGCGTGTGAGTAACGTTTGTTGTATTTGATATAGCGTTGAAAAGGTTAACCATGTATTTCTTTATTTAAGTATGTTTGTCGATGTCTAATATCCATAATACAAGCCAAGAGCTCAATTTGGGACTAGGTCAATTTATGTGAGATTGTCCCCTGCCTGACATTTATATTTATATTCATTTATTTAGTATAGATAATTATTCAAACTGCGGTTAAAGGACGTAACTTGGAGTTTGAGGTTTGGTATATAATATATACATATAAAACACTCGACTATTTGTTAATTGTCCTTTCAGTGTGTAGGGAGGGCAGCAAATTTTATAAGCGTAACTCCGATTCATCATCGTCCTCATCTTCAAGCATGAAGCTCACCACCACGAGACAAAAGTACACCTGTATTGCTGGGAACAAAATATATAATTAAGCAAATAACCTTAAATTAATTATAATTACTTACTTAAAAATTTGCCAGCAGTGGTCAAATCTTAACGTTTTCAACGCCATTGATGGATATATCCGCACCACTGGTTCAACGCCAAAACGGATATATCCGTCACGGTTGACAGCGAAAAATAGACCCGAGTGTCTATGACGTAAGGTTTAAATTAGCTCTGGTTTTCAGCTGTCATTGGCGTGTGAGTGACGACTTTTGTATTTGACATGGCGTTGAAAAGGAACAACGATAATTCTAAAACAGAAGGTGCCACAAGTACTTAGGTCGAGAGCCGGCCGCGTAAGATCCTACCTTATCCAATTACCAATTAGCAATTTGTAGAAAAAGTAGACCATTGATGGTCCTAAAATTAGTGGCTCTGTGAGTTGTAGAGCTCGTGACAAAGTTAACTTTGCCGTTGGAAAACTGTTACCCCCATACATCGACATAGTTTACCAACCCCGCTAATAAGTTTGTAATAGCAAAAACCCCCTTATCTCCGCCATTTTTTTACATTTTAAAATCTGTTGGGATGGTGACCGATAATTTAAGTAGAACTTAAAACAGGTCTGCCACGGCCAACGTTGGCGGATCCCGCTGGCAGACCAAAATTAGGAGACAGTTGGCAGTCCTATTTAGCCTCATTGAGTTACCGAACGAAACCAACTGCTTATGATAGGTCAGACCAAACTGTTCACCTATATTCTGGTCTGTCAGCATGCAGCCTGGCAGTTTTTTGTGTATGAACAATTTTGTCACCGCCTAATTAACTAAATTTAATTATTTTTTTATTTATTTATTAAGAAACAAACAGGTTTACAAATAGGTTTAACAAATACTGCTTAAGACTAGACCTGGAGTTTAGTACAAAAGATACAGACTGTGACTAATAAAGTTACACAAAAGGCAATAATGAAATTAATTACCTTTATTATTGCAATTTTAAATTGTTTATTTAGTAAAACTAATTTATTATAAATTACTTAGGGAAAATAAACGATACGGTATACTACGGTTGTTTAAGTTTTTGTAACAACATCGTAATTTTTTACAGAATTACGAAATTTAACCTGGCTTCACGAGGTTAAGAGAACAACCACAGTTCTGCGCAATGTTCTTACGTTCGACGGTAAATAAAATGTCCAGGAATTGAGAAGCGAGTTGTTTGAAAGACTCGCTCCTAACTCCCTTAGGTAAGGCAGAAAAAATAAACTTACCTCCGATCATCACAATAATAATGTACAAAGAGTATGCGGCCACTCCAGTGATGTCTATGTCCATCTTTTCAGCCATACCGACGGACCATAACATCATGATGAAGAAACTAAACTGCTTCACGACGTACGGTACCATCAGCCATTTAATTTCCTGTGAAAGTAACAAATGAATAAGTTTCTAAAAAAAAATTGACACAAGTTTTTGCTGCAGACTTTTTGCGCATTCATCATCTGCTTATTGGGTCTAGACGAGTACAAACTCAGTAGGTTCAGTAAACACAGCGGCGAGGTCCTGGCATCCTGTTGCCGCTTTTGGCTCCATAAGATCATCTTCTTCATCTTCTTCATCCATGAAATGGTTGCGAAATGAAACAGTTTGCGAAACGTGCGAGTGCACGATTGAAGACGGTTTTATTATTTGTAAATTTTTTTTTTTCTTTTTTTGTAATGCACCTAACATTATTATGTGATAAACTAAAGCACATATATACATCACATTAAGAAACAATAGCCTAATACCAATTTCTCATCAGCTCATCACCCTACCTTTTAAACGCCGCTATAGCTGTCATGGTTGACAGCGTAAAATAGACCTAAGTGTTGAGGAAGGTTGTCATTAGCTATGGTGTGGTGTCATATATCAGACTACGGCGGTCAAAAGGTTAATAAATAAATCTCATTGCTGGCGTCAATCACTTACAACTAAGGAGTTCCGGTGGTCATCTCTGGTCTTCATCATCAATTCTTCTTCACCCAGAGGTGCTTTCAGAATGCAAACTTTTAAGGTCTTACAGGAAATACCTAAATCGCTGTATGTGTGCCTATAACTTTTGAGGAGTTCCCTCGATTTCTCCAAGATCCCATCATCAGATTCTGACTTGGTTACAATGGGACTAACCTCGTGTATTTGTATTACCTGGGGGAGTACTTACGGGAATGTCAATGTCCTCTTTCCACAGAAGCACCTGATACTGGCGAGAGAAAGAGAGAAATGTAAGGCTGACTTTCCACTGAGGCGGAGATGAGCGGAGCGGTGCGAAAACGACGGTGCGGTTTGATTTATATCAAACCTAACCTAACCTACGTATAACAATTCAAATATGTCTTTAATTTTAAAAAGCTCCAGCATGAATATTCGGAAAGAAATATTTCGGAGTAGGTATTTGGGTGTTCCGGGTTACCACACCGCCCTTTTTCCAAAGTAAACGAAAAGGGTTGCCTAGCTAGCCATTAAGGCAACAACAAATTAAGCTCTAGGCTAGCTAGCCTAGAGCTTTGTTTGAGACTGGGTCAATTGATGTGGGATTGTCTCCTAATATTACATCATCATCATCATCATCATCACCACCATCATCATCACCATCATAATCATCATCATCACCATCATCACCAGCATAATCATCATCATCACCATCATCACCATCACCATCATAATCATCATCATCACCAGCATAATCATCATCATCATCATCATCACCATCATCATCATCACCATCA
Source organism: Tortrix viridana (assembly GCA_963241965.1). NCBI lineage: Eukaryota > Metazoa > Arthropoda > Insecta > Lepidoptera > Tortricidae > Tortrix > Tortrix viridana. The sequence continues at coordinate 5,615,814 of OY725198.1, read as the reverse complement.
TAATCATCACCATCATCATCATCACCATCATAATCATCATCATCACCATCATCATCATCACCATAATAATCATCATCATCACCAGCATAATCATCATCATCATCATCATCACCATCATCATCATCACCATCATAATCATCATCATCACCATCATCACCAGCATAATCATCATCATCACCATCATCACCATCATAATCATCATTATCATCATCATAATCATCATCATCATCACCAGCATCATCATCACCATCATAATCATCATCATCATAATCATCATCATCATCATCACCAGCATAATCATCATCATCATCACCATCATCATCATAATCATCATCATCATCACCATTATCATCATCGCCATCATAATCATCATCATCATCATCATCACCAGCATAATCATCATCATCATCATCATCATAATCATCATTACCATCATAATCATCATCATCACCAGCATCATCATCATCATCATTATAATCATCATCATCATCATCATCACCATCATCACCATTATAATCATCATCATCATCACCATCATCACCAGCATCAGCATCATCATCATCATCATCATCATCATCATCATCATATTTTAAGCCAAACGACGTCCACTGCTGGACATAGACCTCCCCCAAAGGTTTGCCACAAGGGCCGGTCCTGCGCCTTGCATCCATCTGTTTCCCGCAACCTTGACCACGTCGTGTCGGTCCACCTTGTTGTCGGTCTGCCCACGCTGCGTCTTCCGGTACGCGGACGGCAAATAATAATATTTAGCCAAAGTGAGAATAAATGTGTAAATTACTAATTAATGTGTATTTAGTAAGTATATTTAAAACTTACTGTAATCACAGCCACTAAAAGGAGCACCGTCTCGATGATCATTATCACACACGTCACCATAACGCCTGATTTAATCTTTTGCACAACTGAAAGCAGAAAGTTGGTTATTTTCGATTTAGGGGTCACTTAGGACAGTCGAGGTCAGAAAGATGTTTAAACTTTTGGACCTTATTACAATGGAATAAGGTGAAAAAGTGTAAACATCTTTCTGTCCTCGACTGGACTAGCTGGTCCCCGGCGCGTTGTGCCCATGTCGCACAAAAACTGCTGATCCGGTCGCTACCAAATTTCACAGGATCACCCGCTGGGTTAATCTGAAGATTGCCTGAAGATTTCATCAAAACCCTCATACCTACATACACACATAGATTTTTATATATGTACTTTTTTAACACACTTGCTCGTAAAGTCTTCCAGCGTCTTTAGGGTCATAATGCAGCATATTAAACACGCGTGCTTATTACTTTACATTAACTGAATTGAATTAACAGCTGTCTTAGTTAAAATATCTATAATAAGTAAATAATCCTTATATATTTCATTAAAATTATTAATGGATGCTGTTATGCAAAAATGTGTTAACTCATACATAATAATTTAGCAATAAAATATTTACCCTTATGATCCTATGTTAAATGTTTCAGTCAGTTGTCCGGCCGTCACCGATCTGTCAACGACGTGCGACGTCATCATTATTGTGAGACATGTGGCTGTCTCACTTACGCGCACGAGACGTTAGTCCATCAATTTATCTCTATTGCTCCTTAGTGCATGTTTACAGCTGTGTGTGTGGAATTTGCGAATGTAGGTGTCGCGGCACGCATCTGTCAGTGTCTTGTACGGCGATAACGTGGCTTCTCCTTTTGCTTTAGTCTAAGCTTATGATATGATGGATAGCTGTAGGTTGACATTTTATTGCTAAATAATTGTGGGTTGACACATTTTTGCGTAACAGCATCCTTATGGCATCTTGGGAATGTATATATATTTATGACTTTGACCGTACAGGGTTAATAAACTGAGCAAGAGCATGTCGGATCGGATGCTCAGCACGGCTAGCACATCTGCCCGCGACTTGCGCGACAAGCGAGAAAAAGCGCGACATAGAGCTATCTCGCGAATCGGTAGCATAACACGCGCGACATAATTTGGTGACTCGCGGTCAAACGTCAAAGTGACAAATCTTTGTCGCTTGACAGTTAAGGGCGACATACTCTCGCAACTCGTAGCACAAGTGTTCATAAGGCGACATAATATCTCGCTTACCAACGTCAAAAGGCGACAGATTGTCTTCGAGCTTTCAAGCGCGCGAGATATATCTCGCTCTAGTCGCATCTCGGATTTTTAATAAACGTTTTGGTTAATCTTACCCCATTTAAATAGTCAATGTAAGTTTATTTGTTCACAATTATAAATTTGCTTAAATGCTATTTGTATCATCCGTTATTTTAACGAAGTTTTACACGTGAGTAGTGACAAAGTTTGTAATTTTTCAGGATGGCATTTTTCTCTAAGATTTTTCCTTTTTCGGGACGAGAAGCTCCGACAGAGGAAAATCCAAAGGAGGAGGTCAAGGGATGCCAACAACCCCTTCGAGCTGCTAGACAAGGAGTTTCAACACCTGTACCGCATCAATAAAGATATGGGAATGTACCTTTGATAGTCAATTGGGTACCAATATGTATACAATCTCAAAAAATATGTATATAGCCCTTATTACTATGGTAACTAAGTTTATGTTAACATATTTTTGCAACTTTGTGTGGATATTTATTTTTGCTCTTGACTTAACAATGATATGGGGATGGATGATAAGATGTATCCATATACACAACTACAATAACAGGCATAGGGCATAAACAACATTTTTTCATTAAAAAAAATTAATAAGTATCACGGGCCAATCTTAGACGAAGTGACCTAGTCCTAAACTAAGCTCTGTAAGTTTATTATTGATATATTATAGCATACTATGTATATAGGTATAGGTAGCAGATTTTGCCCGCGACTTTGTCCGTGTAGAAGTGGTTTATCGCTGCACCCTCAGGAACTGTAAATTTTTTCGGGGTCATAAGTAGCCTATGCGCTATTCCAGACTATAATCTCTGTGCTAAATTTCATCCAAATCCGTTCAGCCGTTCTGGCATGATTGAGTAACAAACACCATCCATCTATCCATACATCCAAACTTTCACATTTATTATATTAGTAGGATAACCTTCCTAGATACTCCCTTTCTATTGGTGAAAACCGTATGAAAATCCACACAGTACTTTCTGAGATTATTCTGACAGACATTCTGGGGACTTTCATTTATATGTAGATAATATTAATATTGGTTTGCAGAGGGGAGCTGAGGGAGATCTTAGGCAATGAAGAAAAAGTCGGAGAGAGCTCGTCGTCCGACGCGCCGACGCTGTTGCGAGCTGCAGTGGCACGTGTCGGGACCAAATAATACAGAGACATTTTAATTAAGAACAAAGTATATTTATTAGGATATTTAACAAAATAATCTGCTTAAATCTACACCGAGTGTATGCTGACCATCCAGTGGCACTTCCAGTACCATTATTGTTTTCTAATAAACTAAACAAGAGTAGTTTATTGAATTGAACGGAATGTTGTACTTGTACTGAATAGGTACCTACACAATTTATAGGCTATAATTAGCATAGAAAAGGAACTAATTTTTGTGTAATTAACTTAACAGAAAAAGTGACTTTGATGTAAAAAATATATACTTAATACAATATTAAATGTATCTAGACTTTAAATTATTTATTCAATTGTACAATAAATCGTCCACCTGCAATTATAATTAAATATAGTCTGTACCAATCAACTTGTCTTATTATGTTAACAACTTTCTTACCTCAAAATTCAACTTTTTTGGCCAATTATACATATCACAATAATTTGAGATAAAGTTATTATTATTATTATTTTATATTAGACAGGCAGTTAACACTGATATGTCTACATCACTTGGCCCTAGAATCAGTTCAGTGGCCTATCAGTTGGCCCTAGAATTTATTGATTACCACAGCAGCGCATCCACATAAGGAGAAAATATTACACAACAAACATATACACATATAAACGTATTTGAACAAAGCGAATGTATTGGTTTCTTTAAATAGATACAGCTAAACTGTAAACGAAAGACTATTTACCATGACAATATGGAACTATAAAAAATTCACAGTTATTGTGTACATTTGAAATCCGTGAACACAACTTGCAAACTCCAAGTTTACAAGTGTTCTAAGAGGCGATTCATGGCACTTCTCTCTGCTGCATATACCTGAAATAAATTTTATATGAAATTATTCAATATAGTAATGTAAAGGCGTCCACTGTGTTACATAGATGCCAGCGCTAGCGAGCTGGAAGTGCTAAAAATTTAATCTAATACAACATCCCTGCTAATATTTTAAATTGCAAAAGTATGTTTGTCTATTACTTTTCTTGCCCTTCACAGCTAAACCACTGAACAGATTTTGATAAATTTGGAATGAAAATAGTCCAATCCAACAATAGTTTTTATACATTATCTGAAAGTATGATGGTTTTCTGACCACCTATTGATATGTGTAAGTACTGTTTAACATATTGTAATACTTATAACTGGTTACTTTTATAATGAATGAATGATAAACCTTGGACTATTGTTGTAAGCTAGGAACATAGTTTAGGGTGTTTCATTTTCCAAACTTTGTATTTTCTAATGACTGCTCGTATCCTTGGTCCTACTTATCTAAAAGAACATTGTTCAAAATTTCAATCAATGATTTTGACAACTTTTTAAATCTGTTTTCATATTTATGCAATTCACCGAAGCCTTAACATAACGAAAAACCAGTGATGATGGTCGAAAGCATTAGTGTTTAACATAAGTCCACAGAAAAGTTAGTTGTTTGTTGTTTACAAAAAAATCAACATTGTAAACTTGCCATCGCCAAAGTGCTCAATTTGTGCAACCTCTAAATACTATCCCATTACCTTTAAATTTCATATTTAATTTTTTACATTACAACGAGGAGATAAATTTAATCTACTATTACTTACATGCTTTGACGGACTTTTCGGGGCCTTCTCCGTTAATAAGTAGGTCTTTTAACATGACACCGAGTAGGGTTAGTAGGTAGGTGTGGTATATTCCCCCGCGGCAAACGCTCATGCGTGGCGTGCTTCTTACTCTGAAATAACATTTATACAAAAATTATTTGAAAAGAATACAACATCTGGAACGATGTTCAATTTATCACAGAACCGGTGAGAAAAGCATGAATGTTTATACCAGTAATACAGTTATTTAAAATATTTCGCCAAAATAAAAGGAAATAACTTTTGCGTAAAGTTAGAAGCCACTAAAGTAATAATCGAAATACTTACACTACGCTCAGCATCCATGTTGATATTGTTGATAATCAGTTTGACACATGACATTTCGCGAAATTTGACACATGACGTTGGGCACCTCCCCTAGCGACCCGCGTAAGGCTTGCCGTTCACTCAAAAAACGAAGGGAAAAGCACATTTTTATTACCGATTCAGTGTTGCCATAAAAGAATATAGCATTAGTAGAATATATTCTTCATAGAAGGCAACACATACGTCCCGCCCGCGAGATAGCTTTCTCGCTTGAAGGGAATATCTCGATACGTCAAGTTGTGCTACCGAAATCGAGAAAACTGACAGCGGAGAGAAAGAATTGACAGCCGCGACAAGGGTTTCTCGCGCCGCGAGCTATGTCGCTTGGGCACATGTGCTAGCCGTGCAGTGCAGGGTTCCGTCACCATCACAATTACTGATCTCCAAAAACCATACATGGTACGTATTCGGCTCATTTTCTGTTTAAATGTACCTTACCTGATTTTAGGTACAGTCGCCATCATATATATTGCAGCAAACAAGGTGCTCACAAATATCTGAACACGACTCTATTGTCAAGGCGTTAAAGTGCATGTTCAGATATTTTTGACCACTCTGATATGTACAGATATATTTGATGGCGAACTGTACCTATTAGGTATAAACATTTTAGTCGTCTGTAACACAAAAACCGAGAAAGTCTTACTTAGTCGTGACGTATTTAATATTTTCCAGGTTTTTTGTACTCACAGTTTATGCTGTAGGGGTGGAGACACGCAACTCTGACACTTTTCAAGTTCAGTATTTACGGTCCCCCTAATCTAAAATTGACTATACACTACAGTAGTTTTAAGAGCTATCCAATGATAGGTATACCTTATCCGAAACTATGGCGGGACTATAAGGGCATAACTAACTATACAGGGTGTTCCGATATCAGTAACCCACATTGACACCGGAGGCAGACCAGCCTAAGACGGACCGAACCAGACTAACATGCCCTCAGTAAAAGTCGCATGGTTTTCGAGATATGCCAGTTTAAAGTTTGTCTTGGAAAAGAACTTTAAACTGGCAAATCTTGAAAACCATGCGATTTTTACTAAGATCATGTTAGGCTGGTTCGGTGTGGGGACAATGCGTAACGCATTTCCACTCCCTTAAAAAAATGAAAAAAAAAAGCAAAGAAAAAAAAAAAGTGTCTGGTTCGGTCCGTCTTAGACTGGTCTACCTCCGGTGTCAATGTGGGTTACTGATATTGGGACACACTGTATAAAGCATATAAACATCTGTCACTATCTGACCAGTATAAGTGCGAGAGAGACGGATGCTTTCTCCACACTTATTTAAATATTTATTACAGGGCTACTGGGACGTACTCGAAATATGAATACTCACGGTCTAAATAAGGAGTAATAACTTTGGTCACAAATTCAGGCAACGTGGAGTTCATGATTGACTTTAAAGTATCATAATGTTTGTCAATTTGAATGGGGACCACCACACCAAGTATTAAGTGGAATATTAAGGAGATAACGCCTATGATGATGACGCCTGTCCAGAGTTGCAGGCTGTAGCAGCTTCTTTGTAAATACCACATTTTGACTGGAAACAAAGTTAATAAATAATACAACCGTCTTCAAAAAACCGTTAAACAACCCAAGTAGCACAAAGGCTGTATAAGAGCTTATACAGCCGTTATAACTCTAGTTTCAGCATTTCAAGGGCTGTATAAGCTCTTATACAGCTTGTGTGCTACTTGGGAAGGCAGCCAACTTCAGAGCTCTTTTTACGTGCGTTGACTTGAGTGTGTGTGTTAAATTGGGCAATCAAATTGTATCGTGTGGATGCCCCATAAACAATGACCGGTCTCATAGGAATTGTCTATTTGGTGGCAAATAGGTACATGAATACAGGTGAGTCTTTATAAAGTGCACATATTATAATGAGGGACATTAAATGAAATTTTATCAACGACAAAGTTTTTTTTTTTTGTGTTTATATGTGCGAAATATTTTTATATAAAAAAAAAATTCCGTCGATAAAATTTCATTTATAAAGACTCACCCTGTATATCCAAGATAAAATTTAATTTATAAAAACTCGTCCTGTATATCCAAGCCGGCGTAAAGTAAGTAGGTATACACAATAGCATTGTCACATGATTCTTATGCCACCGCCGACTTGATATATTCATGTACCTTATTAGGCACCAAATAGGCAATTCCTAGGAGACCGCCGCGGGATCATTTAACCTTGTTTAATGTGTTTTATTTTCCGTCTACATTCTTTGTCGCTTTTTTTGTGATATACCTAGAATTATTATATGCCAGCACATTATAATACATTATAATACATTAATATAATACATACTGAAGCTATGAAATTGAAATTTGGCATATATAACGTGCGTACATCTATATATACATTAAAAATATTTATAGTAATAGGAAATGGGGTCTAAAAATGAAAGTAAAGTGATTATAGCAAATGTGGTATCTATCACATAAAGGATTTGCTTTGCACATTTTAAAACTATTTATTTTTTATTTTTAGTCATTTAGTTTCGGATTCATGAAAAATTTACAAAAAATCTTAAGTTTACGGAATAAAAAATCTAAAATAATTCAAATTTATAGACATTTTATAGACCTATATTTTATATGAAAACGAAAACAAAGTTATGAAAATAATCAGTTCTATGATGATGTACATGTACATGATGTACACATTTTACATTTTAGGTGTTTTGCGAGGGTTGACTAAAAACCAATGCCGTTATAATGATTAGGAGCTGATGGACAGCAGTTCGAATACCTTTTATAAATGATTAATGATTATAAATTATTAATAAATGATAAAATGAATTAACTGGTATTTTTTTGATTCCCTTTGTCAATTGTTCTTATCAATTTTGCCATCTTAGCACTTTGTTAATTTTACAAAAAGTGTCCGGCTAGACAAAAGCAAATTACATCTAGTTATTGAATAAAAATGTACGCATGTATGAGGGTCGTGCCAAAAGAAATTGGATACTCTTTACTTATTTGTTGGATACTGGCAAGTTACAAACGGTCTCGTGAAGGTAGGCTATTTGTTAAAAATTCTAAATATTATGGAACATTTTTGAAATCGGTTTTATTTATTTTTTAATTTAAATTTTTCAGAGGTAATCTGGCGGGAACTTGTTTGCAAAAATGGAGCTCACTCGACGTTATTTTCGTGTTACGATTTAGTAGATACTATTGTAGGGTTTTTGTAATTAAGTAATGGTAACACTAGTTTATGATAATATTATTTTGGATCGAGGGTAATTTGTTATTTAAAAATAAAAAGGGGTAGGTAGTAAGTAAGAAGTGAATAAAAAGGGCGGACACTTGGCCGACAGGGCAGTTCTGTGGATTGTGTAGTAGCAAGTCGAAGTGTAAAGAAGTGTTTAGAAGTGGTACCTAAGTATAATAAGAAGTTAAGCAATAAACGAGTTACTGTATTATAAGAGTTTTCTTATATATCAGAAGTGGGATCAGAACAGTAAGTACACGCCCATGCTATTTTTTCAATCTTATTACATGAAAATATTCGTTATTTTTTTGTGGGGGTTTGATTTTCCTCAGGAATATAGTCGGGATATCGATCGGGACTTCAACCTTTAAATGTTTGGTAGACATTTAAAATAAAAAAAAAAGATATTACTTTTCCCATGTAACTATAAATTATGTTCTCAGATAGGCGAAGTTTCAATTATTATGTATGACCTAAGGTGTATTTCTGTCCAAATTTCGTAATTGGTTTGTCTTAAATGACACCATGACATCCCGATGGTCTTTATTCTTAAACCCCCGCCTCTTTTAGACCGCATTTCCAATTACTGTAAAACTTTTTTTTTATTCTAATAATGAGGCCTTGTGCGGACCACTAAATGCTATAAGTACATCTTTTCCAAATTTCAGCCTGACTGCTTCAGCCATTCCCGAGATAAAAGGTATTGATTGACAGACCGACACGGATATCCGGAGAACAAACAAAATCATCTTATAAGGGTTCCGTTTTTCAGTATTGTATTTGGTACGGAACCCTAAAAACAGACATTATGGTCACTTATGCTGAGACCTGAGCCTGTTGTCACAAAGTTTATATATGTATTAGTTAACAATATGTGTTATAATGCCGTGTATATTTTTTCTATGTGACAATAAATCATTATTTAATTTAATTTAATTTAATTCCATAGACCTATGACCCAACGTTTTATCTAGTACTAGGTAGGTAGGTAGGATAGGTAGGTAGGTAGGTAGGCTAGGTAGGTAGGCTAGGTAGGTAGGTAAGTAAAGTATGTTTAAAATTAAAAACAAAACCTGTTTTGCAACAGTCAAAATTGGGTTCACTTTGGAGTCATTCATTAGTTGTGGGCCTATACGAGCCAATTAATTTTGTTCTAATATTAGTACATTGGGTTATGCTTCCATCTCACCTTTTCATATTTGTGTCAGGAGAAGTAGAAATATACTCGTACTTAAAGATTTTACCCAAACGTACATAATAAAAATTACCTACATAGGTAGGTACTACAAGTGAAGTAATATTTAAAACTTTTAATAAGTAATTAATATATTAAAAGTAATTAATAAAATCAAACATGTAAAAATAAGCCATGTTCTCATGTACCAAGAGTAGTTTTAGATATGTAATAATAAAAAACGGGTCAGGTGCGGGTCGGACTCGCGCACTGAGGGTTCCGTACACATTTTGCCGGTTTTTAGTATTTGTTGTTATTCTATAGGGTTTGTTTTATAATCATACCAAATTTGACGCTTGTATGTTACCGTTTTTACAATAGAATAAATAAAAAAAACGTTGAAAAATAAACCGCGTCTTGGTATTATTATACTTTTTGACTTTTTTTATTATTTGTTAGGAAATCCGCTATTATACGTATTAAGTACACATTCTGCAAAAAAAAAACGGGCTATCTTTTACGGTTCAATAGATACGTACAGCTCTTTAAAGTTAGGACAGACAGACGGACGGACGGACGGCTTACGCTTAGTAATAGAGTAATATGGTCCCATATAGTAATAGGCACCCTTCGGGTACGGAACCCTAACAATGTACCGTCTCCATTCTTTACAATTTCTTTATAAAATGTGCATAAGACGGTCATTCTACGAACGTTTCAACCGCCCGTCGTCATTCTAATTAACGAGTCACCGAAATTGTTAATTATATCACAAAATGTCATATAGAACCAAATGCTAAACCATAGATAATACAGGCCTGTGCTGGGAATAAGCTTTAAAATTGATGTTAGTTGTCTATATAGCCAATTATTAGGTGACTCGTTAATTAGAAGTACGACGGGCGGTTGAAACGCTCGGAGAATGACCGAAGAACGTCTACATGACTTATTTCAAACTCTATTAGGTATATGACCGCTATTAAAGACGCTGGTTAAACGTTTACAACAACAATTTAATTAATTCATGTCCAGAGCAACTAATTAACTAATTTTATCTACACACATATCATAAGTCCTCTATAATGCGTTCAGAATCCGTTGGCAATGAATGACCAGCATTACAACAATCAATTTTACTATGATAATATTTTCTTATCTGTAGCAGTAACATAATGTTCTTATAGCGATATAAAATTTGATAAAGTTATGAGTTTCAAATTTCGAACATCTTTGAAAAACAAAACAATTTTATTTGACCTCAATTCTAATATCATTCGAGATGACATTTAATTCGAAATGAAATGTCAATTGCATACAATTTTGACAACTCTCGTATGTTACTTGATAATTTGATGTCGAACGATATGATAGTAGAGGCCGACTCTAGATTGTCTCTGAATTAAAAAAAAAACTATGGTTGCCGCCATTTTTGACGTACTAATAAATTGATCAATGCCGGCTATGCCGGTCGTAACATGCGGTTCCTGAACACATCATAGAGAGCTTATAATATGTATGTAGATAAAATAGTGTATGTAACTGTACATAATTAGGCATTATGCACCAGTCACATAAACTACTATAAATTTTACTCGACTATATATTTTATAAATTACGGCTACACAACCTTTATATTACTCTACGCTATATAAGAAAAAACATGTATACACAGTGTTTGTGGTACCTTGGTCATTGTAGGGCCAAGCATAGACACCTGAAACCAAAACTGAACTGAAGTGACTCTGGCGAGAGAAGCGGCGACGTGTAGCGGGCGAGGCCATGAGTGTGGGTTGGAATCTTTAGTTTATTATTTGTGACGTTCTCAATATAAAGGGACCTTATGGAGACAGGCGGTTGCGCCGTTTTTAGAACTGTTACCATAGTATTCGTATAGTTACAAGAATAAGAAGAGCGTAACTGCCTTCCTCCATAAGGTACCTACCTTTATATTGAGAAGTCACATTTTTAGAAGATGGTACATAATAGGTAATATGCATGAATTGTTTTATCGCACTTCTTAACAAAATATGAAAATACCGTAAAAGAGATGATAGAAAGCGAAATTAACATTAAAATCGGCCAAAAAATACGCATGACATAAGCATCGCACGTGAGGCCCACGTCAAATTTCGTTAGTTCTGAATACATACTTACATGAAATTTGGCACATTTATTATTGCCCCTTAGCTTGTCTAGAACCCAAAGTTTCATTAATGTAGCTCAAACAGTTGATATATTAACGTTTAAAAACCGTCATTTTTTTGACTGACTGACTCACTGACTTATAGTATAGATCAAAAACTTAACCCACTTCCAGGTGACCTAGAAACTTGATATTTGGCATCAAAGACTATTCGGCGTATATGAAGGAAAAACTCTGAAAACTGAAAATTATTGATAATTAGTATCAACAAAGTAATAACAAATAATTATGTATACTGGGTGTTTTTTTATTCGTCGACTAAATTTTGGGGCTTAAATCAGTAAGTCATACTGACCAACTTTCACTATGGGACCAACCCCGAAATAGCGAAAAAAAATTTGACCCTCCCATACAAAACATCGTCAGCTGACTAGCCAAAATGTCAATTTTTTTTTCGCGATTTCGGGGTTGGTCCCATAGTGAAAGTTGATCAATATGACTTACTGATATAACCCCCGAAATTTTTTCGACGAAAAAAAAAACACCCTGTATAATATTGACGACGCGGCTGTGGTAGTATCAAGAAACAAGAAATTGTTGTATAAATTCATTTTAGACTGTTTCATGTTTTTGTAACTAATTCTGGAACTTTCTCACGGGACTTGGCGGCACCCATATAGATCTCAATTCTTTTGTCAGCGAAGTCAACAATGACGCATATTCTTAATATTGAACTTAGCTCTCATTTCACATTTATGTTTTGATGGAATCAAATTTGCTAAATTAGGTCAATTTCAAGTTGACGACGCGGTTAGCCTAGTTGGTAATGACCCTGCCTACGAAACTAGCGGTCCCGGGTTCGAATCCCTGTATGGGCAAATATATGTGAGAGAGAGCGCAAGTATTTGTTCCAGAGTCATGGATGTTTTCTATTATATTTCAGTTTGTATTTCTCTATATAAGTATGTATACCGTTGCCTGGTACCATAGTACCTACAAGGCTAGAGCTTAGTTTAGGACTAGGTCAATTTGTGTGAGATTGTCCCTGATAATTAGATATTTATTTATTATTTAGGTTCGGTTAGAGTTGTGTCAAGGCGTGAAGCGCCTCAACTACGCAGAATACTAAGGAGCTCCGCGTCGACTTTGTCGTACATTGCTTATATGTGACGTTCTCAATATAAAGGGACCTTATGGAGGAAGGCAGTTACGCTCTTCTTATTCTTGTAACTATACGAATACTATGGTAACAGTTCTAAAAACGGCGTAACCGCCTGCCTCCATAAGGTCCCTTTATATTGAGAACGTCACATACACTTAAGTAATTTAAGACGATAACTTACTAAAAACGCGGCCGCCAACATGACCACCGTCGCGGCGCTCAATATAGAACACACCGATATAAGGGTATTTTTTTGACTTACCACAACTGTAAGCAGAAAGAGTTGGTTAAATATTTTAGATTTGGGCTTCACTTAGGACTAGCGGTACCCGGCGCGTGCCCATGTCGCACAAAAACTGCTGATCATGTCGCTACCAAACTTCACAGGATCACCCGCTGCGCTGGGATCTTCAGATTAAGATTGCCTGAAAATTTTATCGAAATCGGTCGAGCCGTTTTAAAGTCCGTAGTACACTCATTATTTTTTTATATATTTATACATATATTTAAATGTTCTCCCGTATGTTTGTTTATTCCACTTCGGCTTCGCCCGTCTTGCTTCGGTATAGTAGGTACTCACGTTATGTTGTATGACAGCCCGTATGATGCCGAGCTTACGGCACCAATAATGACGAATACTTTTTTAATCCTCCAATAGGAAAGCGAGACTTCCCAAGCTTAAATAATAAATAATAATACCTAATATTAATATTATTGAGCATAGTTTATTGAGCAATTTTTTTTTTCAAGATTTTATTTTACAACTTTCAGCCTGATTAAGAAACCATGCCAAGCTTTGTAGTAAGTAACATGTGTGTCTCTGAGTTAAACCGCGGACAGATAGACAGACAGACGGACAGATAGACAGACAGACGTACAGACGGACATGGCGACACTATAGGGGTTCCTTGTACGGAACGGTACAAAACTCGAATATTTCCGAAAAAAATATCCTGCCAAGGTAGGTACCTACAGGGTACAAAAACAGAACAAGAGCATTTCGGATTCCGTCACCATTACTGCACATCTATAAAAACCATATACTGTTAAAATTCAGGAAAACTACATAAAAGTGAAGGCTACTCTCATAGCCCTCACTTTTATGTTATACCTACCTATCAAATGTGACGTTCTCAATACTGGGTGTTTTTTATTCGTCTACAAAATTTTGGGGCTTAAATCAGTAAGTCATACTGACCAACTTTGACTATGGGACCAACCCCGAAATCGCGAAAAAAAAATTGACCATCCCATACATTTTGGCTAGTCAGCTGACGATGTTTTGTATGGGAGGGTCAAATTTTTTTTCGCGATTTCGGGTTTGGTCCCATAGTGAAAGTTGGTCAGTATGACTTACTGATTTAAGCCCCAAAATTTTGTAGACGAATAAAAAAACACCCAGTATAAAGGGACCTTATGGAGGCAGGCGGTTACGGCGTTTTTAGAACTGTTACCGTAGTAGGTATTCGTATAGTTACAAGAATAAGAAGAGCGTAACTGCCTTACTCCATAAGGTCCCTTTATATTGAGAACGTCACAAATGTTTATGTAATATTCCATGTCAACCTAAATTTACATAACGGCTGTTTTTACATTATATGAAGTGAATGACCTGGGCACCACATCCCAAGTAACGCTGGCGTGTGTACCAGGACACAGTGGAGCAGAAGGAAGCGAAAAGGCGGATGAGCTGGCTAGAGCGGGAGCGGACCAGCAGTACCTGGACCCAGAGCCGGTACTACCGATATCCGCAACGGTAACGAAAGGAGTCATTGCCAGAAGAATATAGACAAAGACAAACGAGACATGGAGGACGGCGCATGCAGACAATACATACCCATGGTAGGAATGGTAAACAAAAACAGAACCAGGTATCTAATAAACATTGGTAAGTACAATCTTAGTAGGTATACTAACAGGAGTGAACAGGACACTGCCCACTTAACAGCCACCTGACAATAATAGGTATTAAGCAGGATCTTCGGTGCCCACACTGTGGCAAAGAGGAAACTAGCCAACACATCCTAGCCGAGTGTGTAATGTACAGTCGCCATCATATATATTGCAGCAAACAAGGTGGTCACAAATATCTGAACACGACTCAATTGTCAAGGCGTTAGAGTGCATGTTCAGATATTTTTGACCACTCTCTGATATGTATGATATATTTGATGGCGAACTGTACTCGTCACTGAGATACCGCACATTCGGGGAGGACATCCTATCGATAGAAGCATTAAAAAGCATCCACCTACAGGACGCACTTTTGTTCTCTAAGAAAACAAGAAGATGGGATCCATGTTGGATGGGAGCGTCGCCGGACCAGTAACCTGCGGCTCAACCAAGGGGAACAGGGAGGAATGACCGTAGGAACGATCGATCGCCCGCCTGCTCCGGCCGGGTGTCCCCATCCATCATCATCATCATCATATTGACCCTTCGTCCTGAAAAAAAAATCCAGGCTAAGGTGGCAGGTCCTCATAATTTGGCGCATTTAATCAAGATATCAAAATTGTGCAACAAGTACTACTTTATGTGGAAAAAATAAAGTTAAGAGTTACTTTTGCT
The DNA here is from genome assembly GCA_963241965.1 of Tortrix viridana. Lineage (NCBI taxonomy): Eukaryota > Metazoa > Arthropoda > Insecta > Lepidoptera > Tortricidae > Tortrix > Tortrix viridana. The sequence continues at coordinate 5,600,277 of OY725198.1, read as the reverse complement.
CCAAGCGACCTGATTAAGGTGAAATTTCGCACCCATTAAATTTTAATTTAGACATTACTATTACAAATTATACCATTCTACTTTCGTTAATTAACCTAGCCTGCTAATTAAAAATTAATTATCCTTTCAACAATCAAACAAATCTTGTATTTTATACCTTTTCCTTTGGTGACTACAGTCGAGTACAAAGATTGAAGAAGAATGTATACACTTTTGCTACTTAATGCAATGGGAATATAGCTATGTCCACACCTGTGCGCTTTCATGTTCAACTTGCGCTTTCAAGATTTCAATTCGTCTTGCGTCAAGCGCATCAATACGAGGGTGACACTGAATCTTCAATAAAATCCAATGTTTTGACTTTATCTTCCGCCATTTTATTTGCAAAATATTGCACGTCGACCCAACGGTGACAGATCAACGTGCGCTACGGGTATGCGCTGATATCAAACCAGTTTGAGCACATGCGTTATTGAATGCGCTGTGGTTGCAGAGGCATGGGTCAGAGGAAAGCGCAAGATGAACATGAAAGCGCCCAGGTGTAGACATAGCTTATGGGATACGATGCAAAATAATACAAAAGTGTGTACATAATAATCGTACTCGGCTGTACTATGGACACAAATGTATCTTATAATATATTTATGATTAGTTTATATATAATTATATATATACCTATTTATTTAGTTTATGTATAGTTATACATACATAGTTAAGTATAATGAGTCATTTACTTTCTGTGCACGTATTGTCACTTTGTCTATCCTCGTGCATTTTAATCTTCTCTGTCAATGTTAACTGGAAGAGATCCCTTAAAGGGATAAGTTCGCTTTTGTACATTATTTTAATTTCTTTTCTGTGTACATATTAATGTGTCAACCTGTTTTTGTGCAATAAAGAGTTTACATACATAAATCAAATTTAATGTGCTGAAAATTTATTTTTGATGAATTTCTCATAGGACGAGCGGTTTTACCAACATTTATATCTGGACGGGAGCAAAACTTAAAATTGAAAATGTTTTGGAAAAAACCTCCTCCTTTTTTGAAGTCGGTTAAAATTGGACCATTTTCACAGGGCCACAGCTTGGTCCCTATATGATAGAGCCGATAGAGCTGCAGTTGGGCTTAAATTGATGCAAAATGTACTAACTTTACAAAAGAACAAATTTTATTTGTCTAAAAACGCATAATTTATGAACTTTAGTGCAAAAAGTGGAATAAATCCCAAAATTTCTTAGTTTCGCGTGGTGCGCAGCGAGCACCAGTTTTTCGAAGTTGCAAATTTGGATTCACACTACCTTAATTGGTCCATACAATTTAACATACCAATAAATCAGAACTAGGTACATCATGCTTTGCAATTTTAGCCATCTTTAGTGTCGATTCCTAGTATAAGTATTTCTATTAGTTAATTTTCTATTCAAAGTTATCTTAGCTGATTAGTGTACCTAGGTAAGTACGATAAACATTTTAGTCGTCTGTAACTCATGAACCAAAAAAGTCTACTTATTCGTGATAGTATTTAAGATATTTTACAGATTTTTTTTTTTTTATTGATAATGGGTTTGCTCTTGACCAACTCTCGCCCTTGGAGGACGAAGATTCAGTCTACTAGGTACTACTTAGGTTCAGATTGTATGCACTCGGAAATACAGACGCCGGAAGCGCATTCCACTCCTTTGCAGTACGCATTATGAAAGATGATGCAAAGCGCTTCGTTCGAAAAGGCGGAATTTGAACCAAGTACGGATGGCATCCCGCGGTGCGTCTGGAGTCAGATTTTTTGTACTTATTGTTTAGGCTTTAGGGGGTGAAGACACGCAACTCTATGACAATTTTCGAGTTCAATATTTCCTAAACGGTCCCCCAAATGTACTTAATATAAATAATAATAATCCAGCCAATATACGTCCCACTGCTGGGCACAGGCCTCCACTCACAATGAGAGGGTTTGGCCTATAGTTCCCACGCGGGCCCAGTGCGGATTGGGAACTTCGCACACACCGTCAAATTGCTTTGCAGGTGTGTGCAGGTTTCCACACGATGTTTTCCTTCACCGAAAAGCTCATGGTAAATTTACAAATTGTATTTCGCATATAAATTCCGAAAAACTTAGAGGTGCGAGCCCGGGTTCGAACCCACGACCCTCTGCTTAAGAGTCGGCAGGTCAAACCATTAGGCTACCACGGCTTTTTGCAAACACAAACAATACTTACTCGAAATATGAATACTTAGGGCCGTATTAATAAACTCATCTTAACTCTGATCCTCGTCTCGAGATACGTCAAACCATAGAAAACTGTCATTTTTGACGCATATTGTGACGGGGATCAGAGTTGAGATGAGTTTATTAATACGGCCCTTACTTTCTAAAATTGGAGTAATGAGTTTTGTCACCGCTTCGGGAAAACCCTTAATCATATCCCTTATTTGTTTCAGTTTGGCGTCGATTTCCACAGGGGCCACCACACCCAGTAATATGTAACATATTAAGGAAAAAATGCCTATGACTATTACGCCTAAGCGGAGTGGCAGGATGAAGCAGCTTTTTCGTAAACACATTTTGACTGAAACAAAATTAACAAAAACCCATTAAACAATTAGGGCGGCCGCACATTGCGGCCACTAAACGCGACCACTAGTGGTTCGGCTAAGCCACTAGACGCAGCGACCAATCGCGGCCACCGGTGGCTGAGTGGCTGCCACTATTGGCTATTGTTTATCTGAGAAGCCGGCGACTGTGGCCGAGTGTGCGAGCGAGGCGAGCCACTAAACGCGGCCACTAGTAACGAGCGCGGGCGACTACCGCAGCTTATGGCTAGGACGCGGCCACTCGAACGCTCAGTGTGCGCCGATGCTATACAAATTGTTGTTATCTAGCTGTGTCGCTTTATGGACTATAGATATGGTAATTGTGTATTTATAAAGCTGAAATATTTTCTACGGGAAACCTAAAAAAAAATATGTGCCACACAAACACAAATACATAAATTGACCTATCGTTAACGGCGTGTAGTTCTACGAATTCCATCACCATCATGACGATTGATGATCTACGAACTTGGCACCACATATGCCTCGAGCGGAAGTCAGTTATAGTTACCAAGTAGTAGTCAAGCGAGCATAACCTTGATCACAATCAAATCCCGTTCAACTATAGATACTTTTACGTCGTTGTTTATATCACAAGTCACAAGAACAAAGTTAAAATAATAATATATATATCAACAACACGCAATACTTTTTACAAATAACATTATATTTATTAAACAGTGTCCTTTGTTTAATTAATGAGTGACAGATGCGATGCGTCAAGACCAACCAAGAAGGTATAAAAATATTAAAATATTATATTAAAATCAAGACAGAGAAACTAGGAGGCACTTACGCCTACATACGTAGATGACGTTACCTATATGTGGCAAAGACAAAGAAGACTTGAGATTGACGCTAGCTAATCGAACAAAAATGTACTTTTGGAGTAAATTCTAAAATCTTCTGGGTTATAGGTACCATAAAAAAAAAAAAAAATTTGATTTTTTATTAACAAAATAACTACTGACAACCAAAATTAAATACGAAAAAAAAACAAAGGAAACGGATGAACAGTGCAAAACGATAAAGCGGCGAAAAATTGATATGAACACTGAATAATAGTTCAACCGTTTAAAAGCGAAAGGTTGTTCGAGCAAACATTCAAAATGTGTAGTGATGAATAGCCTAAACGAATTTCTGTCAATAGTTGTTCAGCTTACTGACGCATACGCCAACTAAGTAGTTGCTAAAGGTTGAGTTACGAAACGTTAATCTGCGAAACAATACGTCTACGAACAAATCCATTGGCGTACCGTTACTCGGCGAAACGTCTGCCAATCAATAATCTGCGTAAAAATTGTCGGCGAATTATTAGGTAACCGTAATAGATCACTGGAGAAAGCTCTCTACAAAATGAATTTCACACGACACATTTGATTATAGTCAAGAAAGACTAACGGCAGATTATCACTGAACACAAACAAAATAGTGTTTAGTAATATATAAGTATTAATAATTTTCCGACGCAACGAGTCGGGGCCATTAATAAAACAACTAGTAAAAATAAGTTTTATTTATTTCGTGTTAAGTTTCATTTTAAGTTGCCTAAATTTTAACAGTCATTTACAAAGAATTTTTTGTTGAGTTTTATATTTTTGTTTTATTGTTTCTATAAAATATAGATAAACGTCTGATTATTTCAGGTTTTCTAACTGCCACCAATATGGGTTTTAATGGGATCAACAATACAATCGTAGGATACTTGTCGTCGCACAACGGAACTTTTTCGCTTTCGTCGTTTGTATTGTATAGTTGACTGCGCTTAACTATTAGTGACTTTCTCAATATGAAGGGAACTTATGGATGCAGGCGGTTACGCCTTTTTTAGAACCGTTACCACAGTATTCGTATAGTTACAAGAATAAGAAGAGCGTAACTGCCTTCCTCCACAAGGTCCCCTTATACTGAGAACGTCACATTTGCTAATTATGTCCAACTATAAAAACATGTACTCGAAAGGCACAGCCATAACTTAAACAACCAGCCTCCTTTTCCATTGTACGGTTTCCGTTAAACAAATTACAATTTTGTAGTTCTTGGTTCACTTGTATAGTTTCGCGGCGATGGGGGCTGGTAACAGGAATCCGCTAGATTGTGGCTCTTCTTAGGGATACAGCTTAGGGCATTTTGCTGACATGCTACACGCACGATGATACAAACATACATACACGCCAGTCGCCATTAGAACCCATAAATATCGGATGGCCTCACTCGGCCATCAGTAAAAAAAAATCTTCATAATCCTTTACATTACCTAATAATAAACAATTTAATCACAATCAACACTTGACCTTAATAAAGAAAAAAATTAAAATCAGATTATAGTATTTATTTTTTAAATCACAATCAACACTTGCCCTTAATAGACAGTCATAAAGAAAAGTTCGTAGACTTTGTATCAAAATATTTGCATTAAGGTCATTTAAAAAAAAAACTATAATTACTGTATATTTTCTAACGTTTCCGACAATATTGCACAGTATAATAAGACTCGACGGAGCATGGAGCTCGAGGCGATACTGAAACTGAAACGTCCACATTGTCTCATCACAATTTAATTACATATGTATAACTGGCAACACTTCTTCTGTCTAACTTAATTTATAATTAATAGTTATATTGCTACACATTCAATTTGCTTGCTTGATCGCCGATCGATGTTATTGATCAATTGGTTTGGTAGCTGAGAGCCCTTAGCCGAGATGCATTACGCTAACTAGCGTTTCTATTCGTTTCGTTTTTAAACCAATCGCGTCACTGGTAGATCACGTCATACGGAGTCACGTGATCTACCAGTGACGCGATTGGTTTAAAAACGAAACGAATAGAAACGCTAGTTAGCGATGGGCATCTTGGCTAAGGGCTCAGAAACGCTACGGAGCGTGTGGCACTTGGCTATAGGCTCAGGTCGGTCACACATCAATCGGGCTGTTCCCACTTGTCCGTATCCTTTTGTCCGAACTGCGAACTACTGGTTTTTTTTCAGTTGTCACACAAACAAAATGTGTCATATTTAAATTAAGAGTAGTGACCTAATCTATGTACAGTCGAGGACAGAAAGATGTTTACACTTTTTCACCTTATTCTATTGTAATAAGGTCCAAAAGTGTATACATCTTTCTGTCCTCGACTGTACATACCTCCTGGGTGCAAACAGCGGGTCGATTAAGGCTCGATTTTTGATAAATCGAGCGCACCAAAACGACAGGCGAGAGCGGTAGAGCGGATTTATTGCTCTCATGTCAAAAATAACGATTTCCCGATTCACTTAAAATTTCGAGTGAACTTTCGAGCGCTCGACTTCTCAAAAATCGACCCGCGGGTTCTTTTTATTTTTACAATTTATATCAAAACTATTACTTGTATTAGCATAACATGCGTTTTGGTATAAAAGTTTAGTAAAGCTAAAGGTATAAGGAGCTACTATTATTAAAAAACTTGAACCAATTTTAAAACAATAAATTAAGAAATTATATACTTAGATATAAAACTTGAATTTGTTGTATAATTGATCAGATATTTTGAACAGTTGCTCCTTGTTTACTATAAAAAGCCGATTTCAATGACAGAATGTATTGAAAGATTAGATAACTAGGTAGTTACAGGTAGTTCCACGAGAGTTGAGGCCACGCACACAACAACAAGTCATGTAATGACAGCGGCAAATTAGTGTTCTTTTTTTTGTACCTGTGTTTCATAAATCCCGCTGTCTTTACATGTCTTGTGGGTGTGTGCGTGGCCTCAACTCTCGTGGAACTACCTATACTGACGATCGAGGATAACATCTACATATATCTCCAACTATATATGGTATATTTACATTTAAACATTATACTTGCGATGAAAATGACTCTAATGATACACATTTTGACTTTTATGGAAGCATCAAACAGGAAGACTAAATAGGGAATATGCATTTTTAACGCATTTCTTAACAAAATATGAAGATACCATAAAAGAGATGACAAAAAAAGACATTAAAATTAAAATTAGCCAAAAAATACGAATGATTAAAAAGTCATATAAGCATATTAACTACTGATTAGACAGAGAGCTCCGACACTGAATGTGACGTCACCGTCGTTTTGCTAGAAAGAAATGGAAACAAATCTTCGATGGCTTATATCTTGGTTATTTTTATAGTTATTCGAAAAAATATTTTTTGCGCTGTTTTTTAAATTAATGAACTTTTTATAAAGCGAAAAGATCATGCATATTTCCTATTGATTATTGTATAACTCATCTCCTTAATGTTTGACGTATAATTTGTATTGGAATGACAGCTATCAGAGCCCTTAGCCAAGATGCCCATCGCTGACTAGCGTTTCTATTCGTTTAGTTTTTAAACCAATCGCGTCACTGGTAGATCACGTCATACGGAGAGTCACGTGATCTACCAGTGACGAGATTGGTTTAAAAACGAAACGAATAGAAACGCTAGTTAGCGATGGGCATCTTGGCTAAGGGCTCAGGGACGATATATTCTGGTCGAGTTTCGTTATTCAATCTACTAACTATGGCATTTCGCTTTTTTAGAGTTGACATTATTCGTCGTACCACATTTCCGTTTCTGGCCAACCTCGTAGCTGGTGTCAACCTTTTCTTGTTTAATATTTAAAACCTGGTTCACATCATCAACACATTTGGTAACATTCTCGTATCCATTATCAGGTTTCTCTTGTTTAATATTAAGAATAAACCCCTCGTTGCCGTCGAAAGGTTCTTGCTTAATTTGAATATTGTCAACAACTGAAGGAGTCGGTGCCGAAGTTTTCGGATCCGGTCCTGGCAAGGTGAGGTTTGATGGTCTTGTTACCATGCTGTTTTTTTTGTTGGGCGCTTTTGAAACGCTGTTGGGCAATTTTGATATTGTTGTTTTGTTTTTGTTTTTGTTATTTTGTTTTTGTTGGAATGATATGTTGTTGTTGCTGTTGTTTTGCGGTTTTGATACGTGGTTGTAATTGTTACAGTTCTTGTTTTTTGGCGGCATTATTTGCTTTCTCTCTGAAATTAAAAGGATTTGAGGATAAACATTACTTACGTGATCGAATCAAGAACAACAATCAGGACCATATTTAGGTAAGGGCAACCGGGGCTAAAAAAGCCGTGGTAGCCTAATGGTTTGACCTGCCGACTCTTAAGCAGAGGATCGTGGGTTCGAACCCGGGCTCGCACCTCTAAGTTTTTTGGAATTTATATGCGAAATACAATTTGTAAATTTACCATGAGCTTTTCGGTGAAGGAAAACATCGTGTGGAAACCTGCACACACCTGCAAAGCAATTTGACGGTGTGTGCGAAGTTCCCAATCCGCACTGGGCCCGCGTGGGAGCTATAGCCCAAACCCTCTAATTGTGAGTGGAGGCCTGTGCCCAGCAGTGGGACGTATTTATATAGGCTGGATTATTATTATTATTATAACCGGGGCTACAGCCTTGGGGCTTCCACATATGAGGCGCCCCCAAATTGAGAATTTCTAAAAAAAAAAACACCCTAATTTGCTAATTGATAAGGGAGAAAGAAGGGCTTCCTATTGCACAAATGACTACCTGGTCGAGGAACAACAACTTTGGTATTTTCGATCAGCTCTGGACTGTAAGTTTCCAGAGGAACATAATGTCGCCTGCTTTTCGCCTGTTATCTCGTTTCTAACAAACAAAAAAAATCAAAATCGGTCCATCCGTTTAGGAGTTACGATGACACAGACACACAAACACAAATACACACGTAAAACTTATAACACCCCTCTTTTGGCGTCGGGGGTTAAAAATTGTAAAATATGTGACGTCACACCAGAGAAGGGTCTCACAATTGTGACCACCTGTGACAAGGACGGGGGGAACAAAAAAATCATGAAATTCGAGTCACATAATTTATGGATGGCCCCTATAATATGTACCATCACGGACTTTAATTGATATGCCGCCATAGAACCCTGTCATAATGACAGCGATAAGTCACAAGAAGGAAATTTGACGTAATTTCTTTCTTGTGATTTATCGCTGTCATCGTGACAGGGTTCTATGGAGGCATATCAATTAAAGTCCGTGATGGTACCATCAAGCTGGTATGATGATAGAGGTGGAATGTCGCCAGGGGAACTCCTCAAGGGCAGATAGTAGGTCCATTGTTTGATTGGTGTTTCACTTGTGAGTTAGTTATCACAGTTATCAGCAGTGATCGGAATAGGTAGAGTATATTTACCTAAACTTGACGCTTGTTCATTCATGCGTGAGAGAGATGGGAACACATTATTGAATGAACATGCATCAAGTTTAGGTAAATATACTCTACCTATTCCGATCACTGTTTATCAGTTAAAAATATATTTTTCTTGACTCACTTGGTTTGGAACTCCATCTAGTACTCGGGTTGGCTGCATATCGAGCCTGTTGCTCCAGCCTTGATACCATAAATTGGGCATTGACAAAAGTCTCTAGTGCATTACATCTGTAAGAAAAAAAATAGTATGCTAATAAAAAAGTTATGCCGTGATATACATATATTTATTGAAATATCAATTTTATATCCAATGGATATAAAATCGATATGTCATGGTACGGGTCCGGAACATGGCATGGCATACCAAGGGTTAAATAAATAAATATCAGGGGACAATGTCATACAGATTGTCCAACTCCTAAAGTAAGCTAAGGCTATGGGTATGCTAGGCAACTCCATACCAAAATGGTAAAAGAGGAACTCTTATTGTAAGACTTCTGTGTCTGTCTGTTTGTCTGTGTATCACACGGACGGACGGACAGACAATGAAGTAATCCTTTAAGGGTTCCTTTTTCCTTTTGAGGTACAGAACCCTAAAAATATGAAAATGTTTTATAGTACCTAGTACCTAGGGTTTAAAAATGAAAATGAAGCGATTATAGCAAATGGGGTACCATATGAAAGGGCTCGACTTCCACATTTTAAAACTTTTTTTTAATTTTTGTCATATAGTTTGGGATTTATGACCAAAAAATGTCCAAATATTACCATTCCCCTGTTATCTCTGAGGTTTAGGAGCCAAAAGCTCTGAAATAATTCAGTCTGAAATAAGTCCTAAAAATACGAATAAATGTCTATTATTTGTATTTTATAGGAAAAGTAAAACAAAGTTACGAAAATCAACAGTTTTCGAGATATTATCAAAATTCTTTAAAAATGACTTAAAATGTAGGCAACCTAAAATGGACCTTAACATGCAGTAAATAAAACTTATTTTTACTGGAGTATATTTTTGAAATATGGACTTAAATACGGAACCCTCGGTGCGCGAGTCCGACTCGCACTTGACCGGTTATATATATATGTATAGATTGGTACATGTATCTTTTACTATAGGTACCTAGGTATATAGAATTGGGATTGTTCATAAAAAATAACTCACGGTTTTTACATTCTAATTCGAAAGAATAGGCAATTTTAAGAGACCAATTTCATTAATTTTGTATTTTACCCAATGGTGTTGATTTAATATCTTTATTTATTTAGCAGACATTTTATGGATGATGATTGTTTTAAATTTGGGACGGCATTTTCTAATAAATAATATACAACAATTAAATGATATCTAATGATATAAAGTGATTGTAATAGTGTATTAAAACATACTATTTCAAGCGGTTTTCGCCTAAGCTGTACGAAAACCCTATTCCTCAAAATGGTTTTCGAATTAGAGTAATTGTAAAAATATGAACAATCCCAATTCCTCTAGCCTAGTAAAGTAGGTACTTAATATTATGTACATATCATGAGGGCATGATAGGTACTCATTGTAATGGTTTAAATGACAGTGTAGGTACTTTTAAAAGTTGACCATAACTTACTATAGCTTACCACCAGTTACTTTAATTATAAACTCTAACAAACTGAGAACTATTAATATATATTTATATCTATTTAAATGAACAGAAATATAAAATTGAAGTGCAATAAGTAGACTTAGTAGGCAAGTTAAGCTAGTCCATATAAATCAAAACTTAGTGGTATAATGATAAAAACTATGTATTATGAAACCTTGGTACTTTAAGATATTAATATTACATTGTTAATTATTATGACTAACATGTGTAAGCAAAAAGCCACAGTCAGGTAAAGGTCCCCCCCAACAAATTTTGATACAGGGCCTGTCTAGGGCAAGATACACCACTGCCTATGATCCTATGCTAGTGTACCTGATTTTACCCAACCCTGAACCTGTTTAAAAGCTATTGCACTGTACCTAAGTACAGCATGTAGGTAGGCAGGCAGGTAGAGTACATAGATAATGAAATTGTAAAACAAATGCAATTGACTTCAATTCAGTTCAACACCTACATAGATTAAGTCACCACCAAAAGCTAATATTCTAATAAACAAAAACATACTGGTGGAATAACGAAAACTAAGTAGCAAGCAGACCTTTCCCAACAAGGTTCCCCATATTATTAAAATAATTGCTACTTCTTTACTTATATTATACTTACCTACATGTGTCTGAAACAGTTGAATGCTTCAAAACTTAATGTTAAATTATATCTCAAGTTGCCTGCCTACAATTTAAGACAAGGTAGGTATATTTACTCTGTATTGTAGTTCTGCAAGTGAATTATACACGTATGTACGTTACCTAGTCGCGTGCATCCGCCATTTTAATAAAATAATAACTAACAACAAGAAGAAAAGATGGTTAGGTGTGGGTAGACATAATTGTACTTACATTGTTGTATTTAACCGGTACTGAAACGTTTTAGTAAGCGTATCTCATCAAGAAAAGGCCAAAATGTATGTCCTGTGGTAAAAAGTGAAGGCATAAGGCTTTAAATTTTACGGTAGTTTTAGCACAACAATACACTTACCTGGCTAATTTCCAGTTGTACAATTCCATGTGAAATTGGTTATAAAAACCTTGATATCCCATATTATACGGCCCGTAGTGAAACTCAACATCACGTTTTAAACTATCTAATTCCATTCTCAATTGATAGTTCGACAAATGTAACATGATTTCCGTTAACTTTCACGACTTTTATCGCTTAAAATAAATTATAAGAAGACTTCACCAGTAGCAGGTAGGAAGGTAGGTAACAACAGCGCGGTCAGCGCGCGCGAAGACGGTAAACGAAGTTTGAATTTTATTGAAACTTGAGAAACTTCGTTCGTTCGTTTTTTTTTCTCCCATTTTGTCCATTTGGACAGGCTAAGGTCAAAGACCATATCGCCTCTTCTTCGTTCGTTCGTTCACAATGAAACTTATCTTTTTACTTTTTTCGAACGCTGTTACTGTTACCAAGGAAAGTATAAATAAAGTTTCTAAATTTAATATTTAATTTTACTAGGTACTGTGATGGAGCAAATATAATAATCCAACATCCCATAATAATTCAACATTTTTGGTTCGTAGCAATAAACACGAATAATAAGTAAAACATGATGGTGCTGTTCGTAATGAAATTGGCACCATGATCCACTCTGTTCTCAAAAATCAGTAAAAATCCTACAGAATAAATACGTGCATAGAAACCGCACTATAAGATGAACTTTGCGCCAGCAATCTTTCTTTACTTTTTATAGGTATTACGTATTTCATAAGAGGAAGTGGAACCAAGAAGCGTATATAAGACACTGGAGATTGCACCTAGAACTTTTTTATAAAGACGAGTTTAATTACCCCTAGTCATGTTTTCTATCCCTCTCACACTATCTAAAATTGCCATGATAAATACAACAGGTGCCAATAAGAATGTGAAATGGAAAGATGAGCCCAAGAAGTTTCTTTTTACTCCAATTCTACTGTTGTTTTACTGATTTAAGATGAGTTTTGTTGTCGTCGTGGTGTTTTGGACGGCAACACTGGTAACACCGAGTGTGACGTGTATCCGGGACTGTCAAGCTGAAGGGTTTAAAAAGCAGCCAGCAGGCGCTGGGAGCTCTCTTTTGCCTTCACTAGACAACAAGGACGACCGACAGCATTCTGTATTGTCCCGTGTCCCTATTTCATTTGATTTGTGGTGTAGTATCACTCCCTTATTAAATTACTGTCCCAATCTAGTAAAAACGTAGTAGTACTGTAGTTAAAACAAACGCATATCAAGTGCACTTGCACTTGATATAATCTCCGTAGTTCATGATTAGATTTTATGTTTCTCTATTTTCTCATGTGTGTAAATAGGGTGTGAATCAATAATAAATGTATTAATGTTGTATGGTTGTTTCTGTTAGTTTTGACAAATTATATGCCTACTTTTTTGAAGTCAATATAAAAAACCAAACAAAAGATCAGCCCTTCGCTACCTTTATTTTCCTGATTGTTGGCAGCTGCCATTTTAATATTAACGCAACACTGATTAAACAATCAACTTGCCACTAGCCGATGAAGAAAGGGACAAAAAACAAGCGACGTCATTCCACAGAATAAGTACTTGCATAGAAACCGGACTATAGAAACAACAAAAGACATATGAACTTTTTCTATTTAGGGCATTCATAACGAGTTAGAAAGAGATCAAAGTCAAAGTCAAAAGTCAAAATATTTATTCAGTAAATTGGCCACATACGGGCTCTTTTACACGTCAGTAATATAGAGTGAATCTACCGGCGCTTCGGACAAGACCATCATTGCGGAGAAGAAGCGCCGCAAGAAACTCCAGCAGAAGGTCATTTTTTCAAATAAATATAAAATACAATAATACTTAAAAGTAAGTTACATTACAAGGTAATAAAGTAACAAATATTAATTATTAGAACTAGCACAAATAAAAACATTACAAATGTATGGTCAAATACATTACACTAAACGTAATGACTAGGAGAAAAACACGACGAGGTCTTTTCGTCAAAAGCCATAACTGGAATAGTTAACTGAACAAGTCCTTGCAGACGTGAACAGACTGGACCCCACAAACAGCACCCGTTCACGAGTATGACGCTTATCTCAGCCATCGCCTCCCTCAACCATATGTTTGGGAAGGTGGCGACACGATCAACGACGCCGCCGTAAGCAAAGACCTTTGAGCGAGCATGTCCTTATAGGTATTCTTTCGTTATTGCGGTGCCACACGGTTTCAAACAGTTGGTTTGAAACCGTGTAGACAGCGGTTTTAAACCAAATTTCGCATGACCATAAACGCCCTTGGCAGATGTCAAACAAATGGGCTTATTTGAAACCGTGTAGCAGCTCGCTTCTACCAAGGTCACTTAGTTTAAAACCATAGTTTCAAACCGTGTAGCACACGCATTTTCCTTCATGTTGTCTCAAGGTTTTAGAAGTCAAATGGCCCGTGATCGATACGCGTGTTATAGGCTATTGAAAATTATAAGGGTGCGTCATACTAGTCGCCAGCTGAGTTTTAGTTTTTGACATTGAGATATGTTTTTGAGGTTAGGTTAGGAAAGGTTATTAAAAATACGGCCGACTACTCCGAAGTGGAGGAAGGAGCTACTACAACGTTATAACAATACAATTACGACATAGTCTAAACAAAGTGAAATACGGGCCCAGGTAGCCTCTAAGATCTGTCTTTAAACCATTGCCACTGTCTCTTTATTATAAACTAGCTTTTCGCCCGCGACTTTGTCTGCGGTGAGTCAGTACTTTCGCAAGTCAAAATATGTTGCCCATGTCCACCCTGAAAGTCCATTCTAAATAAACAAAAAAACAAATTTAGAAACTTCACCTCTTTATAATATTCGTAGGTATAGATCAATTTGGCGCGACTAATGGCGGAAAAGAGAGAAGGCTAAAAAAAGTTTGTTTTGCTCTTCACAATTTTATTACAACTCTATTCAAATTTTTGGTAAAATTTAATCATTTTTTGTTTTTCGTCAAGCCTCTTTTCGGCGGTTTTGTGGGCCAACTCAAATATATCGGATATTTCGGATCGTCTATGATGCCTGCCCGCCCGACCTCCGGCGGCACCATCGCCGTCGCCTAGATCGACGGCTAGCTTCTCGTCAGAGGATAGATCGTACACCAAGTCATCTTTCGTAGAAGAAACAAAAGCTGGAAGAAAATTTTAAATTAGGGTCATGGAACTAATAAGTATATACTCTATACATCAGGAAGGTACACTCAGTAAAAATGTACACACAAAAATATACTTTAATATAATAACAGAAGGCTTGTATTTAATTTTTAATTGTATTTACACTACTGTAACAATTGCAACCTCATTACTGGCTACAGTCGTTTTGTAGCAATTGCAACCTTATTGTGTGACAGACGGACAAACCAACGAGCTTACTTTCGGATTATAATATTTAAAAATTACACGGATTACAAATCCTACTGGTTTTCCAAACGTTCGGTCACCCTAGCAGAGTGAGACTCAAGCACCTCTACTTGATGTCTCACCCAGACCGGATTTTTACAGCAGTGCGCATTCCAGATGTATACTAGTTCTATGGCTTCACTAGAGTGAATTTTCACGCTGATAGATGGCGCTTTTTGCGGGTGCAATTGGGGTGCACTGTCACATATTTAAAAAAAAAATTTAGTAAATATTTTTTATACTGAGTAATGCAGGCCATAAACGATTAAAAAGTTTAGGTACTTTAAATTTTGCACTATGGCACCAGCCAGGCACCCATCTCAGACGAGATATTGTGGCGTTGAAGAGCGCCATATTTCGAGTAACAAATAAATGGTGACTTTCTCCCGAGTTAAACTCTAATTTTCATTTCGAGTATGTTAGTTATAAGTAAATTATACACATATAATTTATAACAAATATTCCGATAAATTGAGAACTTCCTCCTATTTTCAAGCGCGATGACGCCGCCCGCCTTTTGTTTCGTGAAGTTTTTAATTTCGAATTCAAGTTAGGTATTGACATTTTAAAAGAAAGAGATTTTGGCATGGCTCAGTACTGGCCTGTTTTTTTTTTACAATATTACCTACTACAAAGAGGCTGTAAGTATAGGCACGTATAGGTTTCTGCTATTCATGCTATAATAGGTCCATCCATATAGACATGGTTCTTTTTTCAAATTACTTTTCTTCAACCCGCTTCTAAGATAAACAATGACCTATACTTTTAGAGTATGAGACATGAAAAACTATATTTACTTACGCTGGAGTATCATTACAATTAAGATTATTCTGGATGGAACTAGTAAGATATCCATAATGTTTACCAATTACTTCTTATAGAAAGTACTTCTTAGCTTTAAATATTTAAATTACTTACTGCCGCACTCAGACGTCAATTAATTTTTAAGTTTGATTAAAGTTGCATCGTCTTATTTTATTGGTATAGCAACGAAAGTGACAGCAGCAACTTGAATCAAACTTAATTGACGTCCTAAGCGCGGCCGTCAAACATTAGTACACCGTGCGGCATGCCGCTTGCGCGTAAGGAAAAATATACGTTTCACCGGATTTTTTTGGCCAGTTTTCAAACCTTAATGAGGATCTATTTTGTGGGAAAAATTTGTTTTGAATTTTGTGGTTGTTTCGTACAGTCAGCATTAAATAGATAGGAGCAAATATATCGCAACACATCCTTATTCCTATAGTAATAGAGATGTGTTGCGATATATTTGGCCACTTTCGCTGCTCCTATCTATTTATAAACGACTACTTAGCGACCCTCCCTCGCTTCGTATGTCAAAATAAGTTAACATAAGTATAGCATATGAAATAAAATACTACTAAACTACTACCTGCTTCAGGATAATGTAGCTTTATTAATGGAGAATGAATTAAAATCGGTTCAGTACTTTCAGAGTTTATCCATGACAAACAAACGAACAAATCTTTCCTTTTAAGCGCGTCACACACGGAGCTATAATATATATTATAGGTCGGTATATTACGATATATTTTCCCTACTATTTGACAGACTCCACACACGCAGCTATAATATATATTATAGGTCGGTATATTACGATATATTACGATATATTTTAGTATATTTCGGGCAAATAGGGGTGTTCCTTTTTCAACACCTTCGTAACCGAAATGTACTCATTACCGTCACTCAATTTAACGACTAACTCCCTAAAACGTCAAAATTACTTGACTCCGGTTGGTTTTACCTTGTTGTCCATACAATTACACACGCAATGTAGCATCATTCCTACTCAATAACGACTTCAATACGTCAATAGGTATTAAGCAATATACAGTACTTTGGCACACCGTCGTTAGGTTATTATGCATTATCTATACTTTATTAGTAAATAATTCATATTATAATGGTAAAATAATATTGATTTTTTTCTCTCCATTTAACGGCAACTCTCAATAACGCCATAAAATGCGCAGTCCCTTCCTTCAGTGTCGCTATTATATATCATTCGTTCAAATAGTGTACAGTACACCCACAAACTGCTATGGAAACCATATAATATTATCTGAATACCCATTATTGAATAATTTAATATAAAATCCATATTTCACTTTTAGAACATCCTGTAGATGTTGAAATCGTGCGCTCGCTAGGACAGCGACGAGTCAAATGAATATATTTTGGTATCTTTGTCGTGTGTGGTGCTTAGCTATAATATAATATATATTTTGGTATATTAATATATATTATAGCTCCGTGTGTGACGCGCCTTATAGATAGTACAGATATACGTATACTTGTCATTGCTGATAAGCGTGTTGCCGGGTGCCTTCTCCTTAAATGAAAACAAAAAGAGGAAGATACGTGACCGGCGCGCGGGCTTGAGCACCTAAATATAGGCGCTGAGCGCCTATGTTTGAGTCAGTTGTCCGGTCCGGCCGTCACCGATCTGTCAGCACGTCAGTGACTTGTACGGCGATAACGTGTCTTCCGCTTTTGCTTTAGTCTAAGGCCTTTTCAAGATTAACGCAATACCTATAGGTACACTATATATATTCTATTATTGCCCTCTAGATAGACCTTATAAAAAAAAATGTGAATCGTACATTTTACGTTGCGTGCAAATTGCAATGCATAGTGTGCACTAATAAGACCTTATTTAAAGATAGCCAACTTTATCTACACTGCACAAGAGTTACTTTCTTTCACCAAAACTACGATAGCCTTTTATTTGACTGTACCTATGCAAAAATAATTCTGTCAGCAAGTTAACTGCACAACTTAATTGATTTGAAGCATGGTTGCATTGCGGAAAATTAATTATTATTGTCATGTCTTATCTCAAAATCTTTTGTTTGTTCAAGACTTTCTTCAGGGGGGATGTCCTTGCCAGTGCTAACATCGTCACTGCTTGTTGACGTTTTGACCATTATACAAGATGTCACAGAGGTACCTACCTAATGACATTTCACTATTGTGTTTTTAATCTAGTCACGTCCCGCTACTTAATTAATTATACTTTTTTAATGACTGATAGAGTTATAAGCGAATTTGGAATTTTAAAGTGTCAAAAGCTGTAGAACTACACAGGTTTATACAGTGTGGCCACACTAACACCCTCTAAAGTTAAAAGTCATCACCTTTGAGACACCTTTATGTATAAGAAAGTGTAATGTACCTACAGAGCTAGACCACTCGGATTTTTTTTAATATTTTAAATTAGGAAATCTACAGGAGAACGAATAAATAGTCGTCGTTATAAAAATAACGTGCAGAAAAGGTTAACCCACACATTATGGATTCATTTTTCACCATGATATTGATCCTAGCTGCTATTATAGGCCAGCGTAAGTTTGTCACATTTCTTATCACAAATATATGTCAGTCGATATGATTAAAATAATTGTTCATCATACATATAATGTACTAGCATTTGCTCAAATTTCATAAAAAAAAGTAGAAATTAAGTTTGACGTTTGTTTTAACTAGACGTGGCCGCCGCCTGGGAAAATGGCGGTGGTAGCGTGGCACCGGCAGCGAGGAGTTTTCAGTAAAAAAAAAAAACTCGATTTTACTCTACCTAAAGTACCTAAAATATTTCAATGCAACAGGACAATTTACATAAATGAAAAATGATTCAAATTACCACTTTGATTTAAAGTTTTGGACGCTAACACGTCCCTTTGAGAAAGAAACAATGAGTGTGTGTATGTATGTATGTATTCCTTATCTCGGCAAAATAAGGTTTTAGAGAAAAGTATTTTTAAATTAATGACGCTCCTTTATAGGATTATTCGTATTGCAAACGATGAAATAATCCAAAACAGGTGTCAAAATAACACCCTTTTGACAAAAGAAATGAGTTACAGGCCCCTTTTACATATAAAATATCCCATACTGTGAGTAAATATACGTATATTTAGCATCACGACTACCACCAGACTAGTACGAGAAAAATACGGGGAATCCGGAATTCACTATACTTATATAAATTAATATTTTACCCGGTTGTAACCACTATATTATGTCCTTTCGCGAACTTGAGCTAAATCATCATCATCATGCATGGATCTAACGTCAATGTCCAGGTGTTTCAGCCAATAGCTCTACCTATTCCGATCACTGGTAATAACCAGTGACAATGGACAATAGTCCATCCACGGCCCTTAGAGCATATAATAACGGTTGGACGGATGGACAGCGTGGCCTTAGTTACAGGACCCGAATACATGGCACCCTTTGAGTACGGAACCTTAATTAATAATCTTCCAACTTATCTTCTAGTTTTTCTCCCTGCGGGAGCCAAAGACGTGGTCCTGGTGTACGACCTGGCCGGCGAGACCCGGAGGCAGGACAGGAAGCCGCTGAATTTGAAGAGTAGATTCTTCAACACCGTTAAAGACGAGGGGAGAATAAACCTAATTAACTCCGAGCAGAGGATGATGTATCGTTTGTTGTAAATAAATATGAAAAATAAAATGTTTCTTTAAAAAATACAAACTCTCTGTTTATAAACATTTGATGTTGTGTTAGGGTCACAGAATAATTACTTGCATAGAAACCGGACTATAAGAAACAACGTAAGACGTATGTTTGTCTTTTTTCTATTTTTAGGGTTAAATGGTAAAAATGATGATGAGACTTCGTTGTCTGTCTGTCTGTATGTTACAGCAGTTTTGCTTGTTACACAAGCTATCAACTTGAAATAACATAGTTGTAAAACTTGTTTGCCCATATCTGTTTTTAGTAAAAAAAATATAAAATTAATTTTATAAATAATTGAAAAGGGGTCAATAATGGGGAGTTGAAAAAATGAAAGTGATTTGATTATAGCAAATGGGGACTTATGAAAGGACTTAATCTGCACATTTCAAAATTTTTTTTTTAATAATGAATAAATATAAATAAATATGAATAAATTTTCCATGACTTACTTTTCTAACCATAAATGTTCAAAAAAGTTATCGTTCCCTCTTATCCCCGTATATGAACCGAAAAATCTAATCTAATACTTATAATTACTTATACCTATTTTAGTACGAAGTGTTTAAAATTGATAGTTTTCGAGATGTTGACAAAAAAATTTGAACATTTGTGTTAAAAGACAACTCAAAATAGACCTTATTGCGTACGAATTTAAAGTACATAAAAAGGTATATTTTTGAAGTACGGACTTAAATACGGAACTCTCGGTGCGCGAGTCCGACTCGCACTTGACCGGTTTTTTATTTTAACTGACTTCAAAAAAGGAGGAGGTTCTCAATTCGACTGTAAGTTTTTTTATGTTTGTTACGCGATTACACCGTCAATTGTGGATCGATTTTGAAAATTATTTTTTTTTTCTATTTATTTATGTCAATTGACATAACGCAGGCCATTGCAAAAAACAAATGTAACGAAATAATCGTTAGGGCAAGATCGCTTATAACTTTGAAAGAATATTTTTTCTACCGGCAATATTTTATTGCCATTATTTAGACTATTTAGAGGAAAGAAGCCATTGCTCGGGAGTGCAAATTGTTGGCGTAAATGGCGCTGTAATCAAGCACAGCACGATGCATTCGGAACTAAATTTACCATTTGCGTAGTGTGTTTATTTAGTTATTAATCAGCAGTGATCGGAATAGGTAGAGTTATATTTACCTAAACTTGATGCATGTTCATTCAATAGCTATGTCCACACCTATGCGCTTTCATGTGCAACTTGCGCTTTCAACTTTCAATCGTCTTGCGTCAAGCGCATGCAATACGAGGGTGACACAGAATCTTCAATAAAATCCAATGTTTTAAGAATAAGAATAAGAATAAGAATTATTTATTATCCAAAAAGAGTACATATTCCTTAACTTAATTTACAGCGGATCCCAAACTAGGCTGAGCCTGTATCTTGGGCATCCCAGGAGCGAAGTTAACATGTGGTCATTGATTTTTTTTTTTTTTTTTTATTATAATTTTTTTTTTTTTACTTTGTCTTCCGCCATTTTATTTGCAAAATGTTGCACGTCGACCCAACGGTGACGGATCAGCGCGCGCTACGGGTATGCGCTGATATCAAACCAGTGTGAGTGCTAGCGCTGTGGTTGCAGAGGCATGCGTCATAGGAAAGCGCAAGTTGAACATGAAAGCGCACAGGTGTAGACATAGCTATTATGTGTTCCCATCTCACTCTCGCATGAATGAACAAGCGTCAAGTTTAGGTAAATATACTTACTCTACCTATTCCGATCACTGTTAATCAGCAGTACATTGATTACGTAGTACCTCTTAGTAGTCTGTGCCTCTTAGTAGTCTGTGACTGATCGAGTTGAGCGGGAGCGGTCGCGTTTGACAGAGCTCACCACAGATTATAAGGGTATGTCTAAAGACAGATAGGAATCAACCTTGGAACTGACAGTTCGTTAGTGGTCTCTGACAGGTCCGCAACGGTACTAAAACAAAATGGCGAAATGGCGGGGAATTCAAATTCTTACAGCAAATGCTTCATATGAAGTTCATTCTCGAATTGAACGAAATTAACTTTTTCGCGCTCATCGATGAATTTGACACACTTTATCATCAGCACGAATAAGTTAACTTCGTTCAATTCGAAAATGAACTTCCAAATTCCACATGGGATATTCCTGTAAGATAAAGCATGTTTCACAGTTTTCAATAAGAAAAATATTAAAACATCGAAAGCCAAATACATTTTCAAAACTAGACTGTTGCAGTGAAACAAACTTCTTAAAATAAAATGATCTGAATGAAAACGTAAATATTTCCGTAACTATAGACAGTACACAAAAATATTATATGACAAAATCTGCTTGTCTTATAGGAATGTCGAAATAAACACACACTAAAAATCTAAGAAAAGAAAAAAAGAAAAGAAAAGGTTTATTTGGTGCTAATAAAAATAAAAATAACACAATGGAAAATAACAAAACAAACTTAATTTTAACATATTTAACAACTTGTTAATATTTAAAAATGGAGTTATATTATGTGATCAACGGGGCACATCAAAGCAAAATCGATTTTCATTTTCATTTTTTAATTTAATAAACAACCACCAAAGACAGCATCGGCATAGTTTAGTTTAGATAATATAAATGACTCACACAGTTTGACACGCAGATCATTACTAATGTAGTCACGGATACAAATCGCCAATGAAATTTTTTAAGTCCTCACAGTAATTTAAAATTTAAGAAAAAAGCTTTTTTAAGTAAAATGCGCTTATTTTTACGTATTCTATACGATACAATAATAAAAAAATAGTGTCAATATGACATCGCACGATGAAAATTCCAACCCACTCTGCATTAGTAACAAAAATATTAATTTAGCGGCGAGGCGCAACTTGTTGAAATTACTCTGATGAACCTTCCCCGAGGGACTAGCCTCAATCCGTTACAATAAAAACTTGATGAAACAAAAAGGCTTACACAGTGAAACGGAAACGGCCGGTTGTCCAGATGAAATCTCCTCTGCAGTGAATAGCGTTGGACACGCCATGTATTTTCTCCTGGGCTTGCCTCCTCCAAGGAACAGATACTGCCTCTCAAAGTGTGATGAACACACTTTGAGACTCAGTAAGCGGCCTGCAGCTGCGCCTCGTAGACTCCCAGCATGCGGCGTCAGGAGCTGGCACCATATCCCACGTAGATCTCGGTTCCTGGGAAAACGAAAAAAAGTATTATTTGCTAAGTTCGACGTGCAATGCGTAACCACGCATCTCGTGATTGGCATTTTTGTTTAATAATGTTATTTATATTATTATTATGTTTATAAAATGCAAGATAAATTTTTTCGTGTTAGCTGTCAAATGACATTCAACGAAAAGGGTTGGTTTTGTATTTGAAATCTAACGGTAACAGAAAAAAAAACCGGCATATTGTATGTAATTCAGATTTTTTTTTTTTGTTGTCATTATACATAATAAATAAAACTAAATTATATTACAATATAAGCAAATTGTTTTATTTTACTAACTTTATTCATTCATTCTATCACTCAATTATACCCATACCCTTATAATCTGTGCTATACCTACCCTTATAGTCTTTGATTTGCTCTTACGGCAACGCTGCGGCGTGGTTCATTCGAACGACACTAACGTAGGCGAATGACTAAGGCAGATTCTCACCCGTGGAGCTCACAGCGTTATAGTAAGTAGGTGTGATACGTAAAACTCATACTTGTATTAACCAATAGAAGTTGTAGACTTGTAGAGTTCAAAAAGGATACCTAACATGTGTAGCCCGCTTTAGGGTGTCAAATCACATATTAAGCTGAAAGTACCTACATTATCACAAAATCGAATTACAGGCCAAAGGACGAAACAGATTTGATTTTTAAAGCGTAAACCTATACTTAATTTCTCGGTGCGCTGCATTCAATCAAGTCTTCAATTAATCAGTTTTAATTGAAATAAAAAATCACTTCAATGTGCAGGCGCTCAGATATTAGTGACTGTCTAGGTAAAGACGATATCAGCTAGATCAGATAACAGTAATATGAGGTATAATTCGATCAATGTTCCTCTATACGATTCCTGTGACAGCGGTATTTCATTATTATATTATCAAATAGGTTGCACCGTACTCAAGGCAAGCGAATAATTTAAAGCAATGTAATATTTTTTTAATAGTTTAAAAGATAAAAAAGAACTATTCAATAAGTAGGCCGCACGGGCACTTTTACTCGTTAAAATCTACCAGCGCTTCCCAAAAGGAGACCACTGCTAGAAGAAGCGCCGCAAGAAACTCAACAGTTAGTCATTTTTTTAATAAAACTTATGAAAGTGATACTACTTATTCTAGCATCATATAAAACTGTAAAAGTAATATCCATCCGTTAATCAAGAGTGCCAGGCGATCATTGTGGGGAGCTCACGTCGGCGTCTTAATTTGAATACAATTTCCGTCCCATCGGTTTTGTTTGATGGCATTTCTATCCCTTTCTTTGATTCAGTCAAGAATCTCGGTCTCGTCGTGGATTCGCCGCTCTCCTGGGATGACCAGATATCTGAGGCAAGTCACGTCCCGTTAAGTATCAAGACGTTACTCGTGCAAGCACTGGTGCTACCCATAATTGATTATGCTAATGTGTGCATAACTAATGTCAATCAGGACTCCCTCAACCGCTTAGATCATCTCAAAAATGGAATACTTTTTTCGTCTTTTTTTTCGCCGCTAACTCAACTGGCTTCCAAGCCGTCCATTCATCATTAAGGATTTTGTGCTCTCTCTCTTGTCTATTCTGTTCGAGCTCTCTGCCCCAGAATACATTACAGAATTAATTTCGATGTAAGTAGGTACCTCGCTCAGGCCTGGGTTTGAATTAGATACGCTCCTCCCACTATCTAAAACTCAAAATTCCTTCTTTTTGCTTTTAAATCAAAAAGTACGTCACGGAAAATTATAAAAAAAATTGTTTTGAAATGTGCAGATTGAGCCCTTTCATGTGACACCGACCTTTTGCTATAATCAAATCACTTTCATTTTTCAACCCCCATTCTAGACCCCTTTTAATTTTTTTATAATATTTATTTCATTTTTTTTTTACTAAAAACAGATGCGGGAATGCAAGTTATACAATTATGAGCTGAGAAAAACTGCTGTGACATACAGACAGAGAACGAAGTCTCACCATAAGGGTTCCTATTCTACCATTTTGGTACGGAACCCTAAAAAAGGAGGAGGTTCTCAATTCATCGGGATACTTTTATATATATATGTATGTTAATTAGTGATTGATTACTCAAAGACGGCTGGACCGATTTGTTAAATTCTTTTTTGTTTGAAGGAGTTTATTTATTTGATGTTAACGACCCGCAGGCTTATTGCCTAACGCACTCGCAATCGCGATCGACTTGAAGGTTGAAAGCGATTCCGATTACGAGCGCCTCGAAACATTGGTATTGTCTACCAGAATGATTCTGATTACGAGCGCAATCGCCTTCATAAACGAAACCAAGTGAATGGAAAGAAACGTTTTGTTTTTGCAAATACACTTTAATGAACGAATCTTTTAGATTATTTTAATAGTCCCTAATTGTAGCGTTTTTATTCACAAAATAACCGTATTTTTTACGTTTTTTATGGTAATTGCAATAAAAAGATTAAAATTATAAATATTTTCATTAATAACCAAAAATAAAAAATATTCTTAATAAAACTAAACGCAAAACTCAGTGATGCTTCGTAAACGCGAAGTCGTGAACTTCTTTATAGCTATCTTTGTAAATAGAGTGTATGTCACAGTGTCAGTTCAGTCTGTCAGTTTGAAATGTGAAAAACCGAAAAGTAAGTTATTTTTAACTATTATATATATTTTATAGTTTTACTATGTATTTTTACTTAGATATCATGGAAGAAATAAGAATTACAAATTTTCTTTGGAGTGTTTTTCATAGTGTAAACTTCGCAGTCAATATAAAAGCAGATTAACTGAAAAAAAGTGCTTTCTGCATCGTGCATCTGTTTAGCTGCGCGAGTTTTTCGCACTATCGGCACTTGGTCTTGTTTATTTGTCAGTCTCACTTGACCACATTCGTTGCAATATGACTGAAAAGTTGTGGTCAATAAGCAGACACGCTTATATTAATTTCACTTGTCACTAAGTAAACAACAAACTTTGTAAGTAAAGAACTAAGTGATAAAATTGCAACTCGATTTTTACCCACTTCCAATTTGACGACCACAGTGACTAGAGATTTTATGAAATATTTTATCGGTGTTAACATTATAGGATCTGTCCAATACTACGCCCCGCAACTCTTCCAACGCCACTACTTCCCTTCCGCCGTTGCTGGCTTTTTCGGCAACGTCCCCCGGGTGCTTGTCGCCTACGGGGTTCGAGGTGTTGGCACAAGCAGTGGCGACACCACTGCTAGAGCTAGAGTCGGTGCCACACCCATCGCCGCCCCCCACCACCTCCGCCCCCACCACCACCATCACCGCCTGCCGATCGCCGCCAACGGACAGGTAAACACTATTTAAATTAATTATTATCTCCCGAGAGTTAACCCTCAAGAGGGTGGCAGCACTTATTACAATAATATTTGTCTCATTCAGAAATCAATATTGAATTACAACTAATACTAACTTTATTTTCTTTATTTTCAGGAACAAGGAGAGTCTGTAAGGAAATTGTAATTTATTTTCACAAATAATCTCGCACACGAAGGGTCCATTGCCATTGTTTAGATCGAGTAAAAAAAGCCGCAAAAAATACGTTTCTTTTATGAGGACCATCTTATTTTTTAATATAACTAAATTTTTACCCACGACGGAATGAAGAAGGTATCGTCTAGGGTAAGATGTTATTTGTTTGTCTGTTTGTGTGTGCACTCGAACCACCTTACCTTACCTTACCATTTATCTCGAAAGCAATATTGGTAGGGGGGCGGACAGCGAACGGTTGGGATAGGACACAACAGACTACTAACATTGTTATACTTATGACGTGTTTTCAAAAGTAAGTTTGACTTGGCTAGCCATATTCGAGCCCATAATAGGCGAAGTCCATAGTTTCTATCAAAGGGTCGCCGTCATCGAAATCGATGAGGAGGACTATATATATATACTTATGTATTTTATTCAGACTGGCGAATAGTGCCCGCTGCACCCGCGTGGGTGACACAAATAGAAGAGCGGCGGCTCAACATCGAGTCCCAAACGGCCGCCGCCCTCAGCGACATCGCCCGGGCGCTGGCCGCTATGGGCGGGCAAGTTGTGGCGGCGCTGCAGGAGGTGGCGCAGTTGGCCCGAAGAAACGGGGAGACTGACCAATAATTACTTTTTTATTTTTTAGGGTTCCGTACTAGTACCGTGTGCTGTGTGACGTATACATATATATTATGTACGTACTCCACTGCGGCTGCGTCCCTGATACAGCCTACTAAAAGTGATATTTATATTTAAGACTCATTTATTTAAATTAAGTACACGTCCGTGTTTCGTTTACAAAAACAAAACAATTTGCTGTTAAACAGTTAATTAATTACTAAGATTAGTAAAGAAGATTGTTGTGAACATGTCATATAATATAACAAATATAATAATTAGACTGTGGTTTGGTTTGGTTTGATTATTCACACAATGATCCTGTCTTTAATAATGTGATGATATTATGCAGCATACATTAATATTAAAATCAAGGTTTGCTATTCATTGACCTTTGCTTTGACCATTGCTTGTCATTGACCATCTCCATGGTCAATGAAGCCTAATAAGATAAAGACTAACCAAAGATTGTTATGATTATGACATAACATCGACACCCAATTGCTCTTTCAAATGATTTTGATGACATTTTGATAACGCTACGTTATGGTCGAAGTAAAAGTAGTCCAAAATTTTAAATCAATAGGTAAAATAGCATCCCTGCTTGTTTTTTCCATACAATTGCCTTCAAATACATGACGTACCGAAATTAGTGTTATATTATGATCACTTGTCGTGATTGATAAAAAAAAACAACAGTCGATAGAAGCAAATAGGTATCCGTTTATTTGACCAAAAGTACGTTTGCCAAATAAAATAAAATAAGCTACATATAAAATAAGTATTACTATTACAATTAATGAATGCCGGTGAGTCCTCCACAACCTATCCTCCAGAGCTTGCCTCCCGCTATCTGAGATATTGCTTTGCTCAGCAGTTTGCACCTGGAAAGCTCCGTCCTGCCTGAGCAAATCCTCGTCCAGTGGGAAGCTGTCGCCATTGATTAGGTTGTGCAGAACGGCACAGGCATTGATGATTTGTCCTGTCTTAACAGGCGCATAATGGAGCACCCTGTGTGCCAACAAACATCTCCATCTATTTCTTAAGACTCCGATGCACCTTTCGGCGACATTCCTGGCTCGAACATGTTTATAGGTGCTGCTGGAGTTTCTTGCGGCGCTTCTCCTCCGCAATGATGGTCTTGTCCGAAGCGCTGGTAGATTCACTCTATATTACCGACGTGTAAAAGAGCCCGTATGTAGCCAATTTCCTGAATAAATATTTTGATATTGATTTTGGTGTAGTACGCCTCCGGCGTATCTGCAGCCGCGTTTAAGATCAGCACCATCATGTAGGGTCTTTGGGCGTAGTCGGAGTCTCCTGTGAAAAAAATTAATATCACATATCAAATTTTAAAAACGTAAATTTGATCATATTACCCAATATTCACTAAGAATTTGTAAGAAATTAATTAAGTGGTCATATTTTAATTGAATACCCGGAAACAAAATGAGGATTGAGGGCACCACCTCACGAT
Source organism: Tortrix viridana (assembly GCA_963241965.1). Classification (NCBI taxonomy): domain Eukaryota; kingdom Metazoa; phylum Arthropoda; class Insecta; order Lepidoptera; family Tortricidae; genus Tortrix; species Tortrix viridana. Next base: position 5,572,167 of record OY725198.1, on the reverse strand, counting down.
GCAGTCACTTTCCCCACGATTTTTGTCTCACATTCCTCAGCTAATGTATCATAGTTAAAATTCAATATGTACACGCAATATTTATGGAGTATATTTAACAATTAAAAGTCTTAAGGCTTCGTCGCAGCGGCGCGCGGCGCGTTCTTAGCGTGACGCAAGGGCGGCGTGGCAGTCACACTGCAGGCAGCAGAAAACGCTATGCAGCGCGGCACGGCGTGTTCTTAGCGCGACGCGTTTCAAAGAGTAAAGAGGGAAAGAGTGGCGACTTTTCGAATTTTCTATTAAAACTTATCTTAGCTGATTTTCGGTAGGTATAAACTTTTTTATCGTCTGTAACTCAAGATCCAATAAAGTCTACTTACTGCCGCACTCAGAGACGTCAATTAAGTTTTAAGTTTCATTAAAGTTGCTGCGTCTTATTCTATTGCTATAGCAAAGACAGTGACAGCAGCTACTTTAATGAAACTTAAAACTTAATTGACGTCTCTGAGTGCGGCAGTTAGTCGTGATAGTTTTCCTTTTGAGTGTGCATACTTAGTGGGTGTCAGTTTATATCGGACTTAATTTTCTTTTGTGATGCAACTACAAATTAACGGTTTTCGGATTGTTTTCTTTATTTGTGCTCTGAGACATTGCTTCTTGCCAAATTTCATGATTCTAAGTCAACATGAAGTACCCCATAGGTTTTGATTCTCTTGGATATGTGGCATAAACGGCCGTATCTTTTGATTGCGTTGACTTAGATGTTTGATTTTTTTCACTGATCTAAGGGATTGCAGACTTAAGTATTTGATATTATAATTGCAACTTGATACCTCCATGTGTTCCTGAGAAAAAGGGTCTTGACAGACACACAGACAGACAGACGGACAAGAAAGTGATCCTATAAGGGTTCCTTTTTTCCTTTTGAGGTACGGAACCCTAAAAACGGACAGACGGACGGACATGGCGAAACTATAAGGGTTCCTAGTTTGACTAAGGAACCCTAAAAATGAGGGCGCTGTTCGGAATGAAATTGGCAACATGATCCAAGGTTTACTCTAACTTGTGGTGGTTGCCATTTGAAAATAGCTTTAGTTCTACCTACATTTTCTAGATACAGCATTTGTCATACAAGCAAACTTGACCATAGAGTCGCCACTCTTTCCTTCTATAATTACTTTACTCTTTGGAATGCGCTAAGAACACGCCGTGCCGCGTTGCATGGCGCGATCGTGCCGCGCTCTCTATGTGGCGACTGTCTGCCGACTCGCGCCGCGCCCGGCAGAAAAATCACGCCGTGCCACGCTGCAGCGCGGCCGAGTTGTGCTGGCGCGGCGCGCCTGCAGCGACGCGCGGCGTGATGTGATTTTGTGTGACGGCCTGCATACAACTCCTTGTTAATTTCCACGCTAAGAACGCGCCGCGCGCCGCTGCAGGCGTGACGCGCTGGCTGTATCACTTAAAGTAAATAAAACTGCGTTATGGCACACACTCCAAAACACATCATTCCATCATTGTTTTTCAGTTTAACGGAATGTTGCCGAGCCTAAAATGGAACAAACTATCTCCTTGCAAAATTTCATTAAGATCAAGTCGGAGAGTTTTTCACATTTCTAATATTAAGTATGTACATACATTAAACATAGAGTAATTAAATTATCAAGCAGAAAATTTATAAAACTTTGTTAGTGTTTGTTTAATTTACGTACTTATTGGGCCGATATACTGGAACTGCCAATTTAGTGCCTCTTTATGAGGCGGTCTTTATTTAGCCCTTTTCAGTGAGTTTTTGAAGACTGTTTTATTTTTTTCGCTTTTTAGTGTTGCACCTAATATTATTATGTGATAAACTGAAGCACATAAACATCACATTAAAAAGCCGGTCAAGTGCGAGTCGGACTGGCTCACCGAGGGTTCCGCACAAACTTGTAGGCATGTAAATAGTTTGTAAATCACAGGAATACAACATAAACATAGTCCAGTATAAACTGACACGCAATAAGTATGCACTTTCGTACTTAGTGAGTGTCAGTTTATACCGGACATTTTTTCATGTGATGTAACTACAAATTAACGGTTTTCGGATTTTTTCCTTTACTAGTGCTATAAGACTTTGCTGCTTGCCAAATTTCATGATTCTAAGTCAACGGGAAGTACCCTATAGGTTTTGATTCCCTTGAGATTCCCTTCAAAAACGGCATAAACGGCTGTATCTTTTGATTGCGTTGAGTTAGATGTTTGATTTTTTCACTGATCCAAGGGATTGCAGACCTATTTGATATTAATTTCAACTTGATACCTCCACGCATTCCTGAGAAAAAAGGTCTTGACAGACACACAGACAGACAGACAGACAGACAGACAGACAGACAGACAGACAGACAGACAGATAGACAGACAGACAGACAGATAGACAGACAGACAGACAGACAGACAGACAGATAGACGGACAACAAAGTGATCCTATAAGGGTTCCATTTTTTTAATTTGAGGTACGGAACCCTAAAAACAATATAGTCTAATACCAATTTCTCATCAGTCATCACCATTAACAAAATGTCGCTGTCCAAGATGCAGGGCCGTTAATAATTGAGGAGTTCTCCCGGTACGTCACCATCAGTTGCACTTCACCATCACCACATGCATTATAATGAGTATTAAAGTAGCTTCATATTCTTAATTAAGAAATCTCATTGCTGGCGTCAATCACTTACGACTAAGGAGTTCAGTGGTCATCTCTGGTCTTCATCATCAGTTCCTGTTCACCAAGATGTGCTTTTAGAATGCAAATTCTTAAAGTATTATACAATATACAATATAGCCTAATACCAATTTCTAATCACCCTTAACAAAATGTCGCTGTCCAAGGTGCAGGGCCGTTAATCATTGAGGAGTTCTTCCGGTACGTCACCATCAGTTGCACTTCACCATCACCACATGCATTATAATGAATATTAAAGTAGCTTCATATTCTTAATAAAGAAATCTCATTGCTGGCGTCAATAACTTACGACTAAGGAGTTCAGTGGTCATCTCTGGTCTTCATCATCAGTTTCTGTTCACCAAGATGTGCTTTTAGAATGCAAATTCTTAAAGTATTATGCAATATACAATATAGCCTAATACCAATTTCTCAACACCCTTAACAAAATCTCTATGTCCAAGGTGCAGAGCCGTTAATCATTGAGTACTCCCGGTACGTCACCATCAGTTGCACTTCACCATCACCACATGCATTATAATGAATATTAAAGTAGCTTCATATTCTTAATAAAGAAATCTCATTGCTGGCATCAATCACTTACGACTAAGGAGTTCAGTGGTCATCTCTGGTCTTCATCATCAGTTCCTGTTCACCAAGATGTGCTTTTAGAATGCAAATTCTTAAAGTATTATACAATATAGCCTAATACCAATTTCTAATCATCCTTAACAAAATGTCGCTGTCCAAGGTGCAGGGCCGTTAATCATTGAGAAGTTCTCCCGGGACGTCACCATCAGTTGCACTTCACCATCACCACATGCATTATAATGAGTATTAAAGTAGCTTCATATTCTTAATTAAGAAATCTCATTGCTGGCGTCAATCACTTACGACTAAGGAGTTCCGTGGTCATCTCTGGTCTTCATCATCAGTTCCTCTTTACCAAGATGTTCTTTTAGGATGCAAACGCTTAAGGTATTACAGGAAATATCGCAATCGATTATGTGTGCCTATAACTTTAGAGGAGTTCCCTCGATTCCTCATGGATCCCATCATCAAATTCTAACGTGGTGACAATGGAAACACCTTGAAATTATACCCTTACAAACAAAATAATAATTTTTAAAATCGGTCCACAATTGACGAAGAAATCAGTGAACATACATAAAAAAATACGAACAGTGGAACATAGAACCTCCTCCTTTTTGGAAGTCTGTTATAAAATAGTTACCTTCAGCTCCGGTTGTACAGCTGTATTGCGCCGCCAACTTTTGAGGATAGGGCCAATTTCGTTGCACAACCTAACAGATTGTGGGTTTGTGAGCCTGAAATTTGTCGGGCATCTCCAGTGGGTTGCTGTTGGGCCTCAGAAGCCGCCTCGACACCCTCACTTGCGTTTTTAGGCGCTCCTCCTCCGCAATCGCCAGCAAATAACTGCGTGCCATTTTGAATCTCTCTGTTCAAAGGAAAACATATTAGAGGTAATTTTAATTACCAAGGTGCCTATTTAAGTCAATTATTATTATATTTTACTTTAAATTATAGAAAAATCAAACTTACAATCACTCACTCCACTGAATATGGTTACAATGGAGTCTCCGCTTTCGTTTGACGGCTCGCAATCGGCTTGAATCCAAGTACAAATTGTCATTTTACTTACGTAAAACCAATTTTTGGCAAATCATTCATTCACTTGGTTTGAAAAATGGCTCGCTATCGCTTTCGAATGCGATGACGTTACGTGGAACAATTGTTTCAATTTTGAAGGCAGACTTGCCTTCGACTGTCAAAAATGAAAACGATCGCGATTGCGAGTGCGTTAGGCAATAAGCCTGCCGAATTTTTACACACACACACACACACACGTCATGTTCTTGCGGAAGCAAGCACCTACGTATTTGAAAGTATGAAATAAGTAAATACGGCTGTCCCAGGGATCATGCATTGACCTAATTATAGTACCTATCTATCTAATTTAATACAGAAACTAATTTTACCTGTGCATTATGGACCATTCATGTTTTCTAACCTTTTTGATTATATCTGCGATTATAATTCAACGTAAGTCCTTTGCGTTTACGCATCACATTGATCCGATTCTTAGAAAATATGAAATGAGGCTTATGTATGTACTAGCAACCCGCCTCGGCTTCGCGCGGGTAGCAGAGCATATACACACCTAAACATAATGATAATATAATAATAATAATAATCCAGCCTATGTACGTCCCACTGCTGGGCACAGGCCTCCACTCACAACGATGGGCTATCTAGTTCCCACGCGGGCCCAGTGCGGATTGGGAACTTCGCACACACCGTCAAATTGCTTTGCAGGTGTGTGCAGGTTTCCTCACGATGTTTTCCTTCACCGAAAAGCTCATGGTAAATTTACAAATTATATTTCGCACATAAATTCCGAAAAACTTAGAGGTGCGAGCCCGGGTTCGAGCCCACGGTCCTCTGCTTAAGAGTCGGCAGGTCAAACCATTAGGCTACCAAGGATATTATAATTTATAATACACCTAAATTTTCCTCATGAAGTCATGAATCACCCCGTCCAATAGTGAAGAAATCAGCAGGAGGTTATACGAACGAAACACGTAACTGCGGCCGGCCACTCCTTTAGTAGAATTAGGGCCTGTTGCACAATCGACAAGTGTAAATGCTTGCATGTAAATGTCTCGATCTGTGAAAAATACCGGTCAAGTGCGAGACGGACTCGCGCACCGAGGGTTCCGTACTCCACTCGCACTTGGCCGGTTTTTATTTTTTGTTGTTTTCCATTAAGAGGATTGTGAGGTGACGGCTTTCCATACAAACGGCTATAACGTAACAACTTCGACCAATTTTTGATACAGTGTCAGTCGGGACAAAAACTATGTCCGTACGTTTCGTTTTTTTCAATATTATTAATAAATTTCGATTTATTCCAGTTTTATTGTTTTCATACGAAAGTAATTTCGGCCATAATCTCTTTATAACTAATCAATATTTAAAAAAAATTAAACGTACGGATATATTATTTGTTCCGACTGACCACATATGAAAAATTGGTCGAATTCGGTTAACGTTTAGGGGGTGGAAAACGTTATCGCCGTTTGTATGAAAAGGCTAGATTTTGCAGCTGGTTCACAGTCCTCTTAAGGTTTGCACTATGATCATACCTTGTATGTATTACCGATTTAACTATAGAACAAAATAACATTGACAAAAAACGTTTCTAGTATGGGGGGGGCCCCTTTATTTTTAATTTAATTTTATTTTTATTATTTGTTGTTATATCGGCAATAGGAATACACAATCTGAAAAATTTCGACTATTTACCTATTACGGTTCATGAGATACAGCCCGCTGACAGACACATGGACGGACGGACAGCGGAGGCTTAGTAATAGGGTTCCGTGGCACCCTTTGGGTGTACGGAATCCTAAAAAAACAGTCACCAACGAATCTTGATTCTTTTTAGGGTTCCGTACCTCAAAGAAAAAAACGGAACCCTTATAGGATCACTTTGTTGTCCGTCTGTCTGTCTCTGTTTGTCTGTCTGTCTGTGTGTCTGTCAGGACCCTTTTCCTCAGAAACGCGTGGAGGTATCAAGTTAAAATTAATATCAAATACATAAGTCTGCAGTCCCTTGGATCAGTGAAAAAATCAAACATCTAAGTCAACGCAATCAAAAGATACGGCCGTTTATGCCGCATATTGAAGGGAATCTCAAGGGAATCAAAACCTACAGGGTACTTCCCGTTGACTTAGAATCATGAAATTTTGCAAGAAGCTATGTCTTATAGCACAAGTAAAGGAAAAAAATCCGAAAACCGTTAATTTGTAGTTACATAACATAAAAAATAGTCCAGTATAAGCTGACACTCACTAAGCACTAAACTGCGTACTTATTGCGTGTCAGTTTATACTGGACTTTGTTTATATTGTATTCCCGTGATTTACGAACTATTTACATACCTACAAGTTTATGCGGAACCCTCGGTGCGCGAGTCCGACTCGCACTTGACCGGCTTTTTTTAGTTCTGTATTCTGCGGATGCTGAAGCCATGACCACCCACGCCACGTCAACGACACGCAGGAACAGCCCGACGACGACGTCTCCTCAACAGACCCGTGAGGCTCGCAGAAGACCTAAATTGAACTTGAAAGAGAGATTCTTGGACTCTCTCTCCGAACCCGGCGGACGAATCAAAATGATTAATGCACGTCAAATCCCTCATTTAAAGAAAAGTTGGAATAAAAATAATTAACAATATGGTTTTTTTTTAATTATTTCTCCTTAGGATGGCTACACTTAGGGTTAGACAAGTTGCATTCGATGAACGTTAGCACAGTATAAATATAGCTAAAGCAGTAAAGAAACTACGAACAAACGTTCGAAACGTCGCACTCACACAGACGCGCTATCAGATTCAAATTAAAACGAAGGGCATATTGATATTGATAACTTTTTACTTGAAACAGCCGTCAAGAACACTTGGAAGTATATACAGTACAAAACACAACTTGATACTTGAAAAATATTTATACAAATAGACTGTATGCACTTGAAAAATTACTAGAAGCAAAATTGGATTAACAGTATTAATAAAAAGATATTAAACAATAAAACATCCGTTTTACAAATGTTTATATGTTTGTACAAGTAGGGAGATATTATTATTAAAACTTTCAGTTTCGTATGTATCTTGTCTAGGGCCGCAGCTGCGTCGCCTGCGCAACAAGCGTGACTAACTCTTACGCAGTCTACTTAGTTAATCTATTAACAATCCAATTGCGAGTCGGGCTCGCGTTTAAACGGTTCCGTACGTGAGAGTCGGACTCGCGCACTGAGGGTTCCGCACATATTTGGCTGGTTTTTAGTATGTATTTGTTGTTTTACTATATTTCATACCAAATTTGACGCTTGTATGTTTTACCGTTCTTACGATACAACAAAAATAAAAATACGTTTCTTGTATGGGGACCACCCCTTTATTATTCAACTTTCTTAATTTTTAGGGTTACCTCAAATAAAAAAAAACGGAGTCCTTATAGGATCACTTTGATGCCCCTCTGTGTGTCTGTCAAGACCCTTTTTCTCAGGAACGCGTGGAGGTATCAAATTGAAATTAATATCAAATACTTAGGTCTGCAATCCTTTGGATCAGTGAAAAAATCAAACATCTGTAGTCAACGCAATCAAAAGATACAGCCGTTAATGCCGCGTATTCAACGGAATTTTAAGGGAATCAAAACGGAGGGTAGTTCCCGTGGACTTAGAATCATAAAATTTAGCAAGACGCAATGTCTTAAGCTTTCGGCACACCAAACGCGTGTCAGGCGCGTCGCGCTTTGAACGCGGGCCCGCGCATGTCGTAAAACAACAAATCAAATTTAACCCGGCACACCAAAAAGTAACGCGTGCCTGCGCAGGGCACGCGTTCGAGCTGCTTCGCGCCGCAGACAACTCGGGCAGCGCGTCGCGTGGCGTGCGCGAAGCAGGCGCGTCGCGCGCGCTGGCATGCGTCCCGTCAGCGCGGCGTCGGCGCAGGTACGAGTCGTTGTATTTTTTGTGTGCGCAGCGCTGGCACGCGTTCGAAACGCGTTGAAGCTGCCGCCTGCCTGCAGTGTGCCGGTGCTGCGACGCTCACGCCACGCGACGCGACGCGACGCGCCTGACACGCGTTTGGTGTGCCGAAAGCTTTATACTTAGTGAGTATCAGCTTATACTGGACTTTATTTTTTATGTGATGTAACTACAAGTTAACGGTTTTCGGATTTTAGCCTTTACTTGTGCTATAAGACATTGCTACTTGCCAAATTTCATGATTATAAGTCAGTGGGAAAGTACCCTATAGGTTTTGATTCCTTTGAATATGCGGCATTTATAAACGGCCGTATATTTTGATTGCGTTAGCGAAGATTAACAAACATGTATATAATAAAACTGCGATACTAGGGTACAAAAGGAGTATAATTGAAATCAATAACTTAAATTACCACTTTTATAATCAGTTCTTAGGTCTGAACACTCGAGGTAATGACAACGAACTGTCTTATTTCTAACGGACATCTGCTTTTATATCCTCGTTTTCTTTACGAGTGTAGATCGGCAGGAAGCACGATAGAAGCGCGGCGGTATTTGCCATAATAGTAGTTTATGTGACTGGTGCATAATGAGAGGCATTAAAATTCGAGTGTGTTTTTATGAAACGAGCCGATAGGCGAGTTTCATAATAGCATCACACGAGTGTTTTAATGCCTAATTATGTACAGTTACATACACTATTTTATCTACATACATATTATAAGCTCACTGTGATGTGTTCAGGAACCGCATGTTACGACCGGCATAGCCGACATTGATCAATTATTAGAACGTCAAAAATGGCGGCAACCGTAGTTTTTTTTTAATTCAGAGACAATCTAGAGTCGGCCTCTACTATCATATCGTTCGATATCAAATTATCAAGTAACATACGAGATTTGTCAAAATTGTATGCAATTGACATTTCATTTCGAATTAAATGTCATCTCGAGTGATATTAGAATGGAGGTCAAATAAAATTGTTTTGTTTTTCAAAGATGTTCGAAATTTGAAACTCATAACTTTATCAAATTTTATATCGTTATAAGAACATTATGTTACTGCTACAGATAAGAAAATTATCATAGTATAATTGCTTATTGTAAGTCATTGCCAACGGATTCTGAACGCATTATAGAGGACTTATGACATGTGTGTAGATAAATTAAATAAAATTACTCTAAGCTAGGAAATTAATTAACAGAAATCATGACACGTAGTTATATTTTAGCCAAGACGCTATAAATAAGTAATGGGGATCTGTTGGTTAAATTAATACGTAACCCTAAAAAAAATAAACGATAATTATTAATCGTCCTCATTCGAAATGCTAGTTGATTTGATTTGTAGTTGTGGAGACAGACAGATGGCTTCGCAGCGATAAAATGTCTTTACTATTTTTAAAATTGACGATAATCGCATCTATAATTGTGATTCAGAGTAAGTCAACTGCAGTTTTTAGATTATTTGCTTTCACTTGCCTTTGCGCAAAAAAACAATTGAGCGATTCATCGCATCAGCCGAAAGACTACTTACCCAGCATCTCCACGACGCATTCGATTTCGTGGGTGAATTTCCGGGCGTTTCAACCTCCCGTTATCACCGTTTTCAATATATTGACGAAATCAATGACACATACCAGCAACTTCTGATGTAAACTGAAGCAGAACCGGGGGTAGTTAATTACTTACTTGTTACAGGCTTGTTAATTACTAGATGATAACATAATAGATAACGTTACTTAACGGTAATTTCATTAAAATACTGTTAACTACCGTTAAATTAAAGTTAAATACCGTAAAAAATAAGTTTAAAACAAGCTGATGACGGATGCGGATAACGTTAATAAAATAACGTCAATATTAACAATACTTTGCTTTTAACGTAAAAAAAACACTAAAATATACTAACAAAATTTTAACGATATATTTTGCTAACGTTAACTGTCGATCAGCTGGTAACGTTACCAACTTTTTAACTTTAAATCAAGCCCTGGCGTTAACCTGTGCTCTGTGAACCAAACACGCATGCGCATTGATGATTATTGCTAAGGATAAGAGTAAGGCCCAAAACGGGGCAACTCTTTAGTGGGCGAAACTGCAACTCTAGTTATTTTTGAGTTTCATGTTTATATTGTCATATGAAACCACACACGTCGCAACTATTATTTTAGTTTCTATCTCTTCGGCAAAAGCGCATGAAGTCAGGATGATATTCGACCACAAGCCACCCAGAGAAGAACTCAACGCCAGACGAGGCATAGTGTTGTCAAAAAAACTGTTCATGCCGTTCCGAAAAACCCTTGAGAGGAAGAAATTGATAACCAGCTTTCGACTTTTTCCGCAACTGTTCAAAGGTTGAATTAAATTATTTATTTTGTTAATAAAGGATAACAAGCAGTCGGTTTTCCCTTAAGATATAAGTACGTAAGTATCGTCATTAGACGAGCGCCACGCCGCCGGGGTGAGGTGGGCGGTTTATTCTACGCCTGAGCTTGAAGCTTAAAACAAAAACTGGGTAAGAACACGTCGGACAATGCTCAGTTTAGGGTTCCGTTGCCATTTCTATAAACACAAACAACCAATTTAACGGAAAGTACCCCATAGGTTCCATTCAATATGCAGCATAAACGGCCGTATCTTTTGATTGCGTTGACTTCAGTTTGATTTTTACAGCTCCAAGGGATTGCAGACCTGTGTATTTGATATGAATTTCAACTTGATACTTCCACGCGTTCCTGAGAAAAAGGGTCTTGACAGACAGACAGACAATGAAGTGATCCTATAAGGGTTCCTTTTTTCCTTTTGAGGTACGGAGCTCTAAAAAACTAACATTTCTTCTCTTCCAACCTAACCTCGCTTCTGCCCTGACCCCAGCCCTGTTAAGGTCGTGTTTATCAGGTGGACAAAAGCAAAAGTGGATAAATCATCTGTCACATTCTGACATTATGTATGTACCTAAGTGCGAAAGTGACGGATGCTTGAAAATCCACGCTTATCCACGCGATAAAGGCGTCCATAATACGCGGGTTGTGACCCATCAAAAAGATGCCAAACTTCTTATGCGTCAACTAACCTGCGCGGTGAGCGTCTCGCTTGACCGAGCAATGAAGAGAGAATTCGCTCGCCGCCGCTCAAAGTCGTGGCCAGCCCGGAGATCTGGTTCACAATAGGTCGGACCGACAGATTTGTCGTTGGCTGTCTGTCGGGTCTTGCTGTTCACACTGTAAGCTGCCTAATGTGAACTCCTCCATCGTTATCGACGATTCACCGCTGCCCATGCCACAAAGCAGTTTGAGTTGACGTGTACAATAGACGACGACGTTCTGGTTGTCATGTGGTATTTAAATACAAGACAGAGTAAATGGAAAAGAAAATATTGGGTGAATCATTGCCGAGCGCCACACCCGACAAGTGTGGACCGCGCAATACAAAGCAGTATTCCAATATTACATCAAATCCGACCGAAATCGTGGCCAAAAGTCTGGTAAATGTACCGTTGCGTTGCGCTACTGAAAACATATGCCAATGCTTCCGACGCATTTATCGTTCCGGTAAAACTGCCGGTCCAATGTGAACCTGCTCTTTTCCGGTATTCGGTACGGGACCCTAAAATCTTTAAACGATACGTTCGTGCCGCTGGAGTATATCATAAAAAAAAAAACCACAGATTAATTAGTTTATTGGTCTAGTTGACGAAGAACTCGTTGCCGCGCTGGTTCTGGTTGTGGCGCCACTTGCAGGCCCAGTTCCAGCAGGACATGCCGGCCCACGGCTCGTCCGTGTAGAACACCTGTCCGTTCTGGTACATCTGGAACACCATTGACCACGCGGTTAGGTTGGTTGGTAGTGACCTGACGCTGGTGTAACCGGGTTCGATTTAGGGGATGGGCGAATGTTTGTGACGTTCTCTATATAAAGGGACCTTATGGAGGCAGGCGGTTACGCCGTTTTTAGAACTGTTATCATAGTATTCGTATAGTTACAAGAATAAGAAGAGCGTAACTGCCTTCATCCATAAGGTCCCTTTATATTGAGAACGTCACATTTATGTGATGAGCGCGTATTTGTTCCTGAATTTTGGACGTATTCTATATATTTAGGTATGTATTTCTCTAAAAAACAAACAAAATATGCGTGTTTTTTAAAAACCTACCCGTATTCCCTAAACGATGGACACATGGCCTGACTTGAGGGGGGATGGGTATATGACCCTCTATGGTTAGCGCTAAATGACAGGATACGATGAGGCGAATGAGGCGATACGAGTCGAGTTGTACATATAAGTAATTCGAGTAACTCGAGTTACATTAACGGATCAACTCGTCTGGCCCGCCTCTAATCTAACTTAGTCTAAGGCTGCCTTTCTATTGAAGCGAAGACGAGCGGAGCGGTGCGAAAAGGACCAATCAGATTCCTCTATAGTTTCTCTGTGCTATGCGTTAGTGTGGGTACGTGTGTGTCTCCGCCTCAATCGAAAGGCAGCCTAAGAACTCGAGTTTAGAGACTCGTCCGATCGCGAACTTTGGCTTTGGCCGCTATAACGTCGGAGCATAATGCTGAGCCAGCATCCGTTCCTCTACGGCGAGGACGCGAACACATTATGTGTTTTTTTATAATTTTTTAAGTTCTATCTTTGTTCTTTTCGAGTCTTTCATGTAGTGAATGTCTTTCTTTCTTTCTTATTCGGGCGAGCGAGAGCGAGTCAAGCCGATCCCGCCGAGTTAGTAAGGGCCACTTGCGCGGTCCAGAGTTAATTTAAATAACCTCGAGTTAAATGCTAACGCAGGGTTAAGTAATTATTTTTTCTTGTACTGCCTAGACTTAACACTTAACAATGGGTTAAATATTTAATTATTTAACCCACCAAAATTGGAGGGTACACTTTTTAACTCGGGTTTTAAAATGTCAAATTGTGAGGTACCGATTTGACAGATAAAATAAAATGACGGTCGCCATTCAACATAATCGACCGAAAACGTAATGTCACTTCAAATCTGACAGAAAGAAAAGGACCTATGGAAGTCTACTGTTATGTGAGAGAGAGAGAAGAATACTGATGTCATTCGTTATCTTGTATTTCGCCGGGTGTAAGCAGAAGGAATAAAATTTTCGGGTTAGTAAACCCTGGGTTAATTTCTTTATATGCAAGATAAACTCAGGTTAATAAAATAATTTTTCAACCCCGGGTTATTAAACTCGGAGTTATTTTATTATATAAAAATTTCCGTGCAAGTGGTCCAAGAATATTAACTCGAGTTACCTACTCTAATTAGAAAAAAAAACTCGACTCGTCCCATCGCTAACAGATGGTGGTAACGCTTTGGACTCGCAAAAGGTCCATCAAGTAAAGATACGTACAAAGGACAAGTCCGAGCTCTTGTAGGTGACACCGTCGTATCCGAAGCGCAGCACGAAGTTCATGGAGAACACAGAGAAGATGCAGCGCACGTCGGTGGTGGCGGGGATGAAGTAGCGGTAGGGCCCGCACCAGTACGACACCTTCGGCTCGTACTCCACCGACTCCGGGAACTCCTCGCGGGGGTTGATCCTGGATGCCAGCGATTTAGTCACCAAATATCAACATGGGAATCATGGGCGGTTACGCCGTTTTTAGAACTGTTACCATAGTATTCGTATAGTTACAAGAATAAGAATAGCGTAACTGCCTTCCTCCATAAGGTCCCTTTATATTGAGAACGTCACATTTATGTGATGAGCGCGTATTTGTTCCTGAGTTTTGGACGTATTCTATATATTTAGGTATGTATTTCTCTAAAAAACATACAAAATATGCGTGTTTTTTAAAAACCTACCCGTATTCCCTAAACGATGGACACATGGCCTTCATTCATATTAATTTATTGCATCCATGGTATTTACAGAGGTCTTACAAGGATAAGGTACTAGACATGGACCCTACTAGGGTATGGCAATGTTATAACTAATTATAACTAATTAAAAGATACATATCAAAATATGTGAGAAGGTAATATTAAATTATCTAACGATCACTGCGATGGATGAATATGATGCCTCAAATTATTGGTGTTTAGACCATAGACACGATTAGTTACTAAAATACTCGACTAAGGTCGGAGTTTACCAACCAATTTAACGGACTGTTAAATCCTAATCGGCTGTTAGTCAATACATTTTGACAGCCGTCAGACCTCCAATCGCCTGTTTAACTGTTGGTGAACTCCGACCTAATACTAACCTAGTCTTAATTAGCCTTAAATCCTTGTTCGGACTGCATTAGTAATTGAGTTTGAGTTTCAAACGTGAAATACAAACTCGTCAATATACCAACTCGACTAAAATACTAACCTAGTCGTAACTAAGGTAACTGCGCCTATTACCGCGGGTATCAAAATCGGCGTCCATCAGCGTGGCATTTTGAAATGTGCATTTTATAAACAAACCGATCGATTTCCTAAAATATATATTTTACATGAACGAAGCTTATTTACTTGACTAACGGACCTATTAGCGCTATTATGTGTGAATCAAACAAAGTGCTCGCAATTCGTCAGTTTCTGCGAAGGCAGCGCAGAAAAGATCGCGCCATACTAACGCGTGACGCCACATGTAAGGGAACTCGAATCTTATTTAGTATTTTACGTAATACTTATGGCAATTGAACTAATGTTATGGTATTTAAATGGTTGTTTATTGTTTTCTGCATGACTTCTGAGTACTCTGTATATATTTTTAGGCCTGGAAATACGTTTAAAATGGAAAATAAAATACATCGGTGATAGACGCCATTTTTTGATGTGGTTACTAATACTGTGGTATACCACGGTAATAGTTAGTGGGGATTTTTTTTATTATGCTTTATTTTTGGTATTTGGATCGTTTATACTTATACTTTCTTACAGTTATTCTAATCTTGATCTATTCACGCTATTAAAGAACTATTTCCGTGGTATGGAAAGTATTCAACAAACCCTTAATTTTTAACAAAAACTTCAGTACTGAATTTGTAGTTTCTATAGAAACCTTTATTTTGTGAAGTTGTTTAAATATTGAGATAAAATCATATATTTACTTACCAGATATGTGATTTTGGTTTTATACCAAGGTCGTTATATATATTATTGATTAGTAATGACAATACAACTGTATCCATTTGTTTTTATGGGTCGGAATTAGGTTTTACAACACTCCAAATTAAGACTATTACCGATGGTACGATCAGATAACCCTCGGTAATATAACGTATGGGAACCTATTGCCGACCCATTCAATATTTGTTTGGGTCGGTGATAGGATCTTAAAGAAGTGTCTATTACCGAGGGACATTTAAGACTTATATTAAAATTAATCACATTTAGGGTACTGTAAGAACAGATTTCTTCGATAAAATTGACATTTATTAAGATTTTCAATAGTTGTAAATACTCGTATGAATATGTACAACTATTGAAAATGACAATTGAAAACTGAATCGTATTATTTAAATATGTTTCTCATCTTCATACGTGTAGTGAAAGGAGATGAATAAGTATTACAGCAAAATTGGTTACCTATTTAAATTTAGATTTATAACATATATTAAAAAAAATCCTAAATATAATCATATTTTAACATTTTATTTATATTTCCTTAAAAAACTTGACGTACAAAAATAATATACAGAACCAAAGCGGTTATTATTTTATTAACCCTCGGTATTAAGATCCGAATCGTGAGTTGGATTTCTATTACCGATGTTAGAAAGTTGCTGCTTTTTATACCCTCGGTAATGGAAGCTGAATTCGCGGTAATAGAATCACAGCCTGTCCATTACCACGGTAATAGAAGACTTGGGTATTTTAGTTTCAATAATTATTTTATAAGATATAATATTTAACATAAAATGAGTCCAAAAAGTTACGACGCTGAGAGTTCAATAAACACTCTCAAATAAAAAAAATATTATCGGTCATTAAAGAGCTTTGATAACCTTAATTTCTTGGACTCATTTGAAAACTTACTTAAGTACCACGGTAATAGGCGCACTTACCTTAGCCCTAAGCGTGCAAATTTAGGTGCTATTACTACCTAAATAAACTACTAATGACCAAATAAAACAAGTATAGGCATTTTGCGAGATGTTCCATAACCTTGTTTTCACACAATTCGGTTTTCGGTGATATCTGTAGCTTAATAAAAATTATTACGACCTTATAGCGATTTTATCAAGACGGGACACTTATTTTCAACCTTAAGCGTGAAGTCTTACGTTCGAATATGGAATAGATGTATTAATTTCCCTAACATCTGTCTATAACTAGTAACAGACGCTCGAACTTGGTCCGGTCCGGACAACGGATTTGGTTCGCTCCGAACCAGATCCGGCCGTGTGTAGAGCAGTCCGCGGACCATATGCGCCGACATGGTCCGCGGACTGCTCTACACACGGCCGGATCTGGTTCGGAGCGAACCAAATCCGTTGTCCGGACCGGACCAAGTTCGAGCGTCTGATACTAGTTTATCTCGTGTATGCATGCTGCATGCTATAGTACGTTCGCGTTAAGAATGCAGTGAATCATCGTTGTCCGCCGGCTTAGCCACGCCCCCTAACCAATCGTCGCTCAAAATTAAAAAGTCAAGTGCACAGTGACTAGTTGAAGGCAGACTTTTGAACGAAACGGTTGTGTCCTTTACGCGCTACTTACATAAAATTGTATTAAAAATGATTACCTCACCTATTCGTTAGAATAAAAGAGGCTCGATAATTCATAGCGGAGAAAGAAAAGTTATTTATAATATTTTCAAGTACTTTAAACAGTGTGAATTTGGATGAGTCATGGAACTCGCAGAAGAACATTCTTTTATAATAAATACGAACGAAGATTCTACTGATAATTATTGAAATATATTATTAATGACTTTGTTTTAAGACATTTTTTTTATATTTATCCATTAAACTTAATGTTTTAAAATATAACTCCACTGGGAATACACCTTTACCCTGCAGTGGCGGTGATGACTCACTGTATTCTTAACGCGAACGTACTTATAAGGCCGCTGGGGGCCAGTTATTTACTTGTATATGCACTGCGCGTCGCTGAAGTTGTCCTCGGAGTGGCAGTACAGGCCCTGGCTGGCGTCGGTCGTCTGGAACTGCTCCGCGTGCGGCCCCACGTACGTCGCCTCCGAGTGCCGGTGGTAGAAGCCCGAGAACGCGAACGCACCTGGAGAAAAAAAGTCACACTTCGTATTGACGTGGTTAGTCGGTGACTAAGGTAGTTCCTGAGAGCGACTACTACCTATTTATTACCTATCTTTATCTTGTCTTTATACAGGTGGACAATTTCAGATATACTTAAGAGTTACATAAAAATATCCCATGGACAAAAGCCATGGTAGCCTAATGGTTTGACCTGCCGACTCTTAAGCAGAGGGTTCGAACCCGGGCTCGCACCTCTAAGGGCTTGTTTACGGAGACGCGGGGCGTGCAGCGGGGCGTTGTTGTTTGCGTGCACACTGGTCGCTGACCTAGTGGAAGTATAGAAGTCTTTCATAGTCAGCGACCAGTGTGCACGCAAACAAAGACGCCCCGCCGCACGCCCCGCGTCTCCGTAAACAAGCCCTAAGTTTATCGGATGTTATGTGCGAAATATAATTATAATTTTGAAATGTACAAATTAAGCCCTTTCATATGATACCCCATTTGCTATATAGCTTTGCTTAAATTTGTAAACCCCCCTTTTAGACCCCATTTGCAGTTACTACATAAAAAAAAAACTTTTTTATAAATTCTAATAATGAGGCCTTGTGCGGACTATTAAATACTAAATCTGCTCCAAATTTCAGCCAGATTGCTTCAGCCATTCCTGAGAAAAAGGGTCTTGACTGAACGACGGACAGACAGACAACAAAGTCATCTTATAAGGGTTCGTTTTTGGGTGAATTTCAGGGCGTTTCAACCGCCGTCATTAGTGTCACCAAATATATTGACGAAATCAATGACACCTACCAGCAACTCCTGATGTAAACAGAAGCAGAACCGGGGATGTAGTTTCTATCAGCATCAGAAGTTGCTGTAGTGTCATTGATTTCATCAATATATATGGTGACACTAATGACGGCGGTTGAAACGCCCTGAAATTCGCCCTTTTCAGTATTTAGTACGGAACAATAATAGTAGTTTATGAGACTGGTGCATAATGCCTAATTATGTACAGTTACATACGCTATTTTATCTACATACATTTATTATAAGCTCTCTATGATGTGTTCAGGAACCGCATGTTACGGCCGGCATAGCGGCGCGGCATTGATCAATTATTAGAACGTCAAAAATGGCGGCAACCATAGTTTTTTTTTAATTCAGAGACAATCTAGAGTCGGCCTCTACTATAATATCGTTCGATATCAAGTAACATACAAGATTTGTCAAAATTGTATGCAATTGACATTTCATTTCGAATTAAATGTCATCTCGAGTGATATTAGAATTGAGGTCAAATAAAATTGTTTTGTTTTTCAAAGATGTTCGAAATTTTAAACTCATAACTTTATCAAATTTTAATAATCTGAACATTATGTTACTGCATCATAGTAAAATTGATTGTTGTAATGCTGGTCATTGCCAACGAATTCTGAACGCATTACAGGGTGACACTGAAAGTTTTTAGAACTGGCCACTTGTAAACAAAATAATTAAAAAATAAGTTTAAATTTTGGAAATGGAACTCTTTGCCAATATTATTGAGTATGAATTTTATTCATTTGTCATTTGTTTTACGAAGTGGCGGCAAATTGAAAATTGTCTGTGTCACGTAAGCATGAATTTAACGCGAGAAAATTTTCGTGCAATGATTTTTTATGACTTTCGATATCATTTAAGTCAACAAGAAAGTTATGATAGACTACGATTGGCCTTTCCCGATGAAGCCCCATCTCTTGCCACTAATTACAACTGGTTTAATGAGTTTAAACGTGGTCGCATTAATCTCACCGATGATCTGCGTAATGGACGGCCTTCTACGGCGACGACTGAATAAATATAACATCAGTGTTGTGCGGCGTATGATAAAGACTGATAAAAGAGTGACCTATCAGCAGATTCGGACAAGCTTAGGCATCGGTATGAGTCAAGTGCACAAAATCCTACATGAACATTTAGCAGTCAGGAAGCTTTGTGCCCGGTGGATACCTCATAATTTGACCGAGGCCCAAAAACTCCATCGTGTTGATTGGTGCCGTGAAATGATTGAAAGATTTAACGCAGGTGACTCAAATGCTGTGTTCGACATACTTACGGGTGACGAAAGCTGGATTTACTGTTATGATCCCGAAACCAAAAGACAATCTGCTCAGTGGGTGTTTCCTTCCCAGGAGCTGCCAACTAAAGAGGTCAAAGCGTGGGAAAAAAGATGGTGGCCTCGTTCTTCGGAAGGACAGGTCATTACGCGACAATTGTTTTAGAGGATCGAAAAACAGTTACTGCAGAGTGGTACACTAACAATTGTTTGCCACTTGTCTTGGAAAAAGTTTGGGAGAAACGACCTCGCAGTAGAATCCTTCTTCACCACGACAATGCCTCGTCGCACACCGCCAGGCGAACGATCGACTATTTGGCGACGTCAGACGTGGAATTACTGGGTCACCCGCTGTATAGCCCCGACCTTGCACCTTGCGATTTTTATTTATTCCCGAAAATAAAAGAAAAACTTCGAGGAAAACGTTCTGTGGACGCCGAGGAAGCAGTGGCTGCGTTTCAAAAGGCCGTCGTAGAGACCCCTAAGGACGAGTGGGCAAAGTGCTTTTCTCAGTGGTTCCATCGGATGCAGCGATGTATTGACATGAAGACACTATTTTGAAAATATATAATAAAACTAATAACTTGCTAGTTTACTCAGTTTTTGATTTTCTAAGAACTTTCAGTTTGACCCTCGTATAGAAGACTTATGATATGTGTGTAGATAAAAACAATAATATAAGTGAGTAATAGGTGAGCCAGGACTACTTCTCCGGTGGAATGCTATGAGGAGGGATGCCGCGGGGTACCTCTAAAGGTGTAGCAGTGTGGTTTGCGCTCGCTGGCGAGGATCATCTGCGCGTCCTCCTGGCTGTGCGCGGAGGCGATGTAGTAAGACGTGCCCAGGCATTTGAACTCTGCACAATCAGGATAAGTAATTAAACAAGGGTAGTAATAAGCCGTGGTAGCCTAATGGTTTGACCAGCCGACTCTTAAGCAGAGGGTCGTGGGTTCGAACCCGGGCTCGCACCTCAAAGTTTTTCGGAATTTGTGTGCGAAATATAATTTGTAAATTTACCATGAACTTTTCGGTGAAGCAAAACATCGTGTGGGAACCTGCACACACCTGCAACGCAATTTGACGCCTTGACGGTGTGCGCGAAGTTCCCAATCCGCACTGGGCCCGCGTGGGAACTATAGCCCAAACCCTCTCATTGTGAGTGGAGGCCTGTGCCCGGCAGTGGGACGGCAGTGAGGCTGGATTATTATTTTCTATGAGGATTCTTCTGAATCTGCATTCTTTGTAAAGAGTAAATTTAGACACAAACCAGTCATTGATTAAGAGCACGTAATTGTTCGGTCCAGAATAAAGTATTAAAAAAAAGTAGGATAAGTATACATTAAAATTTAGTAGTAGTATTTTTCTTACCTGGGCTAGCATACAATCCGAAAGGTATCTTCGCCTGCGTGCTCTTTATCTTTGCTTCACTGGTGTCCATCTTCTTGTTCAACTTCAGCAGCACCATGGACATGAGCGCCATGTCGGTGGCGAACAGCAGGCGCTTCAGGTCTTTGACGTGCGCATCGATGAAAGAAAACAACTTCTTCTGGCCGCTCTCAAGGATCTCTCGACGCTCTGTCTGTTAATTTGGAGAAACGCCGTCAACTCCTGTAACTTTAACTATATAACCTATCTCTGCCTGGACATCAAAGATAAACAGAGGATTACAACAGTCATAGCAGGCATTTTGGAAACGTCTACCCAATCAGGATTGCCCATACCAATACACAACAAAGCCTGCATCTTGCAGAGCGTATGGAGTCTGAGGAGACAGTCACCCTCATCCTACTGGAATGTCCAGGCTTGACCATGTACTGGGCATCTCACCTTGGGAGGCCGTAGTTGCTCCAGAATGACGTCATCAACGTCAACATTGGTTCTGCTAGGCTTCCTAGGCTGCCGCAGCCAGACTGCCTAGAGCCGGCAGTCCCTTGTTTGTACGAGTACTGGGTGCCGCAGCGAGACTGCCTAGTGCCAGGAGCCCTGTGTCTGTGTAAGTACCGGGTGCCGCAGCCAGACGGCCTAGTGCCGGGAGCCCTGCGTCTGTGTAAGTACCGACTGCCAAGACTGCCTAGTGTCAGCATTTCTATGTTAGTGTTAGTACCTACCGGCGGGTGCCGCAGCTAGACTGCCTAGTGCCGTGAGTTCTGCGTCTATGTGAGTACCGGGTGCCGCAACTAGACTGCCCAGTGCCGGCAACCCTTATTATGCTACCAGATATCCGACGCCTTGCGTAGGCGCACAGCAGAAACAGTAGCCAAACTATATTCCAATTACGCAATTTGTTTTTTACATTCTTTTTTTTACGCTACATTGGAGCATTAACAGGATTGATACTCTTAATCTTTGTACAATTTATATTTTTAAATTGATTTGGGTTCTAGGATGATAAAATGACCGAATTAAATTAAATGATGTACTTTAAAGAAATTTATATATAAATTAATAAAAAAAACACTTACTTACATGATGTCTTTTATTTTTAGTTATTATAAATTGATGCCTAATTATTATTTATTCACAGCAGACTTACAAAATGACCTAATTATTAATATAAACTGTTTAAAAAAATATTATTCTAATTAATAGTTATTTCAGATAAACTATAAGAAAACAGACACAAAGTATCGAAAAAGTTCAAAATTGCGGCCTCTTTTTTATTATTATTTCTTGGACGTATTCTAAGAACTCACAAAAACTCGGATATTGGTCCGATAAAACCAGTCAAGTGCGAGTCGGACTCGTGCTTGTTCTATGATCGTACCAAATTTGACGCGTGTGGGTATGTATTACCGCTTTTACATATCTGACAGGCCGAGACAGGCCGGCGGACTGTTAGCCTGTTGTGCGCTTAATCCTTTCTTATCTTGAGGGTTTTTTCACCGGCTCCGATATAACGATATAATTCATGTACGAGTAATAAAAAAACACCGATTACGGTATTGATTCATACGGTATACAAAATTATATTTGTTTCATTTAAGGTAATGATTATAGATCACAGTGTTTTGTTTGTTGACAGGTGTTTGTTATGAGATACTTGTAGTACTTGTAGAGCTGCACAAGTAGATGTATGTAATAATAAAAACCTGGAATTTTTTGTACAGCATGTGGTGAGATCATCATTCCATGCTGTACAATGAAAATTTCACAAAGCCAGATTGCCGAGTGCCGGGAGCTCTGCGTCTGTATATGTACCGGGTGCAGCAGCCACACTGCCGAGAGCCGGGAGCTCTACGTCTATGTGAGTAACGGGTGCCGCAGCCAGACTGCCTAAAGCCAAAAGCCCTGTGAGTTTGTGCAACCCTGGTGCCGTAGCTAGACTGCCTAGAGCCAGCAGCTCTGTATCTGAGTGAGAACGGGGTGCCGTAGAAAAACTATCTAGAGCCAGAAGCCCTGTTTTTGTGTGAGTATCGGATGCCGCACCCCAGGTACCTAGTGCCAGAAACCCTGTTTCTGTGCGAGGACCAGGGGCCGCAGCCAGATCTTCTAGACCCAGAAGCCCTGTAAATGCGTGAGGACCGGGTGCCGCAGCCGGACTGCTTGGTGCCAGGAGCCCTGACTCTGTGCGAGAATCGGGTGCCGTAGCTAGACTGCCTAGTGCCGGCAGCCCTTTTTCCGAGTTAGTACCAAGTGCCACAGCCGAGCTGCCTGGTGCCGGGAGCCCTCTGTTTGTATAAGTAGCGGGTGCCACAGCAAGACTGCTTAGTGGCAGCTTTGTTTTTGGGTGAGTATCGGATACCGCAACCGAACTACCTAGTGCCGGCAGCCCTGCGTCTGTGCGAGTGCCGGCTGCCACGTCCAGACTGCTTGGGGTCGGAATCCCCGTGTTTGTGTTTAAGCTGCTTAGTGCCGCGAGCCCTGACTCTGTGCGAGAACCGTGTGCCGCCGCCAGACTACCCAATGCTAATTTGCCTAGTGCCGGGAGCCCTGTTTTTGTGTAAGTACTGTTTGCCGTGGTCCAACTGCCTATAGCCCGCCGTCCCGATTTTGTTTGATTACCGTCGAGTGCCGCCGCCAGACTGCCTGGTGTCGGGAGCTCTCTGCTTGTACGAGTGTTTAGTGCCGGGGGCCCTGAATCTGGGCGAGGACCGGGTGCCGCAGCCAGACCGCCTCGAGTCAAAAGCCCTGTGAGTGTGTGAGAACCGGGTGCCATAGCTGGTCTGCCTAGTGCCGGCAGCCCCGTTTCTGTGAGAGTAGCGGGTGCCTTAGACATATTGCCTGGTGTCACAACCAAGCTACCTAATACCGGGAGCCCTGACTCAATGCGAAAACCGGTTGCCGCAGCCAGACTACCTAATGTTAGGAACCCTGTGTCTGTATGGGTTCTGTCTGCCGCAGTCGGGCTGCCTAAGGCCCGGCGTCCTGTGAGTGTGGCAGTACCGGGTGCTGTAGCCAGACTGCCTCCTGCCGGAAACCCTGAGTCTATGTGGATACCAGGTGCCGAGTCCAGACTGCCTAGTATCGGAAGTCCAGGGTCTGTATGAGTACCGACTGCTACGTCCAGACTGCCTAGTGCCGGCAGTTCTGCATTTGTATGTATACCGGCTACCACGTCCAGACTGCCTAGTGTCGGGAACCCTGTGTCTGTGTGCGTACTGGCAGCCAACTCGTGACTACCTAGTATCGGGAATTCTGAGTCTGTATGAGTAGCGGCTGCCTCAATCAGACTGCCTTGTACCGGCAGCTCTGCATATGTGTGTGGACCAGCTGCCACGTTTTGACTGCCTAGTGTCGGGAGTTCTGAGTATGTATGTGGACCGGCTGCTACGTCCTGACTGCCTAGTGTCGGGAGCTCTGCGTATGTATGTGGTCCGACTGCCACGTCTTGAGTGCCTAGTGACGGGAGCGCTGCGTATGTGTGTGGTCCGGCTGCCACGTTCTGACTGCCTAGTGTCGGAAGCTCTGCCATTGTGTGTGCACCGGGTGCTACGTTCTGAATGCCTAGTATCTGGAGCCCTGTGTCTGTGTGAGTACCACCTGGCACATCCACACTGCCTAATGCCGGAAGCTCTGGGTACGCATGTGTATCGCCTGCCACGTCCAGACTGCCTAGTGCCGGAAGCTCTGCATCTGAGTTAGTACCGACTGAAATGCCAATACTGCCTCGTGCTGGGAGCCATGTGTTTGTGAGAGTACTGGGTATTATGTGCTGACTGCCTTCTGCCGGGAGCCATGGTTTTGTGGGAGTACCGGTTGCCTTAGCCAGACTGCCTAGCGCCGGCAGCCCTGTGAATGTGAGTACCGGGTTGTGCGGCTCTCGCATGCGGCCGTTCATGAAGCTGTAGTACTCCTGGATCTTTTCGAACTTCTCCTCAGCGTAGCTGTGCCGCGGGTCAATCTCTTTCGAGGTCGGCATGTTATACGGCTTCTGCAATACCACACAAGCATATATTAACGGTGTCAATTGATTCGAGTAACCTATAATACCTATGATAAGGAGTAAAAATTGGCAATATATCTAAAGCTAAATCATGAATAGGTACTGTCATGGTTCGCTGGTTCGTTGTGCTTGCTTGGAGTCATATAGTGCATCCGTCCCTCATTGCCAAATTAACTTAATTTATTTAATATTTATCAAAGAATAACGTAGTACCTACATTTTAACAATATTCTGTCAAACTAAAAATGTTTATCGGCACAGTGGTGGACTAACGACGGGGGCGAAGGGGCCAAGTGTCGACAAGTTCTTTTAATCAAATAATATATGCTCAGCACCTACTTACCTACTTAAGTATTTACGAGGCAGGTAGGCTTAAGGCCGCACGACGACGTCAATTAACTTTTAAGTTTGATTAAAGTTGCTGCTGTCACTTTCTTTAATGTAGTAATAGAATAAGATGCAACTTTAATGAAACTTGAAAATTAATGGACGACTCTGAGTGCGGCAGTTAATCCGCTACTGTATCGGCGAGCGCCACCAATACACTTGCTGGGTGCTGGGCCCTCGGTCTACGTTGTCATTACCCCTATTGTTATCATATCGTTTATGACTCGGCTAGGTAGGTACCTTTAAACAATACCGAATAAGGGCCCGCGCCAGTGTATTGCAAATTTGGCAATGAGGCGACGGACTGTTCGGCCTAGACCCTGTCGATAAAATACTGCATCGCCCCGCGCCATACACTTGCAGTTCGAAAGAAGCAGTCGGAATCCTTAAAAGAAACTGATAAGTAGTCTATGTTCCAATCCAATACGATTAACTGAGAGGTTAACTATCAGCTGCAAAACTAATTAAAGATGGCCTGTAGCTAAGTAGGTACTCTTAAGTCACAAGTACATTTTAGTACCTACCTTTTCTTTTTACTGTGATGTTTAAACTGCCATATATTAATGTCACAGCGATTGAAGTGACAAGGTACTAAAATGTATACATATTTATGACCTTGACTGTACAAACAAATTGATAAATAGTTACGATCTGTAATAAAAGTCTTACCGTTTCTACAGTGGGGAACGACAGACGTGCGAGCTGGAAGCAGAAATTAAATCGTTATACACTAAATCATAAGAAAGCTCAAGGTTACTCAAAGGGCAATGGAGAGGGCTATGCTCGGAATATCTCTGCGTGATCGAATCTGGAATGAGGAGATCCGCACGAGAACCAAAGTCACCGACATAGCCCTAAGAATTGCTAGACTTAAGTGGCAGTGGGCGGGACACATCGCTCGCAGAACAGATGGCCGCCGGGGCCGAAGAGTTCTCGAATGGCGTCCGCGTACTGGAAGACGCAGCGTGGGCAGACCTCCAACAAGGTGGACCGACGACGTGGCTAGGATTGCGGGAAACCGATGGATGCAAGCGGCGCAGGACCGGTCCTTGTGTCAAACCTTGGGGGAGGCCTATGTCCAGCAGTAGACGTCTTTCGGCTGAAATAATGATGATGATGATGATGACACTAAATCAAACAATTAGTTTAAAAATGGGTCATACACATATTTATACACATTGTCCCTTCTGTTCCTAAAAGTTAACGACGTGGGGGTTTTAAACTCATATAATCTCGATACAGGCTAAAACTACACCAGTATCCCATTACGCGGATATCTCCTAACCCTTCCTTAACTTTCTGGAACAGGAGAGACAACTTTTGTTTCTGTGACTGTGTATGACCCAAATATACCTAGTTGGCATAAAGTGTACATGTGTCAAAATGATAAACTCGCTATGAAAAGACGAATCGAACGGATCCAGCTCTAACGTATCCACTACTAAAACCATCGAGGAGTTTCTATCGCCACCTTCCGCCTCCATCGTCCTACCAGTGCGATGGTTCCATATTATCGCTCCGGTAAAATAAGTTAAAATATACCCTACAAGCTGGTAGTGGTACCCAGCTTCGCGAAAGTGCAAGCAATAAGTTGACAAAGTTTTATCGCAATCGGATGAACGTGGCCTCCCTCTAGCATTGAGTTATTATTACTACGTATAGAGGAGCTACAGCAAACAATGAAAGTGTAGCAACTGTAGGCGAGGGCGGGGCGTGAACCACTCGGCCAAAATGTCGTAAGCGCCGTGCATTTCGCGGCTGTTACACGTTTAGGTCGCGAGATTCAATGCCCCGCTTTCGTAATGTCGTAATTTTCACTCCAACGCGTCAAGCTACCGCAGCCGCTGGCCACAGACTAAGCGCGTTTGTGCCGATCGGCACAAACAGGTATTACAAATTTACAAGAAATCAAGTTGAGGTGCCCACTCTATACGTAGTAATAATAACTTAATGCCCTCTAGTCGCATAACTACTATTGTCATAATTTCGATTGTCATAACATTTTACGCATAAAGTTGTTGCTCATAAATCTTTTGTCATTAATGCTGCGCATAATGCTTTCATTGTCATAATTGTAATGTCATATTTTTTTAAACCATAATGTTGTAGGTATATCATAAAATGTTTAGTCATTATATTGAAAATCATAATTATTTTTTTCATTAGAATTACAATGCATAAATTATGTTCATAGACATATAGTTGAAATTGACCTAATTTAGCAAATAATCACTGATGCCTACACCTTACAATAAACGAACGCCACTGCATGGCTGATCGGTAGATCGGTAAACTAATTTGATAAATTATAGGTCAATTGGGTAGGTAAAGTTTTTGGAAGAGGTGTAAATTATATTTTTTTTCGATAGTCGTCATCCTTAAGATCAAGAAACTGCAGCTCTTTTATTTTTATTTCCTCTAATATTTTTAAAATATTTTTTTTAGTTATTCAGTTGACATTTGTAAACTTTAATGACCGACAAGCTTGTTGCCTTCGTACTTAATGAAAAAGAAAAAAAAACTGTCACTTCTATAATATCTGTCATTGTCAAGTCAAGGCAGGGGGCACACTTAGAATGGTTCCCATTTTCATTGACGGTAGCGACCTCTGGAGTGTTGATGAAAATACAAAACGTCAACTGTCAAACATGTGTCCGTCCAATGTCAGTCAGTCAAGCGTTGTCTGTGCGGAAATGCGTTTCTCTGAGTTCTCTCATTATTAAATGTATTGCTGAATACTTTGTTATTGTGACACCATAGAACCGCGTCATAATAAAGTGACATACTGAGAGGCACAAAATAGACGTCACTTTATTATGAAACGGTTCTATGGAGAGTCGCAAAATAATGTTTCGGTGGTAAACTGTACATGCCTAGGTACGTATATATAGTATAGCTTTAGTTCAACCACAACTCTCTAGGTGGCAGCACTTGTCATACATTAAAGTTTGACAGATATAGAAGTGAGTTTTTTTTTCTTTTTCCTTAAGTACGAAGGCAACAAGCTTGTCGGTCATTAAAGTTTACAAATGTCAACTTAATAATTTAAAAAAAAAAATCTAAAATATTAGAGGGAATAAAAATAAAAGAGCCGCAGTTCCTTGATCTTTAGGATGACGACTATCGAAAAAAAATATAAATTACACCTCTTCCAAAAACTTTACCTACCCAATTTCAAGTTGATAGGTTAGGTTAGGTTAGAGTTGTGTCATGGCGCAAAGCGCCTAAACTACGTGGAATAGGAGCTCCGCGCAACGGAGCTCCGTCGACTTTGTCGTAAAAACAGTATTAGTTGTACTGCAGTCGATTTTGTTAAAAATATGTTGTTCAAAGCCAGAGTCTTCGAGTGTCTGCGGTGTAGTCGTGTTGTAATACTTTATTCATACGAAGGATTAAAAATGTTTGTCTTAAGCTGGCCATACACACTAGGGTAAGCCTGCGCAGTTTTGCCTGTACAGTTGAACTGCACAGGTAAACCGGAGCGTGTATGTGACACAACTGGGCACGTTTCCACGCCTGAACAGGCAACTTATGTCACACGCTCCGGTTTACCTGTGCAGTTCAACTGTACCTACAGGCGAAACTGCGCAGGCTTACCCTATTGTGTATGGCCTGCTTTATATGACGTGAAAACTACATGCGCAAAATTATTATCGCGATTGATAATTATGCTTAAATCTTTTATGCGCAATAAATGTGTGACAATTGTTATTTATGCTCTCAAACACTATGATTAAAAATAATATGCAATCAATTTTATGCCTAGCGTTTGTTACTTCTAGATAATGTAGCGTTCGAATAGTGAAAGAATTATCAAAATAGGATAAGTAGGCAGTTTCAGAGTTTGTCAATTACAAACAAACAAATCTTTCCTCTTCATAATACTAGTATCTATTTATCTATAGATGTGAAAGTTTGTATGGACGTTTTGATTTTTAAATAGAATAGACAATTAATTATTGGACGCAAAAAAAGACAGTAATGATCTATCTAATAATTATTTCTTTCTTAAAGAATTCATTGTTAGATAGGTCATTATACTTCATCGTCGAAATGCACAATTTGTGGCGCCAAAAAGGTTCCATTCCAACTAAGCATAATGCTGCTGTGGTCAAGGGACCGCAGTGCTGGTTTTTGGTTGGCACCTTTTGTTGACTCGTGTGCAGTAGTTTTAAAATAATTGGGAAGATACAAACATACATACATAGGTACATTTTTTGAATAAGTAGATTGATACTTACCAATTGCAATCCCCCTGCTCCTCCCCCATCATTGCTCGCTCGACACACATGTAAGGAGAGTAGCAACTGAAACACATATTGACTGTTAGGCTGCCTTTCCATAGAGGCGGAGACGAGCGGAGATGAGTGGAGCGGAGCTTGAAACGAGGTATGTGATTCCACTGAGGCGGGGACGAGCGGAGATGAGTAGCGTACTATACAAATTTGATACAGTCATCTCCGCTTGACTATTTCCATTGAAGCGGAGCGGAGACGAGATGTGGATTACAACCATTGTGATTGGGCGATTCCTACACGGCTCCTCTCCGCACCGCTCGTCTCCGCCTCAATGGAAAGGCAGGCTTATCCTGGTTTAGGGCCAGCTACAAGCACGCAAGCGCCTCGGGCGAGTAGTTCATAATTTGGCTGGTGCCTTTGACGAATACGCGGTGTCATTTCTCATCTGTCGCCTGTAGCGTTGCCCCTTGTTTTGTTAATTTGATAATACTCACTAAACTAGCCGGTAAAATCACATATTTGAGTGCCATTGTGTCTTGCCTCCCCGTAGGTACTGCGAAATTCTACACCCGCTTCGCTAATTGCCCGTTAGTAAATTGGCCGTTAGCGATACCCAATCAAATTAAAATTGTTAGTTACAGCAATTGGCAGAATACATTTTTATTAATAGATTTTCCTGCAACTTCGTCCGCGTAGAATAAGTTTATCTTTAAGTAGCCGTTTCGGTCGGAAACTATAAAAAGTCCGCTATGAATAGTAACCAATGTTGTGACAAACCCCCTTACTAATAAACGTTGAGTAACGGCTGAGTAGTTATACAATGCTTTGTCCTTATCTGTCGAATTCAAATGTCACAATGACAGATAAGGACAAAGCATTGTATAACTACTCAGCCGTTACTCAACGTTTATTAGTAAGGGGGTAAGTATGTATGGTCTGAGACATTCGTTTTATCGCCGTTCATGCATCAATGTGATCATTCATCATTCATTCACTCTTCCTGAGTTTCCGGTGTTCATGGGCGGTGGTGATTACTGATTACTTCCCATGTAATGTAACCCGCGTGCTCGTTTGTCTCCCTCTCTTATAAAAATATAAATAAAAACAGTAAAACATTATTTTACTTTCAACGAACTGATCGATGGTAGGACTTAGGGACGAAAAGGATAAATCTAGTTCACTCTTAGAAACTTGTGATCTTACAACCAAACACAAATAGGTACCGAATTACCGACTCGAAGTCGTGTCGCGAGGATAAAAAAGAAACTTCTTTTTTGTGTTTATATGTGATACCTACACAGTTGCGAAATACTTTTTTTCAAGAGTCATAAAAATAAAAAATATATTTTTTTTTTCATCGATAACATTTTATTTACCTAATGCCCTTCATTTTAATATGTGCACTTTATTAAGACTGTATAAATGGGATATAACAGCATCGTATCGACGACGTCGTGCCGTGCATGACTATGTAATTTTGGCCCTTACAGACAAAATGACGTTTCAGGGCGGTATACAAAAAGGATTCAGTCAAGGTCATAAATATGTGGACAAGTTTAGTACACTCGGCGTCAAAAAAATCGCACGTTTTGAAATGTTGACTTCAAGCAGTTATAAATCCTATTTTATATACCGATCCGTTTTGTACGGAATCGAACGATTCGTGTTTTTAAGGGTCATTAATTGTGCTTTAAAATGATACTAATATTACTCAATACTGTGACATTAATATATGGAAGTTTAAACAAGGTACTAAAATGTACACATATATATGACCTTGACTGTACATAGTCAAGGACTAAAATATAACAGTAACTTTTCCATTACGTCATGAACATTTAATAACTGCTATAAGGCAAATGGTGCACTGCCATGGTGGTATCAGACAAAACTCCTGGGTAAAGATTGCATCTGCTTCAGTTAATGAATTTAAGATACCGCCTATTAGCGTATGAGGGCGGTATATAAATGTACGGCTAATTTTCGTGACGTAATGGAAACGTTACCGTTGTTAATTTAAGTCCTTAGCCTCTTCAACGCCATTGACGGATATATCCGCACCACTGGTTCAACGCCAACGACGGATATATCCGTCATGGTTAACAGCGCAAAATAGACCCGAGTGTCTATGACGTAAGGTCTCTAAGCGTAAGGTTGACATTAGCTCTAGTTTTTAGCTCCATTGGCGTGTGAGTAACGTCTTTTGTATTTGACATGACGTTGAAAAGGTTAACTATGTACAGTCGAGGACAGAAAGATGTTTACACTTTTTCACCTTGTTCCATTGTAATAAGGTCCAAAAGTGTATACATCTTTCTGTCCTCGACTGTACACTTTCATTGAAAATCGCCCTTCGAAAGAAAACACTGGTTCATCAAAAAATATTTATTAACAAATTCTATATTATAGATTTTACCAGTTTACAATAGTAACAACTTATCAACAACGTTGTTCGTAATGTATTCTGCGATAACTGCCGCACTCAGAGATGTCAATTAATGTTTAAGTATCATTAAAGTTGCTGCGTCTTATTCTATTGCTATAGCAAAGAAAGTGACAGCAGCTACTTTAATGAAACTTAAACCTTAATTGACGTCTCTGAGTGCGGCAGTAAGTGTATTGCACGGAGGTTTGAGCCCGTCAGACCAAATTATTTTTATAGCCATATCTACATATCTAAATGGAATACTTAATAGATACAAAATATAACCAAAAATTATCTTCTATAACCTTACTGGGTTAACCGGAGAATGTCCGTTCTGGTTTTTTAAAGTTAAAGGATGGCAGTCTAGTTTTTAGGGTTCCGTACCCGTCTGTCTGTCCGTCTGTCTGTCTGTCTGTCCTAACTATAAAGAGCTGTATCTTTTTAACCCGCTACCTAGGTATTAAGATAGCGGGTTGATTTTTTTTTCAGAATATGTGTTATTACGGCGGATTAACTAACAATTTAAAAAATTATAATAAAGTGAAATAATAAAGGGGGTTCCCATATAAGAAAAGTTTTTTTTCAACGTATTTTTATTTTTGTTGTATCTTAAAAACGGTAAAAGATACAAGCGTCAAATTTGGTATGATTATAGAACAAACCCTATATTATAACAACAAATACTCGGTTCCAAACCTGATGCCGCGTTTGGCGCTTTACCTGACGCTTTACCTGGCGCTTTACCTGGCGCAAAGATTGTTGCCACTTATGGACCGTTTTTCTTTCATAATAAATTTAAAAGCTCTATCCAAAATGGCGGATACGTAGCGTTTCAACATTTAACTTTCGGAAATGCCTTCACGAACGAACTGCTCATCTATTACATACATAGCTTTATATGACTTAGGAGTTAATAACAATATGTTATTTACAACAATAAAACTATTTTATATCAATGAGCGCTAAATAGGCAATATCGAGAGACGCGAAGATTATCTTTCAACGACTTAAAAACGCGTCACTTATTGCTCAACGTACACATAGTATTCATTTTAAATAAAATTTACCTAAGTATTCGTTTTTTGGTTTGTGCGAGTTGAATCGGTTTTTAATTATAATTTGTGTCATTTTGTATTGATTGCTAAAAACTAAAATCAAGCTAGTTCATTAGAATTTCCAAAAAATATTTTCTATTTTTATAACGAGCCTATTTTACATAATAGTTACATTTGTATATTATTTTTTAAATATACATACAGTTGTCGTTTACATTTCATATACAAAGTAATATACTAAATAAATAATTAAAAATATAAATACAATTTGTTTCTTTAAATTCACTAGTCTAGTTACGTAATAAATTAAATTGTATTGATCATATTTTAGAAATGTATTTATATAGGCTTCGTGAGTGGAGTGTGAAAAGGCGATACTTAAAGCATTTTGTAAAATAATTAAGTTCACGCCTGTGATGTACCTGATTTTGCCTTTTTTTTTGGTATTTTTTAGAACACGGTCTGTCGCTCGCTCATAGTTCATAGGGGTCTTATAAGCGACTTAATAAAAATAAATTCACTTGAGAGAAGTGTTCGAGTGTAGTCGAGAGCCGACTGCGAGCGGCGGGGCGCAAGTACTGAGTGTAAAACAGTTTATATTAAAAGTATGCGTGGTTAACTAAAATGCAATTACATATTATAAAATAAAAACATCGAAAAATGCTATAAGCCGCTGTATGCGATATTTCTGCTTTACAAATATGACATCATCGAAACTCGCGTCGAACTTGGAGCTCATTATTGTCAATCAAAGTTGTAAGTGACTTTGTTATTTATATAACTTTGCGAATAATAACATTATAGACATGTTGTTGTGGCAAATGTCTGATTTCAACTCGAGGTGTCCTTTTCTATTCGCGGGTATAGGGAACAGACATAAATCAGTCGTCCGTCTTTTGCCTGCTTTCCGGCCTCTACGACAATGTGCTATTGCATTATTGACTTCATAAGCATCATTATTTTAATACGGGGCAGAATCTGTTTTCTTTTCAAACGAAAGAATAGACTTATGTGTGGTGCTAATAATAAAAAACTCCAAGGTTTTTTTAGATATTGTTAGGTACTAAATTGTTTTTAAAACCTAAGTACATACCTACATTCAAGCTTCAGGCAAACAATTAACAATAGTAATGCTATAATTCAATAAAAGTTATTGAGCCAGTCGTTTGTTTGCATTGAAAATAACTAGTATTTCGTAATTGAATATGAGTTTTGCAGCATTTTAGCTTCAAATAGAACGACGTTTCATTTTCAATTCGACAATGCAATCCATACCAATCCATACTACCATACTATAATATAAATACGAGAGTAACTCTGTCTGCTTGTCTGTAACTTCTTCACGGCTAAACCGCTGGACCGATTTCGATGAAATTTAGTATGGAGAGCTTGAGTTCCGGGGAAGGACATAGGATATTTTTAATCCTGGAATATTGTACAGTTCTCGGGGGAACAGCGATAAACGACTCCTTTCACAACAGCTGACCGGCGTGTGACGAATAAACAATATAACGTTCTATTATGGCATGGGGAGCTCCAACAAGTACAGCCAGCTGCAGAGAAAAATAACCACTTTACAGCTGGGTTACTTTGCAGCTGACTGTACACAGGCCACTTAAGTGCCAGTCTTTTGGGCCCATAATCATTTGCAAGCTCAAGACGGCAAACGGGAGTTCCTCCTTTGCCATAACGTCCTTTGTCCTAACGTCATTTGCCATAACACTTTTATCATAATGGATGTTAGCCAAAATGTTTAGTTCCCATAATGTATCGATTGTCCTAACACATTTAAGACATAATTTTGGTTGTTACAATTTTATAAACCGTACGACGACGAGCGTTGCGAGGAGTGTTAGGTCGAACTGCGACAATTTACCGAACTCATTTATCGAATCGACCTTGTAACAGGATTCTAGCAGCAACTAGGCTTTATATAACTGCGAGCATTATATCAAGTTATCATTAGGAATCAAATCTTTATGTCAAGAGAAAATAGGTCGATAAACATTATGTCAAATAATCATTAGGACAAACGATTATTATGGCAAGTGGAATTAGGATTACAAATAAAATTAGAGACCCTAGTACATTTTAGCAATATAAACATTTCAAATGTAGTCTTCGCTCTACGCTGAGTGAGGTCAGCGGGCAAACAATTATTCGTGGATCAGAATAGATTGAGCTTTTTTTATTGATTACGATTCTGAAACACCCTTTATACTACTATGTAACAGACAATTTAGACCTACTTGCATTGTGTCGCCTTAAATTTACGTTTTAAAACGTTTAAAAATTCTACTTTAATAATTAATTTTACAACTAAAATTTCAACTCCATTAATAACAATAGTCAGGTTTATCAATTTTCAGGTTAATGCAACGTTAAAATATAATTTTACGGCGCCGCGCAGACAGCAGACAATTTAGTCGGCCAATTGTGTTTTGTCTCCACAAACTTTGTTAAATTGGATAAGGACAACCGTATAATCGGCCGATGGAAAGTCGGCAGTGTGCTGGGAGCGTAAGTCTTCGCTAAAACTACTGCAAGATGTTCACAATAGGGCATTTATTTTTAAACGACGAGTTTACCACGGATTTTTTTTAAACAAGTTTTTTTTTAACTAGATATCATTAGATGAACTCGCCGACAACACCTATAATTTTTATTATTACATAATTTACCACAAGAAAGGATTTAAGGACGTTTTAAAATATCTTCTTTCTTGTGAACTAAATCAAACACCAGCTATCAAAATGGAGTCAAACTGAAACGACATATTATGTCGCCTCAAGTTCAACCAAATTCATAAACTACTCGTAAAATACGACCGGGGTCGTATCTACAAGATCTCACGTCAAAAATATTTACTGTAATGTCAAATATACAATGTCGCAATAAAAACTTTAATTTGCAGGAAAATTGTCATGTAAATGTGGGGGTTTTACCTTTTTAGGGTTCCGTACCTCAAAGAAAAAAACGGAACCCTTATAGGATCACTTTGTTGTCCGTCTGTCTGTGTGTCTGTCAAGACCCTTTTTCTCAGAAACGTGTGGAGGTATCA
Source organism: Tortrix viridana (assembly GCA_963241965.1). NCBI lineage: Eukaryota > Metazoa > Arthropoda > Insecta > Lepidoptera > Tortricidae > Tortrix > Tortrix viridana. The sequence continues at coordinate 5,536,100 of OY725198.1, read as the reverse complement.
AGTTGAAATTAATATCAAATACAAAAGTCGGCAGTCCCTTGGATCAGTGAAAAAATCAAACATCTAAGTCAATGCAATCAAAAGATACGGCCGTTTATGCCGCATATTGAAGGGAATCTCAAGGGAATCAAAACCTATAGGGTACTTTCCGTTGACTTAGAATCATGAAATTTTGCAAGAAACTATGTCGTATAGCACAAGTAAAGGAAAAAATCCGAAAACCGTTAATTTGTAGTTACATCACATAAAAAATGAGCCCAGTATAAGCTGACACTCACTAAGTACTAAAGTGCATACTTATTGCGTGTCAGTTTATACTGGATTTGTTTATATTGTATTCCCGTGATTTAAGAACTATTTACATGCCTACAAGTTTGTGCGGAACCCTCGGTGCGCGAGTCCGACTCGCACTTGACTGGCTTTTTTTTAATCTTATGGCTCAGTCAAGCATATATGTATATGATGACATATTTAGATTCAGCTGGGTCGTCCATATTCTCTATAGGTATAGTCGTACACAGGGCCTCTGTATTCCAAAATCTTTGGTCTCGTATGGCCATATAACTCAACATTTTATTAATCCTGTCTTTCTTAAAAATACCGCAACAACTTTATACACAATTAAAATTTCGGAAGCTTATTTTCTACTGACTTTTTTAATATTAACAAAAGTTCCAAACACGCTATTTGCTGTGAGAAAATTGAGATATATACAAAGGCTCTAGGAGGCTGCGCCGACGCCGACAATTGTTTCAAGAAAAGACGCCGATCGCCTACGATCGCGCCGAAAAAACTGTAATCTACATCGGCGCCTAAATCTACACTTAAGTAAATCCATTAATGAGTAGATCGATACACTTATCGATCCACGACTTTGTACAATTACGCAGCAGACAAGCTATAATGTTGTGTTACATAAAGTATTTAAAAATTACAATCCTAATAGTTACGGCTCCTTTTTGACTTTTCATCGAATTGGAATCAGAAAATTTTGTCCGTATTTCATAATTTTGATTAAAAATGCATCATCATGTAATGTAATCGACCAAAGTCATGAGATTCGTATTTTCAACCAAGTGTAACGAGAAAATATTTCTACCTCATTCCGACATAGATATCCAGTTTGGTGCAGCAGTATAACTTAATTAAAAATGTATGTCAACATTCGTAAGTTGTACAATCTAGTATAAAGTTTCTATATTTAAATACGATGCTATCAATAAGAGCAACTTTTTTGGTTTCAGCGCGGACACTTCATCGACTCTCAAGTCTATTAATAAATGTAATATGAAGACAACACAAGTTAGTTATAAGTGGTTTAGTAAGTTAGTCATACGTAGGTACGTCTAATTCTAGAATATAAGCTATCTCCATTCCAAATTTCATCCAAATCCGTCCAGCCGTTGCAGCGTGAAGGAGTAACAAACTAACAAACTTTCGCATTTATAATATATATGTGATGTGATTAGTAGGGATGGGCGGTTGAAGGACGCAATTTGGTGGCGAATTATAAGGTAGTACGACTTTGATTCAATTTAGAGTACGTTCTATGTATTAAAATGTATGTAGTTTTTGTTATATCGATACTTATTCTATTAGTTTCTAAACTGTTTATCGCATATGCACCTCTCACGTCTGTAGATGTACCCAAGCAGCACACAAGCTGTATAAGAGCTTATACAGCCCTTAAAATGCTGTACCTAGAGTTATAATAGCTGTATACGCTCTTATATAGCTCTTGTGCTACTTGGGTAGATAGGACGTTTTATCTTTTACAAGCGGACAGTTAGTTATAAAAGTAATGCACTGAAAATATCTAATATAGAATAGAAAAACTATGATAATTTACTACAACAATAACGTTCCATAACTATTTTGCAATGATGTTCTCATTTTTTAATTATCTCCAGGCATATCCATATTATGGATATCGTTCGACATCGTTTGATATCGAACCACACGCAAAATAGACGCTAGACGTTGAGTTCTGAAACCACTATACCTTGCGCGCGAAAATTTGCTCAACGTGTATGCATATTTTGTTTATTATTAATTATTTGAATCGTTTTTTTTTCCTAGAATATTTTTTCTCAATTATCTTTTTAAGAAGATAACCCAGTTGACTTCATCTTATGGAAATAACGATCGAAATAACTCATCACCTGTGAGGGCAGATCTCTTAGCTTATAAATTGCGGATATGCCCTTTAAGAAGAGGGCGGCAAGGTGCGCGACTAATATTGTACCACTGCGCTATCATGGCCGTACATCTGTCTCTTTCTAGCGATAGTGACTGGCGGTTTCATTTTGTCGAAAAGATGACAAAAATGTATAAAATACAATACAATATAGTTCTTATCTGTCGTCAACGGGTTATAATTGAAAAAAGAAGCCAAGTCTCTAGAACAAAGTCTCAAAAGACGATAGTCTCATTTCTATGTCATCCCTATATATCTCTCCAGATGCAAGCATACAAGAATGAAGTTCGCTATCATCATCTTAGAACAGTAAAAGCTCGTTTAAAACAAATAAATACTTGGGTGAATCTAGGACGATCCCTGTGACAGTTCATATAAATACGTATTACTTGATTATATGACTTTTCATTAAATACTACATTGATACAAAGCTTGCGACGACATTAAGGAATGTTAATAAATAATCACCGTTAGTATGTGCCTCGCTTGCGAGTATCTACAGTGCTATTAAGTTGTTGAAATAAGGATGTCGCAGGGATAATTCTATATTGACCGAATCATACAAAATGTTTCAAAGTTTGATGAGAGTACAGTCGGGGAATACTCAAAAATACGTCCACACGATTCTGTTGTGCAGAGATGCGCGCTTAAATTGAGAACTTGGCTTGCTATATCTTACCCATTACATTTGAAATTGAGCGAGCGGACGCCATATTGACATGTATTGTATGTTATAACTAGCTCCAGTTAAAAAGTATACAAACTTCAATTTTAATAAACTTACGAGTTTATTTTTATTTTTTTTGTATACTAACTTGATATTTTAACATGTCTCATTGTCATTACCGCCCAACTCGACTCATACATCTCTGAAGAGGCACACGACTCCAGGAATCACTTCATTATACTTTCAACATTATAGTCACATATCCAGTCATCATTAAAATTTAAGAATCTTGTCACCGAAATTCATTTGCCACAAATAATTGACAACGCGTTTAAAGCGACAAAACAAATTGATCTGTTCAATTCTCATATGAACGGCTATTCATAACTTGTAATATACTCGACTTCGTTATTTCATTGCACAAAGTTGAATGTACGGATGCTCTATTTATGATTGCACGTTTTTATATATAACTGACTCATACGAAGTAGTAGAACGGGTAGAGGTACCGCCACCAGCTGCTCTTCTGTGCCTCTCCCTTTAACTCTGCTATAACCTGTGTAAGAAAAAATTTTTTTTACAAAATAACAACGACAGGGTGTCTCAAATGTAAGGGGCTGTTCATTTATTACGTAAAACGTTTTGGGGGGGAGGGGGTCTCAACAAGTCTTATTTTTTCTTACAGCGTGATTATAACGATTTAAAAAAAAGATAACTTTACTAGCTCAATACAATTAATCTACATACGCAAATTCTAAGGATCTAGTGAAAAAGGGTTTAAGTCGACTTGGCTCATAATAAAAAGGGGTATAAATCTTATACCGAATATATTATACTTACTCCCCTTTTCATTTGAACCTCAGAAGACTTATACCCTTTTTCACTAGAAATGCAAAATTACAGTTCTAGCAATAGTTAATTCTGTTTGAACTAATCTCACTACACTCATACAGGCCGATACAGAACGTCTAGACCTATCGAGCTATAAAGACGTCGTTCGGCTAGGCTCGGCACGATTCGGCTAGCCGAGTCGAACGGCGTCTTTGTCGCTCTTATTGCATGGACATAAAGCTTTTTTTGACTGACTAAGCCGATTTCGCGTCGATAGTTGTGGGGAGACCCTAATGTTCTCCATTTTCCACAGTTCCAAAGTTATTTGATTTTTAACGCGCAACGTTAACACTAATAGAATAAAAATATATTTTATTTCAAATCCGAATCTTTGACTAAAACTTTAACGAACGTCAATTGTTTAGTCATGCCCGACTATTCGCCACCCCAGCAAAAACCGGTCAAGTGCGAGTCGGACTCGCGCACCGAGGGTTCCGTACCGCTCAACCAGCACTTGGTCGGTTTTTACTGTTTGTTGTTTTTCTTTAGGGTTTGCTCTATAATCAGTTAATCACACCAACTTTGACGATTTTATTACCATTTTTTACGATAAAACAAATCAACGTTGATAAACAGACATAGGAATCCGCGGGATAAAATTTAATGACAGGTAGGGAGTTCCTATATCGATAAACTCAATTATCGACGCTTGTTCCATTCCATATACTAGTGATCACTCCAAGTAAAAATATGTTTTTATTAAAAGTGTAAAAATTCAACAAAATAATAACGTGATTCTCTTCTTCCTTTTTCAAAACGGTTTTTGAGTGTCTAAGTAGGTAAGCTACTTCTATCTAGTTATCTAAAGATTTCATAGTGTAATGTTACACCCTAGCTATAACCTAGCGATCATATGTTTGTTGTTGGTGTACCTTATTCAATAAATAAATAAATAATTTAAAATATGCTTTGTGTGAACTTCATACATCAGAACAATACTTACAAAAAATACACACAACGCTGGCGGCGATCACTAGTATATGACAAGCGTCTATAATTGAGTTTATCGATATAGGAACTCCCTACCTCTAATAAAATTTTGCTCGGTGAATTCCTATGTCTGTTGAAAAAAAAACGTTTCTAAAAAGGATTTTTAACTGTGTAATCTCCATAGGTTATAAGCTTCTTGGGGTCTCCCCTCATTTACATATAAGGAATGGGATTGTTCTAACCGGCTTAAGTTGATCCCTCGTCGACAGAGGGTACACCTTAATTAAAGGGTCAACAAAGTACGATTACTCTATGCTACTCATTGTTGCTATCGTGAACGCCAACCTTCAGTCCGCTGACTCGTCCGGCCCGCAACAACAGTACGCATCACACTGCGGAAAACACTTACCAGTTATTTATTGTTTCACATATTGGATTAGTTATTAGCGTCGATGGCCTAGTAGCTAGCAGTGTCGACTCATGTTTGTGAGGTACCGAGTTCGAACCCGCAAGCGGTCGCCGTGTACCAGAGTTTTTTCTAACTTATGTACATTACCTGCACGGTAACTAATCTTATGGTGAGGGATCATCGTGAGGAAACCTGCACAGGTGGCGAAATGTGTAACCATGATTCAATTGGTTTGGTTCCCCTGTCACAAGGGTTACGGAGGTCAGGTGGCGGTCGCTCCACTGTAATAACCAGACTGGCCGAATCTGGATCATGGTCAAGCGCACGCCGACGAAGAACGGGAAAAAGCTCTGGGATGATGATTCGATTAGTACTACGGGCCTATTATGCGCGTTTATCGGTAATCCATCATTTTAGCGAAGATCGTTTCATCGATTATTGTTTCCTATAACACTATTCGTAGGATTTTATTATCACTTAGGAATCATTCATCGAACGTCGATAGATCGCTCATACATTTGCTCGAATTACCGTTTACACAAGAATCAACTCATCGAATCTTACTTTATTATTTTATTTGTCTATCGACATAGTCGTTTATCGAATCACCTATACTATAATTTTAGACTAACGAAAGTTTCAGTTCCCAAAATTCTTTTTCACAAGCTTATCGGTCATTAAAGTTTACAAAATTAAATGTCAACTTAATAACTAAAAAATATTTCTAAAATTGTAGAGGAAACAAAAATAAAAGAGCCGCAGTTCCTAATATATTTGGGATGAGTACTATCGAAAAAAATATATAATTTACATCTCTTCCAAAAACTTTACCTAGCCAATTCCTCAATAGGTATCCTCGCCTCCAGCGTTCACGAGATCGACCGCCTACTTAATGGCTCTCTACAGACGTCTCTACCTTATAGAAAGCCTTTAAGTAGTTCTAATGAAATCGATTAAAAATACCTCGAAACAATATAGGTTTAACACCGGAAACTTGAAAAAAAAATGTCCTGAAATACTTATCAGCCTAAATGAGACGAAAATAGGATCAGAAGCTATGTATGTGTTGACCTGTCAAGGTGGTTGTAACGACTTTTTACAACGTGGCCATTGTCGTGTTTTGCGGTTAACCACGCAATACTATTGTTTTATTTAATTTGCCAAAAACAAACGAGTGTACAGCTTAGAGACATAGAGCCGATCAAGAAAGACCCGAAAAGCTCCCAAGTCATATTGGTTTCAATAAAAATAATCGAAACGTAATGACCGCAAAGTTGGAAAAATTGTTTTCACGTAGAATTCTACGTCCCGGACTAAACGGTGCCCATTTAATTATTTTTCCCCGCAATGGCTGTAAAAAGCACTATGTCCTGGCGGAATCGAGGGGTCTTCTAAATGACTCGTCCATAAATTGGGTACTTTCCAACCTCTGCAACAAATATATCCTCACCTCATCTTTATCCTCAGACGCATCGCCGCATTCATCGTCTGTAGTTTCATCCGCCTTGGACGCCACCTCGACCTTGACCTCGACCGCGCTCGCTCCACACTCGTCCTTGACATTTGGTTTGACCTCGGCCTTGATCTAGAAATACAATCGAGAATCTTTCTTAATGTAATTTGGTGATGTAAAATGTACATATGAATTTTGATTCTTGCACAACTGTTGGCACGTTACCACTGTGGCGGATTGTTCTTTTTTTTGTTAATAATGCTGTGAATTACGAGGAAAGCAGCGTCAGCTGTAGTCGCGTTCGACGCCATTTTGTGCGGCGCACAATAGCACGCGTCAAAACGCTTACGCTGTTGAGTCGGCTATTGTCCGCAAATCCCAGTTGTCCGCAGCGTGGACAACGGGGTGCGGACAACTGGGAATAGCCCTGTTGAGTCCATTATTTCCTAATCCGCGCGCCAAATGAATAGAGTTAACGACTGTTATTAAATTTTACTACGTGATATAGTTATTTATATTGAAAAGCTGCAAATTATCATAACAAAGTGAAAACAAAAGTTGTTTATGAATACGAGACCTTGATTTTTTTCCATCCATCTTTTAACTAAAAATAAATTGTATACAACTACGTGTTAAACGTAGTTTTTCACAATCAAAATTACAAATTACTGGTTTTGTCCATATATTTAGTACAACATTTACTATGGCGTGACGTCATAGCTAAGTATCAATTTTGAACGCTTTGAACGCTTAGTAGAGACGTCGGACTTTGACTCTCATTTCCGAATATTGCAGTGCTCGGTCCCATACATACATTTGATCCTTATAAAAAACCCGATCGATTGGCATATAAAAAATATGTCATAATTAGAGATCGGCTGACGGGAGCAATTTATGTCACTTCCACGTCAAACGTAATGACTAGTATGGATATGTTAGGTATGATTTAAATTAAAGTATAATTAAACAAGGTAAAATTAAAACTAAAACCCATTGTTTGTACTTGTTTTTGGGCAATAAAGATTAAGTAAATAAATAAAACTCGACTACGAAACCAACCAACCAATCACGGTGCCTCTTATGCTATTTTTATTACTTGTATCACAAAATAATGGTACATTTCTTATAGAACAACATTTCTTTTCGAGATTTATGTATTAAAACTTCACATTTGATAAGAAACTAGGTAATTTTTTTTAATTTTGCCTTAAAGGTTAAAAATGTGTACATTTATAATTCAAAAATCGTACTCAAAACTTGATTAGAATCATATCTATAATATTATTTAGTCGGAAAGTTGCTACCTGTCGCCGACCATTAATATATAACACTCGATAAAAATATCATTCATTTTTAATAGGTATATAAATTGTGCACGAAATTAAATAGAGTCATATCCATGTAATACTTTCGTCATCAAAGTGACATAAAATGCTACCGGTGGCCGATCACTAGTCATCATGCCTTGTGTCCTGTTTTAATCGCTATATCCTCACCCCTTCGATGATCTTAGGCTCGCCCTCGAACACCTTCTGCCCGGGGATGACCTTCTTCTCTGGGACCTTGACCTTCACGTCAGCCTCTGGCTCGGTCTGCGTGGCCTTGTCCTGGTACTTGAGCCCAGCACCGACCGGGACCTCTACCGGCTGGACGAATAAACAATAAATAAAAAAAACCGGGCAAGAGAAAGTCGGACCGTGCTCAGTGCAGGGTTCCGTCACCATTACTACAATACAATTACAATCTACAAAAACCATAAATGTGACTTAATTATCCGTCTGTAAATCAATTAACCAATAAAGTTTACTTAGTCGTGATAGTTCTCCTTTTAAATTCGTTAGTTAAGAAACCAAACAAAAACAAAAACCATAACAAAATATTTACCGATTTACAACACGTGTTTTTTTTTTTTGTAATTTTCACAGTTTTATCTTTTTATTTTTGTGTGTCTTTCATGGAGTGAATAAAAGTATTTATTCTTCTTAAAAAATAATAAAACGAAACAAAAAAAAACTGTCCATAGCTGGGATTCGAACCCGCAGTCTTCGGCGTAGTAGGCCAACGCTTTAGCCATTAGGCTATTCAGACAGCGACGGCGGCGGCGAAATTACGAACCGTATTGCGCGGGCATATCTTTCTGCGTGACAATACGGGGAAAACGAATTTTCCCAGATATGAGACCTAGCGTGATCGATATTTCGCCCCCGTAAACCCCATACTGCGAATTTCATCAGTTTTCGAGAACGTCATTACAAATATACAAACATTGCTCGTATAGAATGTGCTTTTCATTTTCAGATTTTTTGTACTTTTAGCTTTGGCGGTTGGGGGACACGCAACTATAGCGATGATTACACTTCGAGTTCAATATTAAGAGCTATCCGATGATACCTCATACTATATTATAAGGTAAAAAAAATATATATTTTACCTTAGTGTTACATGTATGGGAGGTACCCTAAAATATTTTTTGTTAGGGTGATGGCACCAGTGTTGGACACTTTAAGCTGACAGGCACTATAATGGGCACTTAAACCTTAATTCAAAGATCATACGGTTATAAATGTATTGTTGCAAAACAAATGAATAACCATGTCCATCATTGGTCCTTGTCCATCACTGGTGCAATCACCCTACACATTTTATTATTGGTCTTTGTGCGCGATAAAAATATCTACACGTATACAAAATTTCAGCTTAGTGACACTTATAGTTTCTGAGAAAAAGTAAGTGACAGACGGACGGACGGACATGGCGAAGCTATAAGGGTTCCTAGTTTGGACTACGGAACTCTTAAAACCGACAAGACACTACAAAAGCTAGTTATAGAACTGATAACGAAACATTTATTTTTGTAGCACTTTTGAACATTGACAGTGATTCCTCATTTATCCACTTCCGATATTATACTTATCCTGTACTTCTGACCATCAGATGTCTTACTGACAAAAGGTAGCAATTGACCAGCTAAATTCATATTGCGTTCCCGAAAATGGTTTCAAAACATTTTTATAAAAATATTTTCTTATTCGGAGCCGGAATAAACTCAAATTGTAATTTTCGATAAAAATAAAATATTCAGTTTCATAAATATCTGGCAACACTTTCATCTGTCCAACTAGCCCTTCGAATTATCGATTCTGTTATAGCATCCGTCGCTTTAATCGTATTATATTTTGTATGTCTTAGGGCCTGTTTCATAATCGACAAGTAACTTCACCTGTCAAATAAAGATAGCCATCTCCTTGTCTATTTTCAAGTGTAAGAAAGGGTAAGGGCTAAATTTATTTGACAGATATGCTTTACTTGACGGTTGTCAAACAGGCGGTTAGTGTCTTAGTTATACCTTTTTAGGCTCCGTAACAACTTTCTCATCGGTTCTCTCGTCTGTTTTGACGCCGCCGTCCTGCCCGAACGGCTCGTATTCAGGGAACTTCTGAAAACACACGTTTACTTTGTGATTCTCTATCGATTCTACAGTTTTTACTAGTTAATTATGTAGATGTAACATCATGAGAAAACAATGCTGAAGTATCTAGGCGCGGGGCGACGGACACGGGCGTACTTTATCGGAAAAGTTCGTATTTATCGTGCTCTCTCAATTAGCTTCAGTACCCACGGCCGTAGGGGTAAGTCGCATCAGCAGACCAATATATATATAGAGTGGCTAACACGCAATTCAAATATTCGCTAGTTTTGATTATATTTACAGTTTATTTATAAAAAGGTTGTATTACCACGCCGAAACCTCGAAAACGGTTATTTTGCTGCATTTTATTTTAACGTAAAGAGAGTGTTTCGTTTACGAATACAATAAAAGTACTACTTACCTTACCTATGAGTGTATTTCTAAGTTTCTTAAGGTGGTTATAACATCTCTATATTATACATTGCCATATGCTATCATTTTGTCAATAAAATTCCATATTAATGGTTATGAAAGCGTCACTCATTTAATACAATCATTGATTGACAGTTCGTGTGCCATCGTATTCCGATTGAGATCCGAGTTTACCCGAAGGAAAATCATTTTGCACTACATCTGTACATTGGTGGTAATACACGCATTATCCGATAGGCCTTCCCACCGAGCGCGCAATGTAACGGCAATACGCTCGCGCCCGTCGCCCGTCGCCCGCTGCGGGTGGGTCAGAGAACCCCGCGCCTTAGTTATACCTTATTAGGCTCTGTAACAATTTTCTCATCGGTTCTCTCGTCCGTCTTGACCCCGCCGTCCTCGCCGAACGGCTCGAATTCAGGGAGTTTCTGAAAACACGTTTACTTTGTGATTTAACACATGGTCCCAAATACCAGAAATACCAGTGCCTCAAGACAAAAAAGTCTTTGATCAGTGTGTTGCCAGTGATGACATATGGATCTGAGACATGGTCGCTTACAATGGGCCTCATAAGAAGGCTCAAGGTCACTCAAAGGGCGATGGAAAGAGCTATGCTGGGTGTCTCCTTGCGAGATCGAATCAGGAATGAGGAGATCCGCAGGAGAACTAAAGTAACTGATATAGCTCACCGAATAGCAAACCTTAAGTGGCAGTGGGCGGCACATTGCTCATAGAACCGATGGCCATTGGAGCGGAAAGGTTCTAGAGTGGCGACCGCGAACCGGGAGACGAAGTGTCGGCAGGCCTTCCACAAGGTGGACCGACGATCTGATAAAGGTCGCGGGAAACCGCTGGATGACAGCAGCAGAGGACCGATCGTTGTAGAAAACCTTGGGGAAGGCCTTTGTCCAGCAGTGGACGTCTTGCGGCTGATGATGAAGATGATGAGGGATCATGATTGAGTCGCACTGACCACGGGGTGCTGCAGGCGCCAGGCGCCGTAGACGGCGGCGGCGCGGCGCATCTTCGCGAGGAAGATGGGCGCCGCGCGCGACGTGGCCCACGCCGACAGCCCGCCCGGCATGCCGCCCACCGCCGGCTCGTCGTAGTACGTCAGCACGAACTCCGTGCCCGACTGCCAAATGAATACTTATTACCGGAGCCCGGAATTATCGCGGCAAAACAAAAGACTGTCGCAATCTACACGGAGAAAAAAATATTTTATCTACACACATATCATAAGTTACCAGCACCAGCATTACAACAATCAATTTTACCATGATAATTTTCTTATCTGTAGCAGTAACATAATGTTCTTATAACGATATAAAATTTGATAAAGTTATGAGTTTCAAATTTCGAACATCTTTGAAAAACAAAACAACTTTATTTGACCTCAATTCTAATATCATTCGAGATGACATTTAATTCGAAATGAAATGTCAATTGCATACAATTTTGAGAAATCTCGTATGTTACTTGATAATTTGATATCGAACGATATGATAGTAGAGGCCGACTCTAGATTGTCTCTGAATTAAAAAAAAGTACGGTTGCCGCCATTTTTGACGTTCAAATAATTGATCAATGCCGGCTATGCCCGTCGTAACATGCGGTTCCTGAACACATCATAGAGAGCTTATAATATGTATGTAGATAAAATAGTGTATGTAACTGTATATAATTAGGCATTAAAACACTCGTGTGATGCTATTATGAAACTCGCCTGTCGGCTCGTTTCATAAACACACTCTTGTTTTTATGCCTTTCATTATGCACCAGTCACATAAACTATTACAATATTACCAGATTTTATTGTAGTTATAATTCTGGTGTAGGAAAACAGATTTCAGCTATGGTTAACAGATTTTTTTTAATGACAACAAGTCATATTTTTGTTAATACTAGAATATTCTAGTTAAAATATTCTAGTACACGAAAACTTTGATATTGTAGTGGTTACTATCTAATAGTTACAGAGTAAAATATGCATTTAGCATCCAACAGGTTTTGTATACTACACAAAATTTGTTTCCTACGATACTAGGTAAATGGTAATAGGTACTACAAATTATGTTGTACAGAAGTAGAATTTTATATTAATGTGTAAAAAACGTATAATTGTCACATATAATACAATAAAATCAAGTAGAATTTACAATATTCTGTTACACGAAACTAGATTTTTTTCTCCGTGTAGCTAGTTTTTAACATAGTTTATTTATTTAGTTAGTTTTAGACATAGTTTTTGTTCCGACTGACACCGTAACAAAAATTGGTCGAAATCGGTTAACATTTAGGTTGTGGAAAACGTTATCGCCGTTTGTATGGGAGCGACTCACTTTGTCGGCGCCGTCGAGGCTCCGTATGACCATGTTGCTCCAGTATTCGCGCACGCGCACAACTTTGCTCGACTCCGGGACCGACGGGTGCGTGCACGAGCGGGACACGATCACGTACACCTGGCGAGAGAGACAGAGACGCGTGTATTTTAATTTTCTTGAGACCGCATGAGTAGCACCATTAGTCGACAACATAGTGGGTTATTAAAAATATATTTTTAACAAGGACATATTGTTTTACTTTGACTTTGCACGGTTGCGTCAGTATATGAAAAATAAAAAAGTGGGGGCGGGACTTCATGTATAAAAAAAACCTTTAATATTATACTCCATTTTGTTTAGGTACTGAACTCAAATAAAATAAAAAAACCGGGCAAGTGCGAGTCGGACTCGCGCACTGAGGGTTCCGTACACATTTAGCTGATTTTTAGTATTTGTTGTTGTTCTATAGGGTTTGTTCTATAACCATACTAAATTTGACGCTTGTATGTTTTACCGTTTTTTCGATACAACAAAAATAAAATTACGTTTAAAAAAAAACGGGGACCCCTTTATTATTTCACGTTATTTTTTTTTTACTTGTTAGTAAATCCGCCGTAATAAAACATATTCTGAAAAAATAATCAACCCGCTATCTATTACGGTTCAAAAGATACAGCTCTTTATAGTTAGGACAGACAGACAGACGGACGGACAGCGTAGGCATATTAATAGGGTCCCGTTGGGCGCCATTCGGGTAAAAACGTGATATAGCTTGTCATCCAGCAGAACAAAAGTTCGACAAAACAATTTAGATTGGCTGTTGGACGCGGCCCAGTGGTTAATTTGTTGACATTTAGTTATAGTAGTTTATGTGACTGGTGCATAATGAGAGGCATTAAAATACGAGTGTGTGTGAGTGTGTGTTTCATAATAGCATCACACGAGTGTTTTAATGCCTAATTATGTACAGTTACATACACTATTTTATACTCATTATAAGCTCTCTATGATGTTTTCAGGAACCGCATGTTACGGCCGGCATAGCAGCATTGATCAAATATTAGAACGTCAAAAATGGCGGCAACCGTAGTTTTATTTTTAATTCAGAGACAATCTAGAGTCGGCCTCTACTATCATATCGTTCGATATCAAGTAACATGCGAGATTTGGCAAAATTGTATGCAATTGACATTTCATTTCGAATTAAATGTCATCTCGAGTGATATTAGAATTGAGGTCAAATAAAATTGTTTTGTTTTTCAAAGATGTTCCAAATTTGAAACTTATCAAATTTTATATCGTAATTAGAACATTATGTTACTGCTACAGATAAGAAAATTATCATAGTAAAAATTGATTGCTGTAATGTTGGTCATTGCCAACGGATTCTGAACGCATTATAGAGGACTTGTGATATGTGTGTAGATAAAACTAACCAAATGGAGCATAGTGAGTCAAAGTGAACTCACTATACTCCACTTGGTTTGGTGACTGACCTTGTTGAGCTTCTCCTCCCCAGCCGCCTTCTCCCTGGCCTCGTGCAGCTCCTGCTGCATGGCTTTCCGCTTCGCGTTGGAGTGCACGCTGGGCCGCTCGCGCTCGCAGGGCTCCGGGTTGTCCGGGTCGAAGATGGCCTCCTTGTGCGCCAGGCAGCGCGTCAGCACCGAGAACTGCTTGTGCCGCCGCATGTATACGTATTCGCGGTTCGAGAAGAAACGCTGGAATGACAAATGTACCATCAACATCTCTCCCCTGCTAAGCTATAACCTAACCGAGTTAAAAACCCCCGATATCGGCGCCTAAAAACCTTCTCAGCAATGAGCAAAACCTTTAACCGGCTCCAACCACGTACATTTTCACTGGAGGGACTTCGTCACTAGAAGATTTCAAGAATTAAAAAAAATCAGATCCCCTCATCAACTAGAAAAGAGCTGATGATCTTCAAACGGCTGAACAGATTTTCATGAAACATGGCTAAGAACACTCGGGATAAAATTACACAAAAAAAAACTAAACGAAAATCGGTCCATCCGTTTGGGAGCTACGATACCAGACAGATACACAGACAGACACGGTTAACTTAGAACACCCTCTTTTTGCGTCGGGGGTTAAAAATGCGATATCTCAGACAAAACTGCTGTAGCAATTGCTACTTTATTACTAACATGAGAGGACTGAATCTGCTTGGGCTATTGAATTTGAGATATCGCCTTTTAGCTTAGGACGGCAGATCTGGCTGCTCGACTTCACCAGCTGTGCGCATCAGCGCTAGCGGAACACACTCACCGGCCACAGCACTTCCCAGCGTATGATGGACTGCGCGCGCACGCCGTTGACCGCGCGCTCGACCACGGCTAGCGCGGCCACTGCGTCGTCCCACGACTTACGGTACGTGCTGTCCAGCTGTATAGTGGCGAGGTCTATCGCCATCAGGTCTTTATAGCGCCCGTACACTGTAACAATTTAAAGATTGACTAGCGATATACAGAAAATGGCCTACCACTTTACTGCCCAGAGCCCTTAGCCAAGATGCCCATCGCTAACTAGCGTTTCTATTCGTTTCATTTTTAAACCAATCGCGTCACTGGTAGATCACGTGACTCTCCGTATGATCTACCAGTGACGCGATTGGTTTAAATACGAAACGGATAGAAACGCTAGTTGGCGATGGGCATCTTGGCTAAGGGCCCTGCTAAGGTAAAAGGCAGTATTTTACACAAAACTACTGCAGCAATTGCAACCTTATTACCTAGTAATGAGGTTGCAATTATTACAGTAGTTTTGTGTAAAATACTGCCCTTTTACCTTAGCAGGGCAGTTTATTTATATTTCTAACATTTCTGTTAACCTTTGTAAGCGTACAAGCCTCCGGGTTTGTGCTCCTTGCGCCATATGATGACTTCCTCGGCCTCCATGTAGGGCGCCCAGCCGTCCTCGGAGGCTCCCGGCGGCTGTGTGTCGTGGCATCTGCAACGTACTAACCCATATTATAAACTAGCCTTTACCCGCGTCGGTCTAGAGTCGCTATGCCTAGCTTTGCTCGTTCGAAGATAATACTTTTTGGAATTAATAGCATCAAAGACGATCTAGGTACAATACAAAAATGTCCGAGAGCCACTGGACTATAGAAACCGTAGGCAATGGCCAGTCTGATGCACCAACACTCACGCACAATACAGCACACCGTTCTGCTTCTTGTCGATGATCAGCCGCCGGCTGCAGCCCTTGCAGAACAGGGTGTTACGGGACAGCTCGTCTACCCCATCCAGGTCGTGCATCAGGGCCTGGAAATTAGGCGCTATCAGCGTAACTGGTGGATTACAAAAGCTACTGTCAACATTGCAATTTTTGTTGCTCTTAATTATTGAAGAGAAATTGTGTGGAATATTTTACTTTACGAGTAACCTGTCAACCCTGTACATGTGGTGTAATGTATGTGTAATTGTGTATACCTAGTGCCACATTTCATCATATATACCGGCAGCAAACCAACTAAAACCGAACCGTGTAACAATGACATTGGAGCGTTTTTTCTTTGACCAATATCGTGTTGGTGCAAAGTTATGGGTTTTTTTTTTCATCATCATAATCATCAAAGTTATGGGTTAAGATATATTTAATCGAGCTCGCTCCTATCCATAACTGCACGGTTGCACCGACACGATATCAGTCAATGAAAAAACGCTCTTATAAATAAAATCGTTAGAAGTGCTATTCCAACGGCGAGGCGAGGCGGAGATGGGAGGAAGTTGAAATTTGTACAGCAAAATTTCCCGCTCGGCTGCGGTGGAAATAGTCTGGATGGGCGAGAAATTGAAATATGTGACGTTCTCAACATAAAGGGACCTTATGGAGGCAGGCGGTTACGCCGTTTTTAGAACTGTCGCCATAGTATTCGTATAGTTACAAGAACAAGAAGAGCGTAACTGCCTTCCTCCATAAGGTCCCTTTATATTGAAAACGTCACATATTTGTTGTTGATATTGAACCGTATTACTATAACATACTGTTTATTATATTAACACTGCAACGAAATTAAAAGTTAAACAAATTATTTTATAATGCCATTGTGACATAGTTCTGTGGTGGGCCAGGGGAGCCCTGGATTAGGCCGATTGTACGTTTACGCAATTAAACAAAAACATTATATCCTCCTCCCCTTCACCCCTTGTACAATATAATGTACATAAGGCCATTGGAATAAAGATCCATTGTAAAGGATGGAGTGGAATTTCTTTTGTTTTTATGACTGACAATTAAATCAGAAAATAGACTCTATTCTATTCAGAGTAAGTTCATGTTCCATTGGCAAATTTCGTTGTATGGTGGGCCTTAGGTTAAAATTATTCGAAAAGATTTCCTACTCGTATCACGACACAGAGTTAGTAGGAGGGTTAAAATCTTTTTCTTTGCATTGAAATTTGTCCCCAGGAAATGTGACAAAGTGGTTATTTTTGTAGGAAATATTTTATTCTGTTTGACGATGTATGACAATACTTTACTGATTCAAATAAAATAAACATATTTAGATATTTTTTTAATATAGGTATATAAAGAAAAAAATTACGATCGTGACAGAGTGGAGAATTTCAGTGCAACAAAAAAGATTTTGAACCCGGAAGCATTTTGAGCGAACTGCGCCCGGCTTGTTATACTTAGTAAAAGAAGCATAGCAACACGAGAGAACCGCACAGAAAAAAGTATGAAACGAAAAATAGGTGAATTTTAATAAGAAAAATCTCTAAAAACCCAGTCCTTTCGTAAAAATATTTCCAATATTAATAGCGAAAATCAGGTAGATTGGATAGAAAACTTATGTAGTTTGTATCAAAAATGATCTACAGGATGCACAACCAATGCATATCTGCATCTCTAATAATTTCAATTTAAAAACCGGTCAAGTGCGAGTCGGACTCGCGCACCGAGGGTTCCGTATTTAAGTCCGTACTTCAAAAATATACCCCAGTAAAAATAAGTTTTATTTACTACGTGTTAAGAACAATTTTAGGTTGCCTAAATATTAACTGTCATATTTAAAGAATTTTGATAATATCTCGAAAACATTGGTCCATATTGGCTCACATAAAATTCTTATTCCTATTTTTTGTTTTATTACCGATTTGTATTCATAATAATCACTCTTCATAATTTTTTTCATCTTACTGTTTTTGTTCATAAATTTTTATTACTTCCAATAAAGAGTTAAAAAGTTATGTGAATAAATGCGCACCCCTCAAAAACTGTTTCATTTCATAACTTTGTTTTACTTTTTCTATAAATTATAGATAAATTTCTATAAGTTTGAATAATTGGGCAAAAAGGTTTGAATGTAGGTACATTAAATTTGTGTGATATGTTTGGCTCGAAATATTCATAACCAACAAGGATCTAATGTTTGAAATGCACCTGGCAGCCAAATATGAAACATTATAAATAAAAAAATTGTACCCATAATAATATTGATTACAAACTGTTTTATCTCATATTTTATGAATCACAAACAGGTATCATTAATCTACACTTTATGTATAAAACTGAATGTTAATATATGAAAAATAACAAATCCTGTTTTCAGTCAATAAAGACTTTTATGCAACAGAATGCATATATTTAGTAAACAAATTATAAGGAAATATGTCCACTTGTGTTATGATTGATTCTACCAATTGGAATATATTTGGAACTAAAATACATACGCCACTATAATGATTTGGTGGTCATCTAATAATTATTAAACATTACTAAGATTCCGATAGGATTAATTGTATAAATAATAGGACTAAAACCCACTTCTAGCTCCTTATCAGAGATGCCCACTCTGCAGGGCCCCGGCGTGATAGTGTCGTCGGAGTGGCTCTTGTATGCGGCGGTCGCAGAGAGAAGGAAGGTCCGACTAGGACGGAAAAGATTATGCCTGAAACAGGCCAGCATATCCCGCACCCCGCGATCACGGCGACATCGCTTCACAACCGAACTCACTAAATGCGTCCTAAACCACGCATTCCACAGCTTCGTCACCCTCAAATCACGTAAAATAAGCCTTAATCTATGGGACGACATCGGTTCAGTTTTCAGAGCCGTCAACAAGCTGTGTATCCATGAACATTTTGATCTGGATATTATTGAACAGCTGTACTGCGAGCTCCGATTGATTGGCGTATGTGTGTATAGTATTTTATTAAATCGCCTACATAACATCTCGTGATAATTACGAAATTATCACATAACCTCTATAAACTGTGAGCGAGATATTGACAGTACTCTTGATATTGAATTGACAGAATACTTTTTTAATTTTTACCCTAGGCCACACTAGGTGGAAAACGCCGTTAATTATTGCGCTGACAGACGTTTAACGTACCTACGTGTAGGTGTAAACACGACTTATCGCGATAATTTGATAACGGCATTCTGAATGCGATTACTCGGGTGGCCGTGTTTTTTGGCATAATCAATTATTGCTTTTTGTGGCCACACTACATTTGTTTATTGTGTTGTGCACAGTGAGCGTGACGGGATCGCACGTGTTTGTTCTTCTTCCTTCGACAAATACCTACTAAAGCTACGGTGTGAAGAAGTAATTAGCTATGTCTACACCTGTGCGCTTTCATTTTCAACTTGCGCTTTGCTCTGACGCATGCCTCTGCAACCACAGCGCATGCAATAACGCATGCGCTCAAAGTGGTTTGATATCAGCGCATACCCGTAGCGAACGCTGATCCGTCACCGTTGGGTCGACGTGCAACATTTTGCAAATAAAATGGCGGAAGATAAAGTCAAAATATTGGATTTTATTGAAGATTCAGTGTCATCCTCGTATTGCGTGCGCTTGACGAAAGTCGAATTCCAAGTTGAAAGCGCAAGTTGAACATGAAGCGCATAGGTGTGGACATAGCTTATCGCCTGCATGCATACTACGCATAAGGCGCGTCACACACGGAGCTATAATATATATTTTGGTATATTAATATATATTATAGCAAGGCATCTTACGATATATTTTCGTATAGTTTAGGTATATTTTCCGTACTAGTTGGCAGAGTCTACACACGCAGCTATAATTTATATTATTATATATTATAGCTGCGTGTGTGGAGTCTGTCGACTAGTACGGAAAATATATCGTAATATACCGACCTATAATATATATTATAGCTCCGTGTGTGACGCGCT
The DNA here is from genome assembly GCA_963241965.1 of Tortrix viridana. Lineage (NCBI taxonomy): Eukaryota > Metazoa > Arthropoda > Insecta > Lepidoptera > Tortricidae > Tortrix > Tortrix viridana. The sequence goes on along the minus strand of OY725198.1, from coordinate 5,516,218 downwards.
TAAGGCGATGGACGTTGATTTTTAACGGCGTTTCCCGTTAGTGTTGCCCCAGGGCCAATGAATTTCTTTCGAGATTAATCTTACTTGTATTTAAACATAATCTTTATATAAAACAGCGTTTTTTCTTATATCTGGTGTGACCATTACCCTCTTCCCATCATGTGTCAAAATAAAAAAAAATAGGTAGGTACTGACAATCGAAACGTTTGCTGATGAATGGTGTCTCGCAAATGCTATCCTATCCTATTGTAATTGTATGAAAGAACGCTAAATTTTCTCTTAAACATATGGTTTCGAAGCAACCGTTCATGAACGTCTATAAACAAGGTTGGTACTTAATCTATTGTATACAGACTATCCTAACCCAAATCTCGACGACTCATAGACCTAACTGTTCATTTCAGCCTGACCCAGACGGATTAATTGAATGACCGATCACTACTTGACCGTTGAGTGTTGACCTCCGACAAGACGTAAACAATGAGTTACTCCAACCATACGCGAAGCGATGAGCGGAAGGATGATCCTCCGCATTCCCGGATATTTGTCGTCTGCGGCAAACACTTCCGCGAGGAAGAGTTGAGACCCCATTTTGAAAAGTTCGGTGTTATAGAGGATTTGTATATACCCAGGGACCGAAATTCTGGAGAATCTAAGGGTGTAGCTTACATTAAATATTCCAAGACATCTTCAGCTGCAGAGGCCATTCAAGAGCTGCACCTCAAAACAGTTGAAAACTACTCTAAGCCCATTAAAGTAATGGTTGCCAACAGCAGCAAAGGTGATTCTACAGTCAACAATGAAGAGAAATACAAACGTCTTTTCATCAAAGTGCCTAAGCAGGCAACAGAAAGTGATATACGTAACCATTTTTCTGAATTTGGACGTGTAGATTCTGTTCGCATACAAAGAAACAAAACAACAGAAGAAAGTAAAGGTTTTGCTTATGTTCAGTACAAAACATTCATAGATGCAGCCAAAGCATATGAGGAATGTGACCGCCAGTATAGACCTATGTTTGCAACGCCTAAAGAAGAATTAAAAAGAAGTAGAAGTAGCTTAGATACACATGGAGACATGCATTTAAATGATTCTTTTGGTGCCAATGGATATAACCATCAAATGCAGCATATACAAGGTTTTAAACAGAACCTACCAAGCTACAATCATAATATGAGTAATGTAAGTTCTTTGATCAAAACCCCAGCTGAAGGCTACACTACAGTAAATGTGACTTGTAGTCCTCAACTCGCACAGCAGCATCTTGAAAAACTTTTCAATATTGTCCCAGGAATGCAAAAGTTTCAATACACCATTGATATTTACAATGGAATCTGTAAAGCACTCATAACATACAGTAATGAATCAGCTGCAGCATATGCAGTTGAAAGATTAAATAACTATGAATTCCCTTCAGGTGAAATGTTATCTGTTAAACCTGAAAATCAGTTAAACAAAGTGGCAAATGACTTAACAAATATGATGAATAACTTCAAGAAGTCTCTGGATGGTGGTAGGCCTGATTTGATGCAACTAGCAGAAGCAATAGCCCAAGCTTCCACACTAATCACACAAGCAACTACATCTAAAATCGATCATCATGATGGATCAAAATTTGAATCAGAAGACTCTTTCTGTAGTGTAACTTTGCCCCCAAAACAACCAACACTGGATTTCAACAGCCGGGTAGCAAAAAGATGCTTTATTGTATGCAAGCCAAATCCTCCACCCTCTGGGGCATTGAGAGATGTTTTCTGTCGTTTCGGAGACTTGATAGATGTGTCAACATTTCCAAACAAAACATTTGGCTTTGCCAAGTATGCATCAATTCGGGCAGCAGAAGATGCCATCAAGACTTTGAATGGTGCCACAGTGTGTGGTGTCCGGCTAAAGGTACTTGAAGCTGATGAGAGACCTTCAAGGGAGGAGCATATGGATGTAGAAGATGATGATGTAGGACGAAAGAGGCCCAAGATGGAGCAATAAGAAATAGAAATAGGAATAGAAGACTTATGTTTCTGTGTCAAATGTTTTCAGCTTCCCTGAATATCCAAGTTTTGGTTATCGTGTGCATTTGTCTTGTTCCGTAGGATTCAACGATAGACTATCATTGACTTTCATTAATTAAATAGAATGTTTAAATGGAACTGAACAATTTGCTAAATATCTAATGACAGTTTGTGACAATTTACTTTACATTTAAGACATAAAGTATCTGCTGGACAGTGAGACAATTTTAAGTTGCAGGTAATTTAAATTGTGTTTGGTTAGATTGTCATTTTTAGTTCCAATATTGCATATGCAAATTGTTGACCGCGCCTTAGGTATGAGAGCGGTAGGAGGGGAGGGGACACGCTGCCAGTCGTGGGTGCCTCCCCGCCCCGCCTTCACTCCTCGCTGGCTAAGACGTGGCGTTTTACTTGAATTTTTGCCCATCAACATTTTCAACTTGTGCATTAAAAAAATTGTTTCATAGTTTTGTCTGTAAAAATTTTAGAATGTAACATGAAAGTACAGTTTAATAAATTTATCATTCGTTTTTTTTATAAATCCCTGCGTAATAGGATCAAAGATAATTATTGATTTAATTGTTTTTTTTTTTTTGTAATTAGTGCAGCACCTATCCGGCATAGCACCATCAATGCTGTGGTCAAGGTCACTGATAAAATTCGTCTAAATATCGAAAACCGAAAACTTAGTGTCCTCTTTTCCTTCTAGAATTCAGCTTACAGACCTTCAATAATGTGGATTTTGATATCCACCTCGGCATTCTGAAGTTTTACATTGTCTCCCCTTCAGCTCTTTCGTGGTTTATTTATTTATTTGTTTTATTTTATTTATATCTCTGTGGGAGAACCCTGTTTGTCAAAGTAGATGACTTTATTTCCTCTTAGAGTGTCCTTATTGCTGGTGTCCCTCGGAGAGCTATACTGTAACCCTTCTCTTCTCTTTTCACTCTTTATGATAGGTATCACTGCTTCCCTCAAATCGTCTTATCACCTCTATGCAGACATTTTTGAACTCCCTTTCCCATCCCCACCGCAAATAACAACCATTGACGGACGATACATATACAGAAGCAAATCGTTTAAAGTTAATTTCTCCAGTTACTTTTTTACATAATACCAATAAATTACAAATATACGTTTGATTTTATTCTAGGTTCTGCACATCACTATGTTAATGCACATATTCACAAGAATATGCCGAACACGCTACCTCTTAAACAGAAGATTCAACCATGTGCGTACATCTGCGGGGAATGGAGATGAAAAGCAAAAAAAAGAATTCAAGACACTGTTAGAGAAATACAGAGATAAAATCAAATTCAATTCATATTTAGAACAAGATAAGCTAGAATTAGGATATTTTAGGTATTACGTAAGAAACATAAAACAAGCAAAAGGTAAGCTACAGGATGAGTATAAGCAGAAAAGCTTGCCTCCGCTGCCCGTGGCGTTAAAATATTACGTATCTGAGGACAGATTGTTGACGGAAAACGAAGAAGACGAATCAACCAAGGAGCCAGAAAAAGCATTTCAACTTCCATTCGCAGGAACGAGTGTTATTAAAGACGAAACACTTGATAGTAAAGAATTAACTGAAACGAATGAAGTCGACCATTGGATGACGAATTATGAGCATTTCGATGACAGTCAGTTAGATGAAGATATTGATGATAAGTGGAGCCATAATTACGGGACGCCAGACCCGAGAGCGGGAGTCAGCAGAACGCAATGCGGGGGATGCGGGGCGTTGCTGCACTGCAGTGATCCAGCTATACCTGGTTATTTACCGAGTGAAATATTCAAGCAAAGGAATGAAACCGAACTGAAAACTTTAGAGTGTCAACGCTGTCATTTTCTCAAAGAATACAACATTGCATTAGATGTGGCGGTACAACCGGAAGAATATGTGAGGCTTTTAGAATCTATTAAACATGTCAAATCCCTAGTCATCCTTATGGTGGATCTTCTAGATTTCCCTTGTTCAATATGGCCTGGTATTGTGGATATTATCGGCACTGATCGTCCTATTATAATAGTGGGAAATAAAGTGGACTTAATACCGGCGGACAGCGTTGGATATCTACAAAGAATTAAAAATTCTCTGATTAACGAAATAGAGAAGACGAAACTTGCCGAAGCTAATATTAAATATGTGTCTTTGATATCAGCTAAGACAGGTTATGGAGTAGAAGACTTGATTTCGGCTATGTTTAAAGTATGGGTTTATAAGGGTGATGTATTCTTGGTGGGTTGCACCAACGTGGGAAAGAGCTCCCTGTTCAATTCGTTGTTACAATCTGATTATTGTAAGGTCCATGCAGTTGATATTGTCAAGAGGGCAACGGTGAGTCGGTGGCCAGGAACGACGCTAAATTTGTTGAAATTCCCTATTAATAGGCCTTCTGGTTGGAAAATGTCTGAACGGGCGAAGCGATTGCGCTCACAATCGAAGTTAATGAAGATAGAAAAAGAGATAAGAAATGCTCAGTTAGAAGGAACGACGCCTCGTGAAATACCTTCATTAATAAGCCACATCGGAAGAACTTTTTATGATCCATTGGATTTCGAAGACGACGAAAATATAGCAGAGAAGAAACGTAAAATGTTGGTTTTGGATGATAGGCACGAGCTGTTTGTGAATAGCAAATGGTTCTATGATACTCCAGGAGTAGTGCACCCGGACCAAGCGTTGTCGCTACTCACGACAGAGGAATTGTTGGCGACGATACCAAAAAGGTTATTAAGACCGCAAACTTACTATTTGCACAAAGGTTCAACTATATTTATAGCAGGTCTCGCCCGTGTGGACCTTGCGCATTGCGATCACCCTTGTCGTTTTACGATCTTCTGTTCTGAACACTTGCCTATCACTGTAACCAAAACCGAGGACGCAGATGAAGTTTATGACAAATTTCTTGGTACAGAGTTGCTGGCAGTACCTTCGGGTAGTTTGGAAAGGTTGAAAAATTGGCCTGGTTTAGAGAAGAAAGTATTGGAATTTAATGGAGAAGGGCCTAAGATGTGCTGCGGTGATATGGTATTATCGTCGATTGCGTGGGTATCTGTAACTGCCAAGAAGGGCGATATTTGCGTGGTTACGGCTTACACGCCTGAAGGTAAAGGCATTTATAAGCGTCACCCGTCATTGTTGCCATATTCAGTCAATTTGAAGGGGAAGAGAGTACGTGATACGCCAGTGTATACTATTGGTAAAAAGTTTTCAGATAAAAATAGATGATACAAATGGTTTTCTGAAGTTATTTAAGATAATATGTTCATAACCACCAAGATTCAGCATTTGTGTAAATATGATTGAATATAGTAATCATAAGCATATCTTAATGTTATGCAGCTGAAGCACAAGGTGGTGTTATACACTGGATAAGTGTATAATATAAGGCCACTGCTAATTTACCTAAAAAAATAAAAGGTGTATGATTTTATATGGTTTTTAATTAAATATTCAACAGCATAATACAAAGTAATGATGTTACTTGTCCTATACACATAGGTATATTAGTTTTATGATAATGAAAACAAATCCTAGAAATTGTAGTGCAAGTCAAATACTACAATCAGGGATTGAATCATTTTACCTCTACTTAGTCAATGTTGGAAGGGTAATTTCACAAAACAACCCTACATAGATATGATCATATCTCTTACTTCTAGTGTTAACAAGCTTAAAATACATTTTTGTTCTAGTGAACTACAGTTTAATGAGAAAACTAAGATGAAACATTTAAATGTGTAGTTTAACCCTTATTCTGTCTCAAATAAGTAACATCATTGATCCCTGCTAGTAATTTATTAATTATTTCTTCAAACTGACTAGTGCTTGTGGCAACACCCTGTGAATCATTACTCTGTGGTGATTTGGAATCTTCACTGCATTTGCTGAATAAAGCATTGCTTTCAGTCATCTGAAATGGTAAAAAGTATGAAATGAAATACCTAAGACCTAAGCTACCATCCTCAAGCTAAAATACCATCATCTACTATGAAAATAGATACTGGATAGCGGCATTATAACCTATGGATGGCAGAAAGAACCATCATTTTTGAGAGAAGGCTCTGGACAACGAGGCATGGTGTAATAAAATATAAGGGTATTGCACTATCATTTTAATTAATTACTATTTTTTAACTACTGTTAGTGTTAATTATAAGTTGCTTTACATAAATAAAAAATGTCAAATACAAAAGATAGCACATACAAAGCAAAAGATGTCTCCAGCTATGAACCCAACAAACATTAAAATTGCCAACTAATCAATTACCTCTTTGAACAATTTAATATCCTGGTTTAGAACCTCCAGTTTACTCTCCATATTCAAATCTTTTTGACTTTCTGTCTGCTTAAAATTTTGCCGAATATAGGCTAGTCGCTTACTCAGCTGCTCTAGGCTTTGAGCATACTGGCTGACATCAATTGCTTCACAATTTGGATCAGTTTTCAATTCTATCTGTGGTTCAGTGATGGGTAAATTCTTCTTCAAATTATGAGCATAGGTTTTCATGGTTGCTAAGATTTCGTCGACCTCTCCCTCGAATTTAACTCCAACTAGATCTGGCGTCACTAGTTTTAATGGCTCTCCTTCCAAAAACTTTGAAAGGGCGTCGTGCGGAAGATTGTAAACCGCTATTTCGTTGTTGTTGAACTTGTTGAGGGAATTGAAAATGTTTGCGATTTCGTTCATCGCATTTTGAGAGTCGGCGAGTTCTTCGTCTAAAATATTGGTCATATTCTCAATATCCTCTTCCTTTATTGTTGATCGGAGGTGTTTCCGAAATTTGCTTAACCCAGCTTTCGTTTTATATTGCTTGTCCATTTTAACTGTAGATTGAGGTCTTCGCTTTTGACCTGCGCTTAATCTAAAATGATCATACGAATTATGAATCCCAAAATTAAATTCTCGAACCAAGTGAACCAAATAATAAAATAGAGGCAGGCTGGCAGGGATTTTTGATATGATTTTGATACCGTATGTATGTATGTTATGTCAATCAATCAATCCAAATTTTTAAATTCATCAAAACAATTAACAAAAAGCGAGTAGTCCAAATGATCCAATGTTTCCCTTAACGTAAATTTATATTGTTGAGTATTAAAATTCGCCTTTCGGACATCACAGTTGCAGATGGCTGGTAGGTATCTTACTTGTAATAAAGTTTAAGCCACAAATATTAAACAATTTAAACATTGATTTTCATAAGAAACGAAAAAATAATTTTGGAATATAAACTGAAAGGTTTAATTCGGACTTGCAACGACCACAGATTCAAATACAATACAAAAAAAAACAAATAGGCTAGTTGACTGGCTGCTCAAATCAGCAACTTTTACGCCGGTACCACACCTCCGCCGCGAAATCGATGCAGCGAAACCGCTGACGTTCCGGCACCGTTTGTCCGTTATATGACGAGCGAAACATTACTAAAACTGCCTGTTCTACCGCGTTAAATTGACCATGCTTCTATCTCTTTCTCGCGGAATATCGGCGACGCCGCTCACATCTCCGCCGCGAAATCGATGGAGCGAAACCGCTGACCGAATGGCGGTAGATGTGAGCGGCGTCGCCGATATTCCGCGAGAAAGAGATAGAAGTATGGTCAATTTATCGCGGTAGAACAGGCAGTTTCGCTAATGGTTCGCCCGTCATATAAAGGACAAACGGTGGCGGAACGTCAGCGGTTTCGCTGCATCGATTTCGCGGCGGATGTGTGCTACCGGTCTTAATGTAACGTCAAAACCATCCGGTAGTATGAAGTTATGCAAGTTTCATTAAAGTAGCTGCTGTCACTTTCTTTGCTATATAAAATAAAATAAGACGCAGCAACTTTAATGAAACTTAAGTATTAATTGAATTGATTGTCATAATTTTCAGTGTTCCTTTATAAAGTTTATGTTGAATTAAATCGTTTAAATTCCAAAAAATGTCGATAATTAGGTATTTTCGAAATCATGATTTAGTGGTAGTGTAAAAATAATTTATTTTGACATTAGTCAAATTGCCTGAATTATCTATCAATCGAATAATTTGTAGTCGTTATTAATTTAAATTCGGGTGTATATTTGGATAAGCATTCAAAATAATCGAAAGTTTTCAAATGTTGTCTCGCAGTAAATATTTTAAGATTATTAAATATCTAATAATACAGAAGCAGTCACTCATAAACCTTTTTTAAGTGTGACAACATTTATTCTAATATTTTTTTCTTTCATTTCTCCGACGGTCGACGAGGCGTTCGTTCGATCGTTTGGTCACGTCATCTTTTTTATCTTGTAATGACTGATTTTTGCGTCCCACATGCTTAGGGGTAACCGAATAAGGAAAAAATCCAAGAATCCCCGCACCAGAAGAAAAGTTCGAGTGACCGCGGACGTCAATGTGAACTAGAAAGTGTGTTAACGTAGTCGCGAAGTGTCCCGTCGGTCCGGTTAGATCTGGATTTTAGCAGTTTGAACCGCGAGTCGGGCTCCCTTTCCCCCGTAAAACTTTAATTTTAAAGTTTGGTGGTGTATTTGAAGACTTATTTATTTATTATTGTCCGTTATTCGGAGTGTTTTAGTGGTGTAATCGTTTTATAAGTCGCACATCAAAATGTCTGAGGAATCGTCCGCCGATCGCAATGTCGAAATATGGAAGATTAAGAAGCTCATCAAAAGCTTGGAGATGGCTAGGGGGTAAGTGGGGTTCACTATTTTAACTTTTATAAGTTAGGTGCACGAGGATGTTTTTTTTTGGCTGCATGATTGGTGGAAATTGCCAACGAGGCTGCGTCATCCGTGACAAGACATGCGCGGAGCGCGCTGCATGCGCGAAGTAACCTCGCACACGCAATCGTTTCGTAAATAGAAAAGCACTATGCGCATTTAGCATGCACCTATGGTACAACAATGCCGACAAAACGAGTCGGGACGCCAATCGATTTTCGTCACCTGAGAAACAGTTCCAAACAAATCCGCTGCCGACAACTTTTACGAGTTTAATATCAAGACGCTGCCATGGAGCCGCAAAGAATTGCATTGACTAAAATTGAGTCATGCAATTTTCTTTGTAGGTATTCATGTCCTTATTGTTGTCTATGGAAGGCAGTATGATTCCAAACAAACATTAAAAATACATAACACACTTAACTTCCATTAATGTGAGACTGGAAGACTGGTGCCCTTATTATGATATTTCCCAGGATTGCCAAACTTAAGGATGTCCATACAATCTTTAGATGAGAGTAGGTACTAGAGTAGGTGTCTAGTAAGAGTTTATTAATCTTTATTAAATGCATGATAATTCACATTTTATCTCTGCATAACCATCCTTGCCTGCCAATAAAGCATTTTTTTTTCAATATCTAACAATGTTGGGAAAGCCTGATACGGACACTAGGCAGGGTGACTAAAATGAAGCCACAACTCAATATGAATAACTATCATTTAATACAAGAACTTTTCTACTACTTACTTATCTAAACATGGAATAACTAAAGCACTAAGTAAATCTATGTCTAATCTATATAAACAATTAAGAGGGCGCCAGGAGAGGTTTTGTCTGATATTTCTGGGGTACTTTGCCTAACCCTTCACCTATGGTCCCCAAAAAGACCAGAATTATAGCATATAGAGATGATGACAAGTTGGTCATTTAATCAATGTATTCCTTGCTGAAAACATCTTGGTTATGTATTGATGAAAATCAATATGATTCCAACATGTTTTGAATGGGCACTGATATTAGTCTCCGCAAAGCCTATGAATATTATAAATGTGTAAGTTTGTAAGGCGTCCATTAGACGGTAGATTTTGCTGTCAGTTTTGCCACAGTCACTGCTGTGACTGACGGATAACCTACCGTCTAATGCGATGACTGATGTTTGCATGATCATTATCCAGATATTTTGATTTTTGCATCATGCACCATCAGTCATGACTGATTGAATTGACTGATGCAAAACCAACCGTCTAATGGACGCCCAAGGATGATTTAATGATTGTGTTTCAATCATGCCTAAGCGGCTGTTCGGATTTGGAGGAAATTTGCCACAATGTTAGTCCTTATCCTGAATAGACAAAGGGTATTATTAATCCCAGAAGATTTAATAGTTCCTGAGGGATATACGATAAACAACTCTATGTGAAGTATGTGAACGGAGTCATGAGCAAAAGCTAGTGTTACTATAAGCTGGTTTCCCTATTTAGGGTTCCATACCAAAATAGTAAAAAAAGGAACCCTTATGGTGAGACTTCATTGTCTGTCTGTCTGTCTGTATGTCACAGCAGTTTTTCTTAGCAACTACACAAGCTATCAACTTGAAATTTGGCATAGTTGTATTGTAACTTGCTTGCCTGCATCTGTAATAATTAATTTAGTAAAAAAATATGAAATTAATTTTATAAATAATTTAGTAATTTGGTAATAATAAGAATGGGGGTTGAAAAATGAAAATGATTATAGCAAGTGGGGTGTCATATGAAAGGGCTCAATCTGCACATTTAAAAACTATTTTTTTTTTATAATAATTCGTGACATACTTTTTGATTTATAACCAAAAATGTTCAAAAATTGACCAAAACTTGTGTGATGAGCCGGAGCAAAGTATGTTTATCATTGTCTAGTACCCATAGTACAGTCAGCATCAAATAGATAGGAGCAGCCAAACTGGCCAATTATATCTCAACTCATCCTTATGCCTATAGAAATAAAGATGTGTTACAATATATTTGGCCACTTTCGCTGATCTTATGTATTTGATGTTGACTGTACAAGCCTGGTTTAGTTTGAAACTAGGTAAATTTGTGTGAGATTGTGTTGTCCTGATAGGTGCTTAAAAAATTTGGAGTTCAAGTCAATCAAAGTATTTTACATATAAATAGTTGTATACATGATATTTTTATTAATTTTATTATACACATGAGCAGAACCAACCGGAAATAAGCTTCTGGCAAATTGAGATTTACTGTATGTCTTGACAGTAGGTGTGTGTCAAATTAGTATTTTATGTTTCCATTTCTTTTTACTCTAATTATCAAATATCACATTTCAGAAATGGTACATCAATGATTTCCCTCATCATCCCGCCCAAGGACCAGATCTCACGGGTATCCAAGATGTTGGCAGATGAGTTTGGAACAGCGTCAAACATCAAGTCGCGCGTGAACAGGCTGTCAGTCCTTGGAGCCATCACGTCAGTACAGCATCGGCTCAAGCTGTACACTAAAGGTAAGGTGAAGATATATTTTTAATAATATATTGCATACAGGGTGTCCAAAAATCGGTAGGCCACATTGACACCGGAGGTAGGTCAGCTTAAGAGGTACTTAACCAGCCTAACATGACCTCAGTAAAAGTCGCATGGTTTTCGAGATATGCCAGCTTAAAGTGTGTACTGGAAAGGAACTTTAAGCTGGCAAATCTTGAAAACCATGCGATTTTTACTAAGGTCATGTTAGACTGGTTCGGTGTGGGGACAATGCGTAACGCATTTCCACTCCGTTAAAAAAAAAGAAAAAAATATGTTAAAAAAAAAGAAAAAAAACTGTCTGGTTCGGTCTGTTTTAGGCTGGTCTACCTCCAGTGTCAATGTGGCCTACCGATATTGGGACTTCCTGTATAATGGTCAACAGTTTAACATAATACCATGTTAGTGAAGGAATTATTTTTGCCAAGGTAAATAGAGCAGGCTAAAAACAATACGCCCGCGTCCGTCACTCCTCGCACGCGGCGGGTGGGTCAGACAACCCCGGGCCTTAACGTAAATGGGACCAACCGTTACAACGCCATTGTCGGATATATCCGCACTACTATTTCAACGCCAATGACGGATATAGCCGTCCAGGTTGACAGTGCAAAAAATAACCTTGTAAGTAAGGTTTAAATTGGTTCTGGTTTTTAGATGCCACTGGCGTGCAGTATTTGACATGGTTTTGAAAAGGTTAAATTTTTTTGCAAGATATTTCCAACAAGTGTACATAGTGTAAGCTTCTTCAACAGTGCCACCGAACGGCCTAGTAATCTACTGCGGTACAATCGTCACCGAAGAGGGCAAAGAGAAGAAGGTCAACATCGACTTTGAGCCTTTCAAGCCGATCAACACGTCTCTCTACCTGTGCGACAACAAGTTTCACACGGAGGCGCTGACGGCGCTGCTGGCTGATGATAACAAGTTTGGGTTCATCGTCATGGACGGTAACGGAGCCCTGTTTGGTACGCTGCAGGGAAATACTAGAGAGGTACGTCTGTTAATGCTAGAAATTGTTAACATTTAGTTATGTTACCAAGTCTGGATAGTTTCTTTGGAAATTAGTAAGAAATAAAATACGAGCTGAAACTCAGCAGGACTTAGGTCCTGAAATTCACAGGTGATTGGTTGAAAAGGACAACAGTAACGTAGAGATATACTCTAGCTTTAAAATGTATTGACATAATTCGCACCTTCAGAATGAAAGTGACCTAATACAAAATGTTAAGTTTTCTATTTCGAGTCATTAAATTGTTGTTATAGAGATCTAATTCAAAATCTAAATATTTTGGATTAGGTCACTCATTCTGAAGGTGCGAATTATGTAGAGTAATTTTTATGGCATGGAGAAGGCAAATGAGTACACACACCACCCATTATTGCTCAAAGGGCCATGGACATGTGCCAACGCAAATGCGTTAAGGATCCTGAGGAGCTCTATTCTTATCCTATTTTTTTCAATTCACAATAGCGGGCTACTCAAATTGACGTTTCGCGGTTACGTCTTCTGTACGTAAAACTACGCAGCGGGGCAGGGTGTCGATTTCGCTATAAATCTCTTCATTACAATAGCTTGTCTTTTTCACAGGTACTACACAAATTCACGGTGGACTTGCCGAAGAAGCACGGTCGAGGTGGTCAGTCCGCGCTGCGTTTCGCCCGTCTGCGCATGGAGAAGCGGCACAACTACGTGCGCAAGGTGGCCGAGGTGGCGACGCAGCTGTTCATCAGCGCCGACCGGCCGAACGTGGCCGGGCTCATCCTCGCCGGTTCGGCGGACTTCAAAACCGAACTGTCGCAGTCGGACATGTTCGACCCTGTGAGTGATAGTGTCTTACTGTAAACAAGCGGCAATTAATTAGCATTGTGCTTAATCATCATCATATCAGACGAAAGACGTCCACTGTTGGACATAGACCTCCCCTAATCATCACAAGGCCCGTGCCGCCCTCATCCAGCGGAATTCCGTCCACCTTGTTTCATATCTCACTATAAACATCGATAATTCATATGTTTCGTTTCAAAGTATGGCACTTTCAAATGCTACAGTAAATACGTTAGTTACTTTGGGCATTTAATATAGATTAAAATTGTCGTTTACACTATGACATTTAAATAAATACTTAAGAAGATATAACAGATTTAAAATTAAGCGCAACAAAAAAATCCTCTCAGCGAACCGGTTGGCCGTTGGCCGGCGGCGCCCGAAGTACTTATCCTATTTGAAAAGATCTTTCGCTTAATTGCCCTTAATTGGTACCTATTGCATTGTATCTTTACTCATCTGTTTCTCTCCTACTCAGCGTCTGCAAGCTAAGATCATCAAGCTGGTGGACGTGTCCTACGGAGGCGAGAACGGTTTCAACCAGGCCATCGAGCTCGCGGCGGAGTCATTGCAGAATGTTAAGTTCATCCAGGAAAAGAAACTCATTGGCCGGTACTTTGATGAGATCTCTCAGGTCAGTATGCTCCTAGAACAAGTTGTAGGACAAAACACATGAAAAATGGTCACATCTCTGAGCATGTTTATTGTAAAAACCGGCCAAGCGCGAGTGGGACTTGCACACGAAAGGTTCCGTACTATATAGTACAATGATAAGTCTTGAGAGCCTCTCATTTGCTTACATTTCGCATGTTCGATTGAAAAGAAGTTACAATACTTTTGTAACGGGAGTACCAATCAAAGAGTTACGGGTATCATTAATTCTTCTGTTACACATGTAAGCTGACACCACAGGCATGTATGTCTCAAACCGCAGTTTTGTTGTTCAGTATTTGATACTAACTCCCGTAACAGAATCCCATTTTATTACTGTTCATAACGCTCATATCATAACATATAACGTTTATATGTGCATCATCCAAGTGCTAGGCAACAGGCCTTCTCCCGTGAGAAGAATCGTAACGGGAAGCTAATAATACCAGACTGGCGACTGGCTAGTCTATATTGTATGGGTGCGTCATTTGTGACGAATCATATCCAATGGTTTAGGAACTTTGGTGGAGCATCAAATTATTGGTCACATACATAGAATGTTAAAATCATTTGGCTTTGCTCAGTCGGGTAAAAAAACCGGTCAAGTGCGAGTCGGACCCGCGCACTGAGGGTTCCGTACACATTTGTTGTTTTTCTATAGAGTTTGTTCTATAAATCATACCAAAGCAGTTTTTACGATAGAACCAATACAAATAAACGTTGAAAAAAAAAAACGTTTCTTGTATGGAGACTCCCCTTATAATTTTACTTTTTGATTTTTTTTAATTTTTTGTTAGGAAATCCGCTGTTATGTCTCATATTCTGCAAAAAAAAAACAACGGGCTTTTTTACGGTTGAAAAGATGCTCTTTTAAGTTTGGACGGACGGACGAACAGCGTATTCTTAGTAACAGGGTCCCTTCAGGCACCCATAGGGTACGGAACCCTATAAAGGACTGATGTTTTTTGTCCGTCGGGCTGTGTATAACGCTTTCATATGTAAATAACTAAACTGAAGTTTATAAAACTTGACGACAGATTGCTTGAGCCCCGAGGGGGAGGTCATAGAATACTTTTCAACCTAGAAAATTTGTCAGTTTACACACTTTACGATCTTAGATCTACATGAAGGTGATGACATATGCCCATCTATATTTGGTTGTGTTACTTCTATTTTCGGACCGGTAGCTTCCTCAATCCTTTGATTGATGGTCTAGATAAGTTACGTAAGTGTCAAGGCTGACAACGTGCTGTGATTAGGAAAAGAGAAGACCGAATTACTAGATGTAAACCATGAACTGTTTTTTGATTGCTGTTTTGATGGTCCAGAGGCAGTATGGTAAAATTACTCATCCTTCCTTCTGTTAGATCCGGTAGTTCTGATTTTTTTGGATTGGTTTAGGATGTAGGCCCGATGAATAATAAAAGTTTTCATCCTCGAGCGCCGAGCGCAACGCAAAATTTGACAATTTTAATCAGGTGTGGTGATTTTAACCCAGATGGACTAGTTTTATATTAAGTTATAATTGGTTATTTGACTAATTTCGAAATAAATGGTTTTTACACTACCAAGCTTTCGAAAATAACACGACAAAACCTAGCTATCGTTTATTTTTGTAAGTTAAACGATTTTTAATTCAACAAAAACTTTATAAAGGAGCACTGAAAAATGTGACGTCACATTTTACTGTTTTCATACTAACTTCATACTACCGGATCGTTTTGACGTTTCAATAAAAGTTGCTTACCAGTTAGTCAAATAGCCAATAATGGCACAGTAAATGTTTTTGCTCCAATGTGGATATTCTTAAAAATTCTGATACTCTGTTTCATGTAAGGGTAATTTAATTGTAGCAAAATAAATAAACCGGGTCAGCAGAAGCGGGTGAAACTTACAAAAAACATTATACATTTTAAAATTGACTATTTTCTTTTTTAATGACGGAATGATTTTTATTGTTTATTATATTTGTAAAAAGCAGTGGTAGCCTAATGGTTTGACCTGCCGACTCTTAAGCAGAGGTTCGTGGGTTCGAACCCGGGCTCGCACCTCTAAGTTTTTCGGAATTTATGTGCGAAATATAATTTGTAATTTTACCATGAGCTTTTCGGTGAAGGAAAACATCGTGAGGAAACCTGCACACACCTGCAAAAGCAATTTGACGGTGTGTGCGAAGTTCCCAATCCGCACTGGGCCCGCGTGGGAACTATAGTCCGAACCCTCTCATTGTGAGTGGAGGCCTGTGCCCAGCTGTGGGACGTATATAGGCTGGATTATTATTATTATATTATATATGTATCGTATTATTTTATACAGGACACGGGCAAGTACTGCTTCGGCGTGGACGACACGCTGCGCGCGCTCGAGCTCGGCGCCGTGGAGACGCTCATCTGCTGGGAGAACCTCGACATCCAGAGGTGAGGCTTGATGGGATACGGCTAACCGAGAGCCTAATGCCTGAGTGATATACATGCTAGCAATGTCTCATTTCTGTTTTATTTTATTAATTTTTTTTATTAAGTTTGGGGACCATCGTTCTTAGTTCTATACAATAACAGGAGGAATTCCGGATTTGTCCCCTAAATGTAAAAAAAATGACCGATTTGTTACCGAAGTAACGCCCCATATAGGTAATTCGTTTGATAAAAAGAATATTTTTAATATTAAGCAGGTAGTAATATTAATTAAATGTCAAAATAAATATTTGCAATAAAGTGTACCCAATAGGTACACTTTGTCACCTGGCACTATGTTTGGGGGCATGGGAACCGTCTGTTAGTTTATCAGCCAAAAATAAGGCTTGAAAAAACTCTTCCTAAATATTCCAATATTTCCTTTGCAGATACGTTCTGAAGTCGCACGCCACCAACCAGGAGACCATCCTGCACCTCACCCCCGAACAAGAGAAGGACAAGTCCCACTTCACTGACAAAGAGGTTATTATTATTAATTATTAAGAGCCTGTTATGTCCCGCTGCTGGGCAAAGGCGTCCACACTTTTTCCAGTTTTCTCTGTTCTGAGCATTCTGGCCAGTCCTTCAAATTTCTAGTTTCTGTTTAGCATTGTTTATATGATAACGCATGTACCTTTAAAAAAAAATGGGCTGATTTTGAATACATAATGTAAACACAATATGATTTTGACACTGGCAGCAAAGTGGCACTACCCCAATGTGCTTATTGCTAAAAATATATATTATGATATCATAATAGCAGATCTGATAATGGAGTCAGAATAGGGGTGTAGACACTAAACGAAGTTAAATACATACATATTATATTTTTCCGGTAGTGTTTAATATACAATTACCGAAAATCGTACTTTCATGCTTATTTTATTTATAATATCTTTTAAATTAATTATACAATAATAAATATTTCATCCTCGTTATCACGTGACCGCAAACAGCGCGTGACGTCACGTTCCTCTAAACAAACAACATTTTGACATTTGCCAAGAAACAAGATTTGCGTGAGCCCACAGAGTACTTTAGAATATACTAGTGTTCAGAGGATCCTGACGACATAGCGACGCCATGACAGAAGTTAGCGTTTTACCGGGAAATTTTAAAATGAATTTTTTTTTAAATGCATTTTTTTAAATATTTTTTCTAGTTATATTTCATGTATATCTTCTATAAAATAAAAATGTTTCAAATAATCGTCTACACCCCTATTGAATAGAACAAATTATGATGAACGAAGGAGATAGTAATAAGTTAGAGTAAGATGGCGCCGTCGATCAGCGCTCGCGCCCGTGCGCGTTTGCTTTTGCAGCGGCGCCAGAGCACTGCGCAGAACCAGCTAGCCCCGGCCCACTGGCCGGCGGCTTTCCTAGATACCGCGAGACATATTGTTAAACATCCCTTTTTAACACGCTTACATATATGTGACGTTCTCAGTATAAAGGGACCTTGTGGAGGCGGGCGGTTACGCCGTTTTTAGAACTGTTACCACAGTATTCGTATAGTTACAAGAACAAGAGCGTAACTGCCTTCCTTCACAAGATCCCTTTATATTGAGAACGTCACATTTTAGCTTCACTTGTATCTAAGTACTGGCTGCTTTGCACAAAACGCACATGAGATTTTACATCCGAAGATGAGTCCTTCGATTAGGGCTCAAACTAAACAAGCTGTTTATAAAGTTTACGAACATTTTTAGGCAAGATAATCACATTCCAATTCTACTAAGCATAAAGATGACATTAAGGCATAAAATCAATTACATAAGTGGGTCAAAATCTTTTTCGTTGGCTCGTTGCACTGAAATTCTCCACTCTGTCCCGATCGTATTTTTTTTATTTTTCTTTATATACCTATAATATGAAAAAAATATCTAAATATGTTTATTATATTTGAATCAGTAAAGTATTGTCATACATCGTCAAATTAAATATTACTTCTTATAAAAACAACCACTCTGTCACATTTCCTGACGACAAATTTCAATGTAACGAAAAAGATTTTAACGCAAGTACTGTATTTGTTGTTATTCTATAAGGTTTGTTCTATAATCACGTTTTTAGGGTTCCGTACCTCAAATGAAAAAAACGGAACCTTTATAGGATCACTTTGTTGTCTGTCTGTCTGTCTGTCAAGACCCTTTTTCTCAGCAACGCGTGGAGGTATCAAGTTGAAATTAATATCAAATACTTAGGTCTGCAATCCCTTGAATCAATAAAAAAATCAAACATCTAAGTCAACGCAATCAAAAGATACGGACATTTATGCCGCATATTTAAGGGAATCTCAAGGGAATCAAAACCTATAGGGTACTTCCCGTTGACTTAGAATCATGAAATTTGGCAAGAAGCAAAGTCTTATAGCACAAGTAAAGGAAAAAATCTGAAAACCGTTAATTTGTAGTTATATCACATATAAAACGAGTCCAGTATATACTGACACTCACTAAGTACGGAAGTGCATACTTATTGCGTGTCAGTTTATACTGGAGTTTGTTTATATTGTATTCCCGTGATTTACGAACTATTTACACAAGGATGTGCGGTACCCTCGGTGCGCGAGTCCGACTCGCACTTGACCAACTTTTTGTATTGGGACCCCTTTTATTATTTAACTTTCTTAATTTTTTTTTTATTTGTTACGGAATCCGCCGTAATAACGTACATTCTGAAAAAAAAACCCGCAAACGCCCTCAAACAGTAATACATAACTGTTTGAATCAGGGATCGTTAAACATCGAAAATATCTTCACGCCTCTATGCCAATTGATTGTTTATTCGATTCATTCATTTTATAGGGACGCAGTAGAGGTCATTAGTCGCAAAAAAGGTGTTCGCGTGTAGATTTATCTGGGCGATCGGTGGTGTTAATCGTGTGAGTGTTGCGACAGAGCGGCGTGGAGCTGGAGCTGGTGGAGTGCCAGCCGCTGCTGGAGTGGCTCGCCAACAACTACAAGTCGTTCGGCGCCACGCTCGAGATCATCACCGACAAGAGCCAGGAGGGCAGCCAGTTCGTGCGCGGCTTCGGCGGCATCGGCGGTCAGTACACACACACACACACACACACACACACACACACAACATATGTGACGTTCTCAATATAAAGGGACCTTATGGAGAAAGGCAGTAACGCTCTTCTTGTTCTTAAGGAGGAAGGCGGTAACTATACGAATACTATGGTAACAGTTCTAAAAACGGCGTAACCGCCTGCCTCCATAAGGTCCCTTTATATTGAGAACGTCACATATTCTTCTCCGCGTGGTATAGCCGTGGGACGCCCTGTATTGTACTAGCTCAGGGGTCGGCTAACGTTTTAGACAGAGCCGGATGCCGGAAATATGTACATTTTTCGGAAGCTCAAAGAGCCGCAGTTTCACTGTGTAAAATTATTTATTGAAGGGAACTTGAAGAGCCGCATGCGGCTCGCGAGCCGCGGTTTGCCGGCCCCTGTACTAGCTTACACTATGAGAGCGTCTGTGGCCTTAGTGGCTTATGTCCGGGTCCTATATTTAAACCGCGAATGGATAAGCTTCTTCAGAGTTAAAATTTGACATTAGCCACATACAAAATGTGTCATATTTAAATTTGGAGTAGTCTATACAAATTGAAATATGATATATAGAGGGACCGGACATTTTACAAGCTTTTTAGGATTCCGCAGTTAACAAGGAACCCTTATAGCTTCGCCATATCCGTCTGTCCGTCCGTCCGTCTATGACGTATGGTAATTTTTTCTGGCTTGTATTGATTTGACTGTGCTATAATCTATAAGTTGGTTATAAAGCTTTTCGGGTATTGTCAATAAAACACTTGTCATTTTACCAACTGCATTGCTTTGGTTACTATGGTATCCCTGGACTGGGTGCCTTTCCACCAGAGACGTGCCAAAGCTTCCCGTTACCACCACAGCTAAGCTAAGCTATGAAAATAGACGATGCTAATTGGTGGATATCAACACATCTATAGCTACGCAGCTTAGCACGTCTCCGGTGGAAGCCTCATGTGGTTATATTATACCCTATCTATGTACCTGCTATGTCTAACCTGATGCTAATACTAATCTGTATATTTCTCTCTTTCCCTGCTGCTTGGATAACAACGCTGGATGTATGAAAACTGAAATTAAAAAAAAAAACGCTAATACCTAAAAAACCTCGGTGACGTCAACGATAAATTATAAATATAGGAATACTTCGCTACAAAGTTGATTTCCAATCGCTCCAGCTGGACGAGCCGTTGGACGACGTGGACCTCGACGACTATTAAACGATAACGAACACTCGGTATACACTGAAACGAGACACTTAAGGGCGGCCGCACACTGGGCCACTAGTCGCGGCCACAGCGTGGCCACTAGTGGCCGTCACAAGCTGCGGACGAGTATTTTCATACATTTTGTATAGCATCGGTGCACACCGGGCGTTCGAGTGGCCGCGTCCGAGCCATAAGCTGCGGTAAACAATAGCCAATAGTGGCAGCCGCTAGTGGCCGCCACTCAGCCACCGGTGGCCGCGATTGGTTGCTGCGTTTAGTGGCGGCCACTAGTGGCTCAATGTGCGGCCGCCCTTAAAATTTAAATAATTAATAAGAATGTTCGCCTCGGGGCACACCATTTTATAATGTATACAAGCATTTCGAGTACGATCTTACTGACCCACATTTTTTGTTACAGTTGTTTAATGATATTTTATCGACTATTAGGTGACCCGGAGTTCTTGTAACTTGTGTATGTTTTGCCAGAGGGAGGCCGATTCACAAGAGCTGGCGCTAATGAATCGAACTAGAGTGAAAGTTTACATGTGTGGAAAATTCGAACAACGTTTAATGGGACGGCGCGGCGCTCACACAATCATAGATGACATTAGTATCGTTCGTTCCATTCATGCCAGCTAGTGAATCGAGCTGCAAGCAGTCACCAGTGGCAACTGTTAGAGGCATAAAAGCGTGTCAGATATTTTTGAGCGCAATGTTGGACGATGTGTTATTACTGATGACTGCCCTTTAAGATATATGTAAAATACGGTAAAACGAAATAGGTGTTTTAATTATTTTTAAATACCGCTTTGTTTCAAAACGGTCGTGGGACTGCTGAGACCATTTATATATACAGGATGTCCCAATATCATTAACCCACATTGACACCGGAGGTAGACCAGCCTAAGACGGACCGAACCAGCCTAACATGACCTCAGTAAAAGTCGCATGGTTTTCGTGATATGCCAGTTTAAAGTTCGTACTGGAAAATAACTTTAAACTGGCAAATCTTGAAAACCATGCGATTTTTTCTAAGTTTATGTTACGCTGGTTCGGTGTGGGAAAAATGCGTAACGCATTTCCACTACGTTAAAAAAAAAGTTGAAAAAAAAACGTGTCTGGTTCGGTCCGTCTTAGGCTGGTCTACCTCCGGTGTCAATGTGGGTTACTGATATTGGGACACCCTGTATATGAGTCCAAATTATTTTCAACTGCCCGACTATTAGATTTAAAATTGCAATATATTGACTTAGAGGTGTATTTCAGTGTGTACCGAGCATCGCGTACGTGGATTCGAATAAAAAGTTTTTAGAAAAACACGTAACAAATATGCTTGCAATAAGATTTTGATTGTTTCGTTTTGGCCACCGCGCGCGTTCACGGAGTTAACTTATAAATACTATGACAGACTCGGACGCGAGACGCGAACGTTTGTCCGGTGGCCGCCAATCCCGACTTTAGCCTGCATATACTTGAAAAACTGTTGCCAACTTTACTATACTATATGCCAAGTGGAGAAAGTAAATATTAATCTTTTCAACTCCGTGTCAAATGCAATAGTTGTTACTTACAGTACTTCCAGCTTCGCGTTCGGGTGGCTATCGTTATCACGCCTGCACTCGCAACTGACAGTATATTTGTCACTCACGTGTCATAGAAAAACGAAGTTTGCCGATAGCTATTAAACTTTTCAAGGCCGTTGACGGAAATATCCGTCATGGTTGACAACGCAAAATAAATTAAGGTTGACGTTAGCTCTAGTTTTTATTTGACATAGCGTTGGTTAAGGTTAAGAAACTGGAAGTACTGTACACGCTAATGAAAGATACAAACCAGAGTTAATTTCAATCGTCAGATACTCGGATCTATTTTGAGCTGCCAACTGACGGATATATCCGACGATAGCATTGAAAAGGTTAATGAATCATGTCATCTAAAATATAAAAAGTATGTTTACATGTTGCAAATCCTCTAAAAGCCTTCTAATTACTTGGATCTGATATCAAGCCTGTTTAAATAAGAATAAATGTTTTTGCGAAATGAAAGTTTGTGAAATGAAACATTTACCAAACGTACTTTTGGTCAAATAAATCATCATCATCATCATCATCATCAGCCTATAGTAGTCCACTGCTGGACATAGGCCTCCCCCAATGAGCGCCATAGCGCCCTGTCTTCAGCTTGCCGCATCCAGCATCTGCCTGCAGTCTTTCGCAGATCGTCATCCCACCTGGCCTGAAATAAATGTGTACCTATAATTAAATGACAGTGATGCTTTGGTACTTTTGAAACTGTTAAATGCTAAATAAAGTGCGTTATCAATATTGGAGACGCATATGATATTTATTTTGAGGTAATATTGATAGCTTTTCAATGCAGTTAATTAAATAAACTTAATTATAGATGACAATGAAGTGCCACGGAAATTTCAATTATAGGCAGGATAAAGTCGGGGTGTTTCGCTTCAACCCGACCCGGCTTCTTACAAGCTTGACATTACTCTTTATTTCGCCACCCCCTCGACTCTAGCACTGTATACTTCAAGGGATCTCCGCTTTATACAAAATTTCGTACGCGAATGAGCCACGAAGGTGTATGTTTTTAACATTTTCAATTAGTTAGCTCATTTCATGCAACAGTCGCGGACTGAGGGAGCCTACAAGGCCAGACAGAACGTACCTAACCTATTTTCAAAAAATGTACCCTTCGAGTGGCAGAGATCCGGCTCCCGGACCAACTCGAAGTGGCAGCGGTCCGGGAGCCGGATGGTTATCAATTATCAAATTAACAAAACAAGTGAAGTCCTGCAAAACGTTAACTAATTAACCACGTGCAGAACCTAATATGTTACGCACAATTACACGAATATTTCTTAACAAGTAGCTATTCACTCTCGTATACGTATCACTGTAGGCTATCCTTGCATGAGATGAGACTAGACTAAAGGGTAATTTGCAAAAATATTGCACATAGTTAAGCGACGTTACGAGCTCAATTAAGGAAATAAACGAATTTCATTTTTGTGTAACGAAAATTAACCATACGAACGTATGACTAATTTTCGTTACACAAAAATGAAATTCGTGTTCCTTAATTGAGCTCGCTTAACTATGTACAATATTTTTACAAATCACCCTAAACTGTCTCGTACTCAAAAATCTGAATGACAACTTTATCAGTAACATTAATTTAAAATAGCGCGTCAGACCTCCGCGTGCAAAATGTTGTATCAAGCAAGACGTACCCTAATAAATAATTAATATTTATGACTTTATTTTGAAACCATGCATGCCTTCAGCGCTACTTAGCAATAGTAACATAGCGCATAAAACACCAAACCTGTCCAGGAAATAGTTATTGAGCCATTTATGGTCACACCCTGTAGTTAAACCAAACCACTTGGGTCCTCGCGCACTAGACGACCACGACCATAAGTCTTATACGAAGTCGGACAATGTTGCCAAACTTCGCTCGACATGTTTCGACAACATCGCGCGATATTTCTCGGCCGCGACGTCTAGCAAAGAATCCGGTCATCGCTTACGACACGATACGTAACGATGTTCGAAAACTGTCAAGATGTATAGGATTGACGTAAGCTGCCAAACATAATCGGTATCGTTCACCGAATTCAACTTGTCTAGCCTTACGGGTGACACCAAGCTTATAGTCTGACGTAGTTGGGTGCCGTCGCCTGACTCGAAAGTCATAAATTCATAATTTTTTATTGTGTATGGAATTTGGGTAAACATGGGATGTTACAATTACTTAACTAGTACCACCAAGTTCTATCTTTACAGACGTACGCACAATTCCCTTCTCGAACAGTGTAGTCGCGCGGTTTTCCCTGACGTCTCTGGTGCCGATACGTATTACGCGATGTTGTCAAAAGTGTCACGCGAATTCGCGCATACGCAACGTCACGGCCGACACGTGTCGCGACATTTGTCCTCGAGCGAACATAAGGCTCATACCACTCGAGGGACGCAGTGACTGTGTAGAGTGCCAACGCGGCAATGATTCTATACAATACCCACACATGTCACGGCGCATCGGTGACTGTCAGTTTCGAATGTCATCAACACCAAAATCCATTAGGAGGGCTAGTTTGACAGATAGCGTTGTGATATATGACTGATATTTTATACAAGAGGTTTGTGAGGCGACGTTGAAATCGAGGGCTGTCAAAATTCTTCCATACAAATTTTGCTCCAGGGTGTGAGGAACGTTTTTTGCTTCACAATCCTCTTTAATTGTCAAGGTAAACCATGTTTTAGTATCGAATTGACCCACATGGTTTGTCAAGTATAAAATACAATACAAATATATATTTTTTTATGATAAATGACAAATATAATAAGTAACTGTGGCAACATTTACGTATTGAACTTTCAAACTAGTCCGTGGATTTTGTGTTTGATATGCATTGTACAGGAGTGGCGACGCTGCGCGTGGTTAGGTGTGCTCGATTCGTATTGTGGCTCAGTGTGTGTGTGGGCCTAATTGACCGGGTTCCTTGTCGACCAACTGGAAGCGTGCAGCTAGCTGTGAAATTAATAATAAATTATTATTCAATATCCTTTAGTCAACACGATTGATAAGTAGTTTGGTGTTGCAGAAGTTTTGCCGGAAAGGTCCCAAAAATTTGCAGAATTATGTTGATTCTGTGAAATGAGTAATTCCGAATTCGGATGTAACGTAATAAGTTTTACAGAAATATGTTTACACTGCTCGCTTTTTGCTAGCCTGTTCTTGTTTCACTGGTAAATAACTAGTCAAACAATGAAAAATTTTATGAAATTTCGATTCTTCACGAGGTGTAATAAATAGAATGTTTTTTTTTTTTAATTATTATGCTGTCACCAGAACTGCATGATTTTTTATGCGGAATTTCAAGTCAAATGTGATTTTAAGATTTTATGAGTCAAGCTAACGAAAGCGTATTGAAAATATAATTTTTGGGGGGCGGCCGGCCCCGCTAGACCGGACAGCGACGTCTCCTATGAAACTCGTGTAATATTTGCCATCGTGCATGCATAACGGGAGACGGGAGACGTGTCTAATCTGTTTTTGTATTTGAGATACCATCTATTGGCTCAGTTGAATACATATAATACATTAAGTACCAATTTCACCGTACGATGTTAAATGTTAATCGACTGTTAGTTCATACATTTTGACAGCTGTTAACACTCTAATCGTCTGCTAAGTGGTTGGTGAAATCCGATATAAGATCACTAATAAGCTTACAGCTGTGAAAGCCTATGAATAAATATTACATCCCGGTGTCAGTGATACCTTGCTTCTGATTGGCTTTGCTTTGTACAACTCTTTTAAGAGAAGCAGGCCTTTAAGAGGTCTCACTGCAGTTTCAGGAAACAATGCGCCTAAAAACAATAATATTAATGTTGGATTTCACCAACCACTTAACAGACGATTAGTTTATGTATGAACTAACAGTCGATTAACATTTAACATCGAATGGTGAAATTGGTACTAATTATCACATTAGTTTTGCACGCTGGTTGGTCCGCGAGGAAACCGCGCCTTAATGGTTTGTGCATTGCGTTAATGATTTACAGTTTTGATGTATTATACCACTGGACAGGTATATATAGAAACATGTATACAATATTTTAGCCTGGGAGGCATACAGCGGGACGCGTGAATAGTAAAAGATGGCTTTTAACTGGTATTTCATCACTTTATCGAAACACCTTTCATCGAACGTATCGTTTCATCGAATTTCATTTCATCGTAAGCTAATTTCTTTTGAAACCTTATTGTTTTCAGGTTATCTTAAGCATGGGTTACGTAGGTTAGGTTAGGTTAGACCTGACAACACCAAAAAATTATAAATCCTGCACGTGGAAATGATACGTTTGATGAAAGGAGTTTCGATAAAGTGATAGGTACCCCTTTTAACTGTAAGTTTTATCCAGAGTTAAACCCCTATTGTATTTAACTAACACGTTTGATACGTCCTAGTCATAGTTATAGAGTTTTAAATTGTCCCAAGATTAGTTTTATTTGTATTTTTAAAATATTTTTTAGTATGTACTCGTAAGGTATCATCGAACGTGATTGACGGGAAATGTATGCTTTTCTGGTATTAAAGAGCAGCGTTTGCAATGGAAACCATATTTTTTTTACAATACACAATGTCTTTATACTCTGGTTTTTTGTTTATTATTGTATAACAATAACAGCTGTATTGTTATATCGTTTTTGAATTGAGGAAGAACAATACTGAAAATGAAAACGCTTAGGCGCAAGCCAAATAAGAGACGTATACAAAATGACTGGAAGCGTCGCGGTGCGGAACATAGAGGAGACGGGGCGAGGGCGCTGCGCGGGCGCACGCACCAGCCCCGCCCCGTGTCTTCTGTTTGGCTTGCGCCTTGAAGCTCTAAACATTACACATTTTTTTATGTTACTTCCGTGATAACGATTCCCGAGAAAAATGCGTTTTCGTAACAGACGTAGAGACGAGAAGTTTATAGTATTCATAAGGAATAGGTTCCACACGACACTGCGGTGCGGCGTGAGTAAAACGTGCTGTGTGCGTTGTTTCACATCGACACTAATCAAACATATCATTTAGTTTTACAAGAAACGGCAGAAATAAGAACTAAATAAATAATGTGATAAAAAATCAAAACCATCGTTTTTCGATTTTTCGAAGCAGTAAAACTAAACGAAGTACTAAAATAGTTACACATACATTTTCATACATTTCATGGATTTTTGGAAGGTTTTTTTTTACATGCATTCTCATACGGATTTCGAGGTAAACTATAGGATACGGTCAGCGTTAAAATTGCATGCGTCTTTTTGCGAGGCTGACCGTACAGCTCGCTTCGAGTTTCTCTTTCTACTTTACCAATGTAAAAGTGATTTTTATTTTACATTTTATAATCGCACGGCGTTATTTTTCAAATTTATTTGTGTTCATACTGACACTATGAAGACGGGACTGGATCGCGTAATCAATTATATTTACCTTTCGATTATTACAACAGCCGTGGTCACGAGAAGACCGAGCTCCCGTTTTCATAGTATAATGGTAGAAGCACACTGAGCCCACGTCTGCCGTCCTAAGCTAAAAGGCGATATCTCAAATACAATAGCCAAAGCAGATTCAGTCCTCTCCCGTTAGTAATGAGGTAGCAATTGCTACAGCAGTTTTGTCTGACATATCGCAGTTTAGCTTAGCAGGGCAGACGTGCGCAACGTATGTGTGCGATGCATTATGATATGGGTGATTTGCAAAAATATTGCACATAGTTAAGCGACTTTACGAGCTCAATTAAGGAAACAAACGAATTTCATTTTTGTTTAACGAAAATTAACCATATGAATGTATGACTAATTTTCGTTACACGAAAATTAAATTCGTTTGTTCCTTAATTGAGCTCGCTTAACTATGTACAATATTTTTACAAATCACCCAAATCTGGACTGTTGTGTTTGTATAATTAGAAACACACTTGTCATACGTGGCGTTGAGTATGACAAAGTGTGTTTGGGTGATTCTAAGAGCGTTTCAACCGCCGAGCTTTGGATGCCATTTTCTTTTATTTTATAGAGTGCTCTGACTTCTACAAAATAGAATAGAAATTTCGATTTCAATTTAATTTCGATTTCAATTTCAATTTAATGCGATCAAAGGACTGACGGCGGTTGAAACGCTCGTGGAATCACCCGTTTCTATTCATACAAATTCAAGAGTCCATATATCATAATGCATCGCATACGTTGCATACGTGTGCTTAGTGTTTCGACCATTTAGTATGTGTGAAAATCGTATTATTGTTCAAGGGTGGTTCTACGAGCGTTTCAACCGCTCTCATTACCTTCCTTGCATTAATGTCGAAATTCCTGTATCTTTGGATGCTATTTTCGGTTATCTTGTACAGTGCCCTGAGTTTTAAAAAATAACTGAAAATGCTATCCTAAT
Source organism: Tortrix viridana (assembly GCA_963241965.1). Taxonomy (NCBI): domain Eukaryota; kingdom Metazoa; phylum Arthropoda; class Insecta; order Lepidoptera; family Tortricidae; genus Tortrix; species Tortrix viridana. The sequence continues at coordinate 5,487,815 of OY725198.1, read as the reverse complement.
CTACAGGAAATTCGACATTAATGCGAGGAAGGTAATGAGAGCGGTTGAAACGCTCGTAGAACCACCCTCAAAATGATTTGTGTTTGTTTCTTCTATGCCTAGAATGAAAAAAAAGTATAAACACCCTTATTTATTGACAAACAATTTGAGCTCGTTTTGTTCCCGCAGGCCTGCTGCGTTACAAGGTGGACTTCCAGTCGATGCAGCTCGACGACGAGGAGATAGACAACATCTACGACATCGACGACTACTAGGCTCTCCGTCCGCAGAGGCCGGGTCTTGCGCCGCACTATTGGCCATCAAATTTTACTGGAGAGTGATAGAATAAACTAAGTATACAAAAAGGATTCCTGAGCGGCTAGCACGTCTATTTTTCTTGTCGTCTTTATCGTTAGTCAAGTTAGAAAGAGAGGTCCGCGGGACAAGTCGCGGAGCACTTGCTAGCCGTCCTGGAAGGCGCGTTGTGGCGAAAATGTTTGGCGAAGCCCTCTGCCCGGCAGTACACGTGTTCCGGTCGGCATGATGATGTTGCCTTCCCCTTTCACCCCCCGCCCCACCCCCACCGTTCCCCCTACCGTTCTAAATAATGTTCCCCGGTCGGGCTAAGAGTAATTATTTTAACCTTTCCAACGTCATCGACAGAAATATCCGTCATGGTTGACAACGCAAAATAAACCTGAGTATGTATAAATTAAGGTTGACATTAGTTCTAGTTTTTATTTGACATGACGTTGGTTAAGGTTAACTATGGTCCCACCGCACCCACGCAGTGAACTTAACATTACAACCGCTAGATAAGATTTGACGGCGACAACGACACCACTGACTGACGTAAAGCTAGTTATAACCTACAGGTTCTTCAGGTGCGGTGGACCACGGTCAAATGGGACGTGTCGGGGGGAACGCGGGGAAAAGGGGGTTGCCTTAACCCTTTGAACGCCAGAAACGCCTAAAGGTGTCGTGTGCTGTCGTGCCTACCACGCCACCGACGCTTATAGCTGTCATAGGTACAGCTGAAAGAGACTTTATATCGTATGAATAAGTTGAAATTTTGCATAGCTTTTGAAACATGTTTGGCGTGTGTCACACATCTGTATTTGACGTAGGGCGTCGGAAAAGGTTAAATAGTAAATATATGGAGCGGTTAATACAACCCGCGAGCCAGGAGGTTAATCAAGAAAAATGCATTTGTATCGCCAATAATGATAGTTATTCCATCATTCTCCAGTCATAATTCGGTTTAGCTGCATTTAGGAATTTGGAAATGGATCGACTCGGGAGCGCTGCCGCTGGGAGACGTTTTGATTTGTTGGTTTACATGAAGTTGGTTGTTAGCGAGGCCCTCGGCGGCGCTCGGAGTCGATGGTTTAGGACCATTTTGTACCCGTAAAATACCACTATGGTACAATAGTGTCCAGGATTACAATTGTATAAATTTATACATATTAGTGACGTTTGTGCCCAAGGAACAGTTTTTGGTGTACAGATGGTTCGAAGGCCGGGTTCTCGGTAGCAGGTAAAAACGCTGCATCATTATTTGTATTACGTATCGGTAAAGAATTAAATGGTTAATTAATGTAAAATCTAACGGTGTTTTTTTTCTGTTATGATGTAATACAAAACAAATGGTAACTGTTTTTGATGCAACATAGACTCGGTGAGTGGAGGTGCGTTGAGAATAGTGCGAAAAAAAAAATTTGACAGTTTGTAAACGTCATTGTTTTAGTTTGGCTCGACGTACATGTTCTGTCAAATAACTCGCTGCCTAATACAATATCCATTGCAATCGAAAATGCCAGATAAATTAGATAAAAAATAAATTATTTAAATAGAAGTCACAGTTAAATGTTTCGTTTCCTGTGTGGTACGCTGTTCGATCAACACTACTAATGCTGTGGCAACCAACACTCGTGTCAAACTGGTTCTCTAAAATTTAACATTACCAAGTAAAATTAAAGGCAAAAAAATATAGAACATTGATACTTTTTCCCACACCAAATCGGACACTGCGTTTGTATTCCTGCTAACGCCAATCTGGTTTTTACTTTGAGGGTGTAACTTTATGTGGTTCTCGTTGACGCGAGCGCAGCGAGGACGTTTGTTTCACGGCAAAACTACTGAGCCAATTTTAATGAAATTAGGCTGCTTTAGTGCATTGAAGTATTAAATAAATATAACGCGATTTGCAATTAATTATTTAATTTTTCGTACATGCACTAAGGCATTCCGTTATTCAAAAAGGTAATATGCAAAGTTATATGAATAATCAGGTCTACGTCCACCACGCACGTTCGGTTGGCGTAGACTCTCGTTTTAATTTCGTGACGCATTCCGAAATGGAAAACAGACCATATGTTTATCACCGTAAGGTCGATTTTCCGTTTCCGAATACGCCGTGCGTTTTTAAGGCCTGCTACTAATTGTCATTATCTTTTACAATTAGGGTGAATACCAGGGGCCCGTTTATCAAAAGCTTGTAGCTTGTATTACAAGTGGAAGTCTCTTTCCAACAATATTCAATAAAAAGAGACTTCCACTTGTAATACAAGCTACAAGCTTTTGATAAACAGTCCCCAGGAAACCCAAAAGATATTACTGCGTATAGTTTGGGAAAAAATATTTAAAAAAACGAAGGCGCTATTTGGTGAAAACTGGCAACATGATCCAATTTTCACTCTAAAACTGCTGCTCTCTGTGGTGGTGTGGTGCCACTTAAGAATATTGTAGTTCCAAATCTCTTTTTTGCCAAGCTGCACGATAATGCGAAGGTGGTTGAAAAGAGTTCGCCCGCAGTGCAATTTTTAGCCGGCAATCTATGGGCGTCTCGTTCTATCTTACGAAATTAGAGTAAGAGGAGCTATGGTTGACGGGCAATTATTGCTCAAAAAATCGCCCGTGTAACTGCACCTTCAGTACAGTGCGATAGCAGCGTTTAAAACAACCTTCAACAGGCCTTTTAGGCTGCTTTTCCATAGAAGCGGTGCGGAGAGGAGCTGTGTAGGAATCGACCAATCACATTGGTTGTAATCCACATCTCGTCTCCGCTCCGCTTCAATGGAAACAGTCAAGCGGAGACGATGTGGATTACAACCAATGTGATCGGTCGATTCCTACACAGCTCTCCGCTCCGCTCGTCTCCGCTTCTATGGAAAGGCAGCCTTATGGTCGCGCTGTGGATAAAACACCTGTCACATTTAGACTAGTATGTAGGTGCAAGAGAGACGGATGCTTTATCCACCGGGATAAAAGCGAGCATAATAGGCTCGCATACGCTTTCTTTATGCGAAACCGAAAGAGAGCTATCGCACTGTATCGCGATTATATTATTAAGTTCATCCGAATTTTAAAGCGATTTTTAATTCGTTTTCCTTAGTGCGCCGTTTATAGAGCTTCGAATAGATATAATGTGATAAGATTTCGAATTTGATCTTGGTTTGATGGCAACAGACGATGTTCAAAGCATTAACAAAAATGTAAAAATAACAGGCTCTCTCGTTTCAACTTCCCAGGGTAGATGAATGGATAAAATGCTCGGAATTAAAAAAAACATGCATACAGTCTAACATCCTCCTTTTTTGGAGTCGGAAAGGCTAATCCTTCTGTCGATGTCTTTATTTTTTTATTTATATAATTTATATAAATACTAAGTCGATGGTTTAATTAATATAAATAAATAAAAGTAATTTGAGGCTACATAAACATGTTTATATAAAATTGCTCTTGTACCTACTACCCTTACAAAATATAGGTTTCACTGCAAAATAAATGTTCCGGCGTTTGTATTTCCGAGTGCATACAATCTGAACCTAAGCTAGGGTGAATAGGCATCCTTAGCAAACCCAATATCATTATATATATATATTGTATATGCACCACTCCACTCCGATATGTGTATGATAGCTTACCATGTTCACGGTCACCTAGTTACTTATGTCCTATTTTAAATGTTTCCTTTGTCTTTGTAAAAAGCTTTCCAATTTATTTTCGGTCGCCATAGAAATAAATAAAGTCTACTCGGAAGTATAAGTTAGTATGTGTTATATATTTATTAGAAAATGTTTGTTTGAAATACTTGCCATGTAAAAGCATGCTTTTATTTCACTTGTTTTTTTAATACTGTTTGTATTTGTCCAACTATAGTTTTTTAAACAAATTGCAATATGTAAACTTAACCGTGTAATTCAACCGTTAATATGAAAGTATAGAAATTACTTATCCTGGTTCCCGTTGACGCCTGATGTTGTATGACTGACTATGACGATCAGTAGAGCTCTTAGAATAACGGCAAGTTGTAAATAGTGTTCAAATGAATTGAATAATCTTATGTCATGGAACTCATGGATATAACGGAATTAAGTCACAAATATTGCTTCGTTCGACGGTTTGACTTCACTTGTGAATTGCGCACTGGGCCACGGTTATGTATGTACCTAATAAAAATACTTATTATTGTGCCTTATCGAAATAAAACGTGAAAAACTGAACTGGTCTTTCTTTTCAAGTAAAACTAGTTTTTTTTTATCTATATAGGACTGACCTGACCTGACATTCACATAATACTAGTTCGCCAATTTCGTGCACGCACTTTTTGAAATTTAATGTATGCCCGTGGTATTAGTCACTTGTATGTACCTAGTGTTCTGAATCCACGACGGCGCGCCCCACTATATAACTTTACGTACCTAAGTACATTGCCATACCCGTGCAACGACGAGTGCGAACCGCGCTTTTGTAAATAAATAAAAAATGAAAGCACTATAAAAATATTATTTCTGATCGATTGGTAAATTCATGGAAATTAAATAAAATAAATAAATTTGTTTATTAAAAGAAACAGGGTACATCGAACTTCTTAACTAGTGGTCCCACACTAGGCCATGCCTGTCTCGTGAAGACCAATAACACTATTCGTAGTACAAAATATATTTAAAGGGTATCCACTGTTTACTTATAGATATAATTATGGGTACAGTAAAACCTACGTCGTTAGTTATTTATATGATTGCAGTTGAGGTACATAACATTACTTAAGTTGTTAGATTACACACGGAGAAAAATATTTAGTTAAAATATTCTAGTACACGAAGGCTTTGATATCGTTGTGGTTACCATCTTTGTTTCCTACGATACTAGGTAAATGGTAATAGGTACTAGAAATTATGTTGTACAGAGTTGAGAGAGAATTTCATCATGTAATATTAAAAGTGAATGTAATGAAGAGTGCCATCTAGCAGATATAACTTGAACTACAATGTTATGTCGTTAGCAAAAGATAAACAGCGCCATCTTTTGTCGAGTAGTCAAAGGTGAAAATACAGTAAACAGATCCTAGTCAGTACTACAACTGCAGTTTGCGAAGCAAGGTTACTTTTTACACCTACTCCCCGCACAATGTATATATGATTTTCCTTAAATTTGAATCTATAATATGTATTATTTTTAAATTGTCAACCGATGTATAGTGCTATCTACAAATATTTTAATAATTATCTGATTTAATTCGTATTGTTTTAGTTGCATTTACTGTGTATCTAAAGGTACAGCCATCTAGCGGGCAATAGCAGAACTACTAAAACAAGGAGTAGCAACAGAAGCATATCTTAGTTGCACATTTCGACGCTAGATGGCTTGTAGGCCAAATTGCGCAAAACATTTTCTAAACCTCACAAAGGATGAACGATTCATGAAATGATTTTTTTTTTATAAATCAACCGTTTATCTCTATGTATCTACGTAGCTAACATATTTCAGACCTTCGAAACATGTTCGGAACGCTTTCTCACATTGACTTATATATTACTAGCGTAATCTATGCTTTCTCATGAAATATTTTAGGTTAGAAAATGCTTTGTTAAATACTTATTCTATACTATGTACCACACCTTTAGCCCTTGAGCATATTACCAAAAAAGGTTCAAAATACTTAAGTATTTTATTTTCATAAGATTCACAATCACTTAAGAACCTATTGAGAAATATATTTGCATAAATGCATTCGTTGCACAAAAATTTTATCACGGAGTATAGTCGGACGTACTTCATTTCAAAAACATGATTTATAAGGACTAATAAAATGATGAGTTATCGTAACAAAATAAATTAATTAGTTCCGAATCAAACGCAAATCAAATTGAAGATTCAATGACCAACGTTACATGGCGGAAATTTTATTTTTCCAACAAACTCTGAGGAACTCGAAAAAGGTCGATTACGCAATGCATTTTAGATTGGAAAGTCCAACAGTTTTTATTCGGCTGCATTTCAGGGCCGCGTTTTTGTTAACGCTAAGTGTAGGTCGACTACTTGAAAACGATTGCAAGCCCGGCCTTTTGATATTAAGCACTCAAGTCAATATACGTTAAGGCTTCGTCAAACGGCCAGCGCGGCGCGGCAGCTACACGTCAGGAAAACAGGCGACGTGTTCTCTCGCAATCTCGATCCAAGTTAACACATATTTGTAGCTTTTGTGGCCCAAATCCAGGACGTTCTCTAACACAATCTACATATAAAATTTTCTACATCTATGGTCACAATCACAACTGTAAATTTGTAAACAAATACAAAGTAAGTACAAATCACGAAGCCTTAAATAATAATTAATAACCAACCTCCGAGAAAGTCAGCTAAGGTGCTTTTTAAACTCTAAGGGCCACTTGCAACAAAAATATAAATGTAGTTTTAGCTTCGTAAGGACTTGAAGGAGTTGAATCAAAACTATGAAACTGTCAGTCTGATATCTGGGTTTCAGACTGATTGGAGAGTTATATTTGTCGTGCTACTACGCTAATCGCGTCGTCTCATATCCTACAGATGCTTCTTTATACTCGTAGGATGCCGCAACAGTCTCGGCTATTATTCGGACCTCAGACAAAGCGCGCGCGCTCCATTCGCAGTAGCGCAGTTACACGGCCGGATATTTAGTTTTTACTTACAACTTGCGGAATATTGTTCTATGATTGCGTCACGCTCCGGCTGCTTTTGATTCTTTAGTTTTGACCCATTCAGCCATCGCGCCATTCCGCTCGAAATATAATCAGACAATAACAACGGCATATATATTTCATTTTTAAATTGCAAGCAAATAGATGTTATACTTAAGTACGTTTTAGTCTGTATGTGTTAGTAATTCCCACATAGCAATGCAACGTGCAACAGTGCGAATGATTTTTATTTAATCAACCGGTCTCAAAAATAGTTTCTTTTTACGCTACAATCTAGATTACCGTCGAAGGTAGGTAGTAGGTAATGAGGTAGGTACAATGGCGTCTGAAAAAATATAAAAATGGCAGACAGTGACCATTATTTTATACTTATTCTGTATTTTGTTCTACTCGGATATGATATGACACTATTAACATACTTACATACAGTTACTATTATTATATTGGTTCCAAGCTTTTGCTCCGATATTAGGTAGTATTCGCTATTGAGGCGTTGAATCGAGAAGACGGAACAAATTGATCAAACAACATACACTAAACTTGCCTCAAAATACTAGTTAAAGATAAAAAGATTATAAAGCTCATGGAAATCTTTGTTATTTTAATTTACTTAAATAAAAAACAAGCAAGTTACCCTATCCCTTATCACTTACATAACTTTATTTTAAGTACTTATTTTATAATAAGCACCTACTATCACAAAGCCACGTTTTTGATAAAAATTAAAGGTCACAGAATGTCATGTGACGTGCTCTCAAGAACCACTATCAAAACAACTTCGACTACATACAACGTCCTAGAAAGTAGGGCTCAAATTAAATTTGATGCGTACCATTTGCGTAGCCTCAAAATCCGTTCATACAAAGTTATATATTCCGTCGACAGGAAAAATATAATAGCAGCTAAATTCGCGACATCAAGGGGATCTATTGCCAAAAAAGAAGCTCAAAACATTAATCCACTCCCTCTCTCATGACTGCGTGGTTACTGCAGTGTGAAAGGGATAAATATATTCAAAGTATCTTATTTAGTTCGTAGCAACCACGTAGTAGAAAACGTAGTAGTAACCCACTTGATCGACGGCGACGATGTTTTGGACGTCAAAATTAAGTTGGTAATTATGTTAGACGAATTTGTAATTTTTTAGAGGACATTTCAAAATGGTCGATTAGACTAGAAGCTATAAATAGAATCCACGCGTTATCTGTTATTTGGTTTTATAAGGTTATTCGCTTCTAGAGCCACGTGCTCGGTACAGTGGCCTCGAGTTTTTGTGCCCGGTTACGGCCCAACCATAGATAGACAGGTTTTGTACATCTTTAGCATATATTAGTTGTATTTGAATACTTTTTTTTTGGGAGAAAGTGTACTTGTTTCCTTTAATGCTTCGTTTATGATAGGTGATACTCTTTTACCCGACTGCGCGAAGCAAAAAGGGTAATGTGGTCAACAGTATATGTATGTTTGTGACTGATAATCGGATGTGCCGCTCTAGCTCCTAAACTATCGGTCCGATTTTAATAAATGGGGTGTCAGTCATATGATTCGTTTAAAACGTGCGAGTGTCGCCAGGCTATCTATACATCAATATCAATACATAGTATAAAATGAAGTCGCCCTCCCCGTCTGTCTGTCCCTATGTATGCTTAGATCTTTAAAACTACGCAACGGATTTTGATGCGGTTTTCACCATCAGTTAGATAATTCTTCACGGAAGGTTTATGTATATAATAGATCCCGGAGCGAAGCGAGGGCGGGTCGCTATAGGTTATATTTTAACTTAGTAACCGAAGCGAAGCGAGGGCGAGTCGCTAGTATAAAAAAAAAATTAACAAAAAATAAAACCGTCTTCAAAAACCTACTAAAAAGCGTTAATAATCGCGTAACAAACATACAAAAAAAAAAAAGCAACATACAGACGAATTGAGAACCTCCTCCTTTTTTGAAGTCGGTTAATAAGGGTGCATCATACTTACTAGTTACCAGTCGACGGCGCGAAGTGAAATTAAACTGAATAAAAAAAAAATTTATTACGTGTAATATTAAAGTTTTTTTCCGTGCTTTCAATATAGTACTTAATAACAAAAAAAAAACAGTAGATACATAGGACCTTAAACTATCTTACTAGATGCTTCTAAACAGGCGGACGGAATTCAAGATTGCCTAATTAAATATTCCTTGCGATATAAATAAATAAAAATAAAATAAATAAATATCAGGGGACAATCTCACACAAATTGACCTAGTCCCAAACTAAGCTCTAGGCTTGTACTATGGGTACTAGGCAACGATAAACATACTTATATAGAGAAATACATACTTAAATATATAGAAAACATCCATGACTCAGGAACAAATACTCGCACTCATCACACAAATATTTACCCATACCGGGATTCGAACCCGGGACCGCTAGCTTCGTAGGCAGGGTCACTACCAACTAAGCTAACTGCGTCGTCAAATAAAAAAAATAAAATAAAAAAAAAATGTATAAATTAATTATATCTGCATTTTCCCCTGAAAAATGTGCATTTTCTCCTGAGTTACCGGGGTTTTATGAAAATTAAGAAATATTTGAGGTGTCTAACATGTGGGATCTGTAAATTTAAAGGTCTGATTTTAATATTCATACATTATTATTACTTAATCATAAGCATAAGTCACCAGGAAAGTTTTAGTGCCGCAAAAGAAAAGGAGTACCTTAAAAGTTGATTCACCCAGGTACCTATAACTACTAGGTGAGTTATACATAGATTTAGGTTCAGCATTGTCCCTTCTGTTCCTAAAAGTTAACGACGTGGGAGTTGTTAACTCATATAATTTCGATACAGGCCAAAACTACACCAGACTCCCATTACGCAGATATGTCTTAAACCAAAAAAATTGGTTTCAAAGTCCTTAACTTTCTGGAACAGGAGACAACTTTTGTTGTGTATTACCCACATTACAACAAAAATGTCGTGCCAATTGTTTTTTTGTTTAAAACAGTTCAAATTTCATAAAACTAATATTTTTACGCGTGTATTTGTGACGTTTTCAATGTAAAGGGACCTTATGGAGGCAGGCGGTTACGCCTTTTTTAGAACTGTTACCATAGTATTCGTATAGTTACAAGAATAAGAAGAGCGTAACTGCCTTCCTCCATAAGGTCCCTTTATATTGAGAACGTCACATTTTTTAAATTCAAGCTCCTGTGCCCGTCGGTTGACTGTACTTTGAGAGTAAAAGAGAAAGTACGGAAAATCCCCGAATTTGACATGACGGCGCGAAAATAAGCCCCGGCCAACGACCGGGGCCCGCTAGGCCGCCTCGGAGAGCTGCGTGCTGCTCCGAGGCGTGTTAGTTATAATCACGGGTTACAATGTATCCTAATCAAGGTAGGTACTACTGATTGGCGAAATTATGTTATTTTTAGGGTTCCGTACCTCAAATGAAAAAAACGGAACCCTTATAGGATCACTTTGTTGTCCGTCTGTCTGTCTGTCTGTCTGTGTGTCTGTCAAGACCCTTTTTCTCAGGAACGCGTGAAGGTATCAAGTTGAAATTAATATCAAATACTAAGGTCTGCAATCCCTTGGATCAGTGAAAAAATCAAACATCTAAGTCAACGCAATCAAAAGATACGGCCGTTTATGCCGCATATTGAAGGGAATCTCAAGGGAATCAAAACCTATAGGGTACTTCCCGTTGACGTAGAATCATGAAATTTGGCAAGAAGCAATGTCTTATAGCACAAGTAAAGGAAAAAGTCCGAAAACCGTTAATTTGTAGTTTCATCACATAAAACATAAGTCCAAATAAACTGACACTCACTAAGTATGAAAGTGCATACTGATTGCGTGTCAGTTTATACTGGACTTTGTTTATATGGTATTCCCATGATTTATGAACTATTTACATGCCTACAATTTTGTGCGGAACCCTCGGTGCGCGAGTCCGACTCGCACGTGACCGGCTTTTTTTTAATCTCAGAGACAAATTGAAATGGCCATAAAGAAATGACTATACACCATTTTTAGGGTTCCGTACCCTATTTAGCCTACGCTGTCCGTCGTTTTTACGATAGGCAAATACAAAAAAACGTTGGAAAAAAAACGTTTCTTGTATGGGGACTCCCCTTATTATTTAACTTATTGACTTTTTTTATTATTTGTTAGGAAATCCGCCGTTATATCACCTATTCTACAACGGGCTATCTTTTACGGTTCAAAAGATACAGCTCTTTTAAGTTAGGACAGACGGACAGCGTATAGGCTTAGTAATAGGGTCTCTTAGGCACCCTTCGGGTACGGAACCCTAAAAAGGAAACAGACGCGAGTACTTAGATAGTGTTAATTGTGACGTTCTCAATATAAAGGGACCTTATGGAGGAAGGCAGTTACACTCTTCTTATTCTTGTAACTATACGAATACTATGGTAACAGTTCTAAAAATGGCGTAACCGCCTGCCTCCATAAGGTCCCTTTATATTGAGAACGTCACATTTATAAAAAGGGGGAGCAGCATCGTGCGGCGGCGCCGGTAAAACATAAGCCATGCATAAAGCATTACCTTACTTCTTGGAAAGTCAGGTATAAACTTAAAATTAGGATATTTCCATATGCTCCATTCATTTTGCGAACGTAGTATTAGTCAATTCTAAGTGTGTAATGTAAATATGAAAGTTTACTTCATGAAGACTCCATAATGTAGCTTAGCTTAGTTATCAAGAAAATAGCGGTAACCAAGGTCCACGCGAAGTAGCTCAAAAACCGATCGCATTGAATGTATTTACGAATCCAGAAATGATTATAATGAAGCATTCCACATAGAGCAATAAGAAGGCTGATGGTGGTCGCGCCGCAGACTTCGCCGGAGTCCTACGTCGCTAACACTACATAACCGCCAGACCCTCGTATCGATTCGAAAATTCTTTTTTTCACGCTCCACGCAGACGCGAAGTTATAAAAAATTTTATAACCCTCCCTCCGCCCCCTCAAAAAAACCGTCTGCAAGATATCGGGGCGTAGAAAAATGAAAAAACGGGGCGCGTTCGACGGCCACATTTGGTGACGGAAGCATTTTCTTTTAAGTATGTACGAGTATCAACATCCTGTTTTGATATCCATACACTAGAACCATCAACGCTTCTACTAATTACCTAAAATACGCAGACAAACACGCTGGCAACGACAAAACCACACAAATATCGCCAAAAGCTTACGACACGGTTAAATTAAACATTTTTCGACACGGTTAGCTTAGTTGACCCTGCCTACGAAGCTAGCGGTCCCGGGTTCGATGTCCGGTAAGGGAAAATATTTGTGTGATGAGCGCGATTACTTGTGCCTGAGTCTTGGATGTTTTCTCTATGTATAGAGTTCGAGAAAAGGAGGCTTCGCAGGGCATGCCGCACGGGCCCAGCTGGAATATTAAAAAAAACCGGTCAAGTGCGAGTCGGACTCGCGCACCGAGGGTTCCGTATTTAAGTCCGTACTTCAAAAATATACCTTTTATTCACTTTAATTGTAAGCAATAAGGTTCATTTCGACTTGCCTAAATTTTATTGTAGATTATTAAGGTTTTTTATCAATTTCTCGAAAACTAAAAATTTTAAAACACTTCGTTTTATTTTACCGTAAAAGTAATTATCTTTAACTTAGTAATTTTTCAGATTTTCCGATTCATAAACTTCGGAGATAAGGGGGGCACGGTAATTTTATGAACATATTTGGTTATAATAACATTTACGATACCCACCTACGGCCTATTGGGCCTTAGACAAGTTGCATTCTGTGACCGATATCGTTTACGTTAGAAAAATGTATGGTATTGACATTAGCGGCCGACGACGCGATAAATTGGCAGCTTTCGTCAATTGATTTTGTCGGTTTTCGAACATCGTGTAAGTAGGCATCTTGTCTAGGGCCGCACTGTACGTGAATACAGAGTAGGATCTAATAAACTAATCTCCGAGCATACATTCTCTACAATTGGGTTTTAAAGGTGATTTTCGTGGTATACTTGTTACTATGTATGGTGATTCGAAACCCATTTGGGGGGCAAGTTTCCATAGTCTACATTATACTCGTACCTAAAGGCGTTATTCCCGTTATCCCTCTAAAACTTAAATCTTTTTTTCAGCTATTCTTTCAGTTAATGACGAACAAACTGACTATTGTGACCGGGAGTAAAGAAGTGTAACCAGGTAATATCTGTTACATACAGTCCCGAACACTAACTGTCTGGAATTTAAAATAAAAAAAACAAACAAACATAGCGGAAAGCCAAGAATCCAAACATAAATTCAAAACGGACGTCAAAAAACAAACCAAATTTCTAAGAAATCTATGCCCGGCTAAGACGGCAGCTAAAAAAGTAAAAATGTAAAAAATAAAAGCCGCAAGGAGGCGCGCGGGGCGCGGGCGGGGTGTTCCTTGAACTTCCACCGCCATTTCGAAAATCGATCACGCGGCGCGTGTGTGGACCGTTTTGGATTTCGAACTCAACTATACAAAATTGTACAAAGTACTGCCAGCGAACCAAATTAAACCTTATATTAACCTACTAAGGTTGGTTTTCGCCTGTTTTTAGATGTTGTGTGAGTGTGCGTGACCCCACACATACTCTACCAGCGACCAAAATATTAATGTCGGCCTCGTCCCGCCAAAATAGATATTTTCGATATAAAGTAGAACGGCTTGGTAATAAAATTGAACCTTTTTAGGCTACGTTCGTTAGGCAAGTACTGTACGTAGGTTTTCAGACTGAAAGTTTTTCTGTTAAACGCGTTGGAGAAACGTGCTCGGCTGTGTAAAAGCCAAGTCATGTTGAAAAAAGTGTTTACATTGACCGTTTTTTGTTGAGGATATTTTTACGCGACACGTGTAACTGTCCAGCCGTTGATTACTATTATCGGAAGGCGTACTTTTTTGGAACGATACAGGAAAATGTTTTCAAAAGTCGAATATGTATTGCCTATTCGGCCAAATTTAACTTATTTAATAGCTTAGGTAAGATATTTAAAACAGGAAAAAGTTAAGGAAGCAGTATTGTGCTTGTATTAGAAATTTGATATTTGAAAGTAGGTACGTACTTACTAAGTACAAAATATTAATCTTTATGTATAAATTAAGTTTACCTTAAAAATTAAGTTTACCATTAATAGGTACAGTAAGTATCAACTTAGTATTAAGAATTATTTTAATCATGCAATCTAGTTACTAGCAGATTATGACAGGATCAATACAATTTATGGAACACCTTTTGTAGTCATAAATATTAATTTATTGTACTCATTTTCTTGCAGTAAACAATTTGATTGATTGACTGACAAAAACAGTAGGTATAGTCTTTACCAACACTATCTTATACATATCTACTAAATTGCGATCTTTATTGCTAAGTAAGTAATTTAAAATATTTACTCCGTGAATGGTGTAATCTCTACAGCTTCGCCGATATGCAGTTAAGATCAGTCTTGTTTATTTATTATTTAACAGTCGCATTAAAATAGTTCTCATACGTGTTAATTATGCGCGGTTCGGAACGGAAATAAACAGAACGAAGGGCAAAGAACTTGACTTTTTTGGACTCGCAAGTGGACTCATACATAACGCGGTGTAATATTTGAAAAAGTGTTCAAGCGAAGCATCCATTTGTGACGTTCTCAGTATAAAGGGACCTTATGGAGGAAGGCAGTTACGCTCTTCTTGTTCTTGTAACTATACGAATACTATGGTAACAGTTCTAAAACGGTGTAACCGCCTGCCTCCATAAGGTCCCTTTATATTGAGAACGTCACATTTTACTACGTACTAATGTTAGTTAAGTATATTTCATAAAAAAGACAGAATCTGTGGAGGTTGGGCCGATATACGAGTTTGTGTTAAGGCCGGAATATAAAAAAGAAAGACAGAACCTCAACTACAAGTAGGTACTTTATGAAATAAGCAATTTTTATTTCTTTAGTTATTAAGATTTTTTTTTCCAGTGTTCAGGAGGAAAAAATTATTTTTTCACCTCACCAGCTCGGAGCTTTCTTTATCGGTGAAAATCTGCGCGCAAAAGTTCACTTTACCGCTAGCATGGAAAGTAATGTTGGTGCTGTGCGCGGATGAGGCGCTGCGCAAGAACGGCCACAACTGATTGTTTTTCCAACACCATAAGTGTTTTTCTCGCTACATTGAGGTGAAAAATTGAGTGTTTCGCACGGCAGCAAAGTTATTTGGGTCTCGATGCCTTGAATCCCTCGTTACGCTCAGGATCCTATTTTTGAACCACTCGCTAGGCTCGTGGTTAAATTTTAGACTCCTTCGCTAACTCGGGATTCAATACTGGCTCTCGCGCCAAATAACAACTTTGCAGCCTTGCATAATATATAACTATTATTGGTACTAAGTAGATATGTGCAATGACGTTCTCAATATAAAGGGATCTTATGGAGGAAGGCAATTACGCTCTTCTTGTTTTTGTAACTATACGAATACTATGGTAACAGTTCTAAAAACGGCGCAACCGCCTGCCTCTATAAGGTCCTTTTATATTGAGAATGTCACATATACATACCTAATTTATAAACCATAGGTACAGGCACGAGCGTTAACTTGGGGCCCATTTCAAAAAAAAATTGCTTGAAGTTGTCAATGTCATTAGAGATGCCAAGTCATTTGTAACTTACAGGAAACCACCACCACCACCACCACCACCACCACCAAGCCAAACCACCTTATTGCTGTAGAATGTCAGATTGACTTTGGACCTAAAGTGGGTCCCAAATTAAAGTCCGTGACTGTACACAAGAGCTTTATATTTAAACGGTCAACGCGATGGCATACATTCTTACTCAGACCTTATTTTCAGTGGCATACATATTTTTGACGTCAAAAGGTTGACGCTATAGAGAATGTTTGTAGCATTAAGTCCGCCTTTTGTATACTTTTTTTGTGTGATAAAGTATAAAAATAATATGTATGGAGTTGACATAAGCGGCCGACGCGACTATTCGTTATAGATAACGACATGCATTTTTAGAGTTTTTGAAAAGCGCTTAAGTTAGCGTTGTGTATCTGTCTGTTGTGTTGTCTCCATAATTTGTTCTGTTTTCTTGCCAAAGTAGGTACGCTAAAATAAGTTTACGACTAAAAATCATTTTTGAGATAGGCTTTGTTATTGACTGTACTTTTTTGCACATAATTCTGCTAATCAACTAAGGCTGCCTTTCCATTGTGGCGGAGACGAGCGGAGCGGTGCGAAAAATACCAATCCTTTAGTTTCTGTCTGCTGTTTACATCAAGTTCCACCTTCCGACTCCATCGTCAGAACACAATTCTAAGAGATCATCACTACATATGTGTTCTCAATATAAAGGGACCTTATGGAGGCAGGCGGTTACACCGTTTTTAGAACTGTTACCATAGTATTCGTAAAGTTACAAGAACAAAAAGAGCGTGACTGCCTTCCTCCATAAGGTCCCCTTTATACTGAGAACGTCACATATTATAAATTAAAGAGTTTGTGTTTGTGTGTTGTCCGACTCATCTCAGAAACTACTGTACGGATACAGCTGGGCACAGTTAATCAAACAGTTAACTTCGTCAACCGCTAATCCGTTACTGAAAATGTTAACTTCGTTAAACATTAACCGCTTTACATTTCGGAAGATTTAACAGAAGTTAAAGTTAATCGTTAACTCGTAGTAGAAATTGATTTTTCTATGTCCTCGCATTAGTGAATGGCGTCTAGAAAAATGTTGGTCTATGGAAGTTTGGCTAGGACATAAAAAAATATAAAAGTAGGATGTACTTATCATTTAGTTTCTAACAATAATAATTAAATAAAACCCATTGGTTTACCATGATTGGAAATGTATTCAAAATGCATGCAAATATTGCAAATGGTGGAAAAGGCAGGCGATGAACGTTAGGTTATAGGTTATAGAGGGCTAGTTTTCCGCAACTCGACGACTAAGCGCCTATTTTGCGTGAGTGGGTTGGGGGGGGGTTACTCCTGCCAACCCAGTTCTACCAGGAATCCTAGCAGACCCTTGATGTTGCCGACGACTTCTGGTAGCGACCTCGGTGCCCCGAGCCCGAGGTGACGCGCCCGGTATGTTGCCACCTCCGAGCATTCCATGATGACGTGGGCTGCATTTTCTTCTGCCGTCATGCAGGCTCTGCACAGACAGCCCTCTGGCTGTCTGTAACACCTAGAGTGTGTAAGTGTTTGTTGAAGAGAACGATGAACGTTTATCGGGTGAATATTCGTGCGTTTCAATTTCAACCGTCGTCATTGTCGGCTTCAATCACAGCCTTCAATATATTGAAGAAAATAACGATAACTTCTGATGTAAGAAATAGAAGAAACGGTACTAGTTGTCATTCTATTCATAATTAAAATAAACTTATTAGTTTTATCTGGAATAATATGAGATAACAATGACGGCGGTTAAAACGCCGAAGAATCGTCCCACGCTCGCGCGCGGTAGTGCATCGCCAAGTTAATTTTTATGACGTAGGTAGATCATGGTAAGTGGTTATAGTATAATACTTATTTTTTTATGCAATGGTAGCATTAGTCCAGTTGTTGCTAAAAGATAATATTTTAATTTAAATAAAATAAAAATTAACAATAATATTTTTATTTATTTCCATATCGTAACGTACAACCACTCAAACCTTTAAAACGTGTTCAGAAACTGTAGGTTATAAATAACTAGCTTTACGTCGGTCAGTGGCGTTGCCGTCGCGGTCTCAAGTCTCAAGTCAAATCTTATGGTTGTACTGGTTGTAATGTAAAGTTCACTTTACGTGTTCGCTACCGATACTGTAATGGGTTTCGAATTTCGAAATTATTTGAATAACGATACAATTTCATTCGGCGACAATTTCTCATGTCACTCTAGATTAAGCATCAATCAAGATGAAATGTCGTTAACATAATTACGTATATATGTATGTATATAATTATCATTTTTTTATCAGTATTTACATTATGAGTGTGGATAAAGTATTGTACGCGGCTCAGCGTAATTGGCATTACGCAGCCGTCACGTAAACTACTATTGTCTATGCTTTTTTTTATCTAGCACTGGTATGTTAATGCAATAGTAGGCTTCGTCAAACAGCCGGCTTGGCGCGGCGCAACAGTAGCGCGGCGCGTTCTTAGCGTGGAAATGAACAAGGAGTTGTATGCAGGCCGTCACACTTAGTCACGCCCCACGTGGTACGGCGTGATTTTCACGTTGTATTTGTTTACAAATTTACAGTGTATTTGTGACTATGGATTAAAAAAAATTATAGATTATGTTAGAGAACGTTCAGTTATATTAATTTGGGCCATAAAAGCTACACAAATGTGTTAACTTGGATAGAGATTGCGAGAGAACACGTCGCGCACGACGCGACGTTTTCCTGCAGTGTGACTGCCGCGCCGCGCCGGGAGCGCGCCGCGCTGGCTGTTTGAAGAAGCCTTTATTTATAAAAGTACAGCTATTCTTATTGCCGGGCAGTGTATATTCGTTATTTTATCATTTAAACGTTAAACTAAATTATTGATTAATTACCATTGTTTCTTACGTCGTTAGCTATTGAAACGATTTGTAAGGATTCCCATTCCGTAGTATTAAGTCTGAATATAGGGAAGGAAGATACACGTAAAATGCATAGTTTTCATTATAATAAATTAAATATTGCTGTGGTTGTTTTTAGGGTTCCGTAACTCAAATGAAAAAAAACGGAACCCTTATAGGATCACTTTGTTGTCCGTCTGTCTGTCTGTGTGTCTGTCAAGACCCTTTTTCTCAGGAACGCGTGGAGGTATCAAGTTGAAATTAATATCAAATACTTAGGTCTGCAATCCCTTGGATCAGTAAAAAAATCAGACATCTAAGTCAACGCAATCAAAAGATACGGCCGTTTATGCCGCATATTCAAGGGAATCTCAAGGGAATCAAAACCTATAGGGTACTTCCCGTTGACTTAGAATCATGAAATTTGGCAAGAAGCAATGTCTTATAGCACAAGTAAAGGAAAAAATCCGGATACCGTTAATTTGTAGTTACATCACATAAAAAAAAAGTCCAGTATAAACTGACACTCACTAAGTAAGAAAGTGCATACTTATTGCGTGTCAGTTTGTACTGGGCATTGTTTATGTTGTATTCCCGTGATTTACGGACTATTTACACACCTACAAGTTTGTGTTCCCCTCGGTGTGCGAGTCCGACTCGCACTTGACCGGTTTTTTTTTTAGAAAAACACAAAGCCAATACTGACTATTGCTTTACTAACTTCTCTATGCAAATACTCAGTGACAATACATTGTATTACCATGTAGGTATAAGCTGCTTTTATCGACGCTTTCTCAGGGTTCGTATAGTTACACATACAAGGTCTAGAACTTGTCAGGCTTAAAAAAAACATACAGTCGAATTGATAACCTCCTTTTTTTTGAGGTACGGTTAAAAACACCAGGCAATCTCACACAAAATGACCTAATTAGTCTTAAACTAAGCTGTAGGCATAAATAATATACATAGGTTAATAAACTATCTAGTTGCTTATTTTATCCTAATAATAACTGTAACTTTAACAGTTGATCTGAGATTTTAATTACACTTAGCATCCGCGTCACGTAGCCGTATGGACCGGACGAAGAGAAAGGTGGGAAAACTTGCGTTAACTGGATTGTTTCACATTCGGTTTATTTGTTACCTTGTGTGTTTACTTAAAATACCTAATCGTATATTGTTGGACCAAACAGAAATTACTTAATGCGAGGTTCATAATTTCTTTCAACTACTGCAAGAGAAGTATGTGTCAAAAAACTAGTAAATTAAATTAACTCTTGAATGTTTTAATTATCATAATTATTAAATGAAATCAGAATCGAGAAATCGGGTATACCCTTGAATCACCGACACTCATTTTCTAACCTTTTTTTTTTTTGACAGGTTGGAAAATGCTTTATGCATTCCCCTCACCATGGGAGTGGCGAGGGGATATGTGGGACTCACTCCTCCCCCCCTCCTCAGAGCGAGGAGGGAGGGGGGATCGCAACCCACTAAAAACCACCCTGGCGTACCCAAAAGCCGGTTCGCAAGACGCCGTGGTACCGCGTTGGCAAAGTCACAACGCCTTCCGGCTGCCCTAGCCATTGCCGGGGCTTCCCGCGCCAAAGGGGAGAGAGGCCGAGCACGCCAGGCCGCCGTCTGCGCCGGAGCGGATGCGCGAGAGGAGACTCCTCGCGCTCACGCTCCGCGGCCTCCTTCTGCGAGATAACGTTCACGCAAAAGGAGGCCACAGCCTTCCAAGACCTCTCGCTGCACAGCATTGCCGAGACAACGCTGTGCAGGGAGAGGTCCCATTGCCCAATGGCCAGTGCCATGGTGGCGCGCTCCGAACTCCAACGGTTGCACACCTCGAGGGTGTGCTGGGCCGTGTCGTCCGGATCACCGCACTCATGGCACTGCGGGCAAGGCTCCTTCCCGATTTTGTGCAGGTAATGACCGAAGCACCCGTGTCCAGTCATCACCTGCACAAGCCTGTATGCCCTCTCCAACCAGGTGTCAAGAGACGAGAGGATTGCCCCTATAGTACGGGTACCATAGGGGGAGTCCCCCAGGTCAGCTTTCCACCTGTCCCGCATTCGGCGCTCCGTCATACTGCGCGTCTCCTCTACCTCCTCAGGGTCCGGGCGTCCCCCCCTCGCCCGGAACCTGGACCTAACCTTTTAGGTCTCCGCCTGCACCTCTGCGTCCAATTCCCAGGTCGGGGTGCAGGCAAGGAGGCAGGCCGCTGCGCGGGCCACCGTCATATAGGTCCTCACGATTCGGAGGGCCACCACCCGTTGGGGCCTACGCAGCAGGGCCCTGTTCCGGGCGGACAACTTGTCCGCCCAGATTGGGGCCCCATAGAGGGCCATGCTCCTAGTTACGCCGGCATATAGACGCCGGCATAAGGAGCCCGGCCCCCCCACATTGGGCAGCAGCCGCCCCAGGGCCGAGGCGGCACCAACAATTCGGGGAGCAAGTCTCGTAAAATGCTCCCCGAAATCCCACCGACGGTCCAAAGTAAGCCCCAGATATTTTAGGTGGGGCTTTATCTGGACCGTCTCCCCCCCCAAGATGAGCGCCGCACCCACCGGCAGCCGCCACCCCCGCCCCCCGAAGATTATCGCCTCCGTCTTCGGGAGGGCCACCTTTAGGCCGAGCTGCTCGATCCGGTGGATCGCCAGCTCGGCCGCCACCTCCACCCGGCTCATGGCCTCCCACATTTCGGTCCCACGCACGGCCACCATGGTATCATCCGCACAACAGATGGTGACCGTCCGTGGGAGCAATTCCCCCCTGATGTCCCAATCGTACCCCAGGTTCCATAGTAGGGGACCGAGCACGGAACCATGGGGTACGCCGCAGGCCATCGCCCTCTCCCTCCGCCGGCCGTCCCGCCCCTCATAGAGCACTACCCGCCCGGTTAGGTAGTGCTCTATGATCCTCCGGAGGTAGAGAGGCACCTCGTGGTAGCGAAGTGCCTCTCTAATGACCCCATAGGGGAGGGTGCCGAATGCGTTGGCGATGTCCAATGACACCGCCACGACACCCTCCCCCCTGCTCGACGCGTCCTCGCAGAAGTCCCTCAAGGACTTCAGTGCGTCGAGTCGAACACACAAGTCTAACCTAACCTAACCTACGTAACCCATGCTTAAGATAACCTGAAAACAATAAGGTTTCAGCAGAAATTAGCTTTCGATGAAATGAAATTCGGTGAAACGATGAAATGAGTGTCTGCAAAACAAAGAGAGAGAAATCGGCGTCCCTAAAAACCTATAAAATGAGTCCCATGACGACTTTTGTAAAAAGTCAAGTCCGCCATCTTGAAATCCAAAATGGAAATGCATGATAAAAGAAATCACAAGTCGTGTTTGTTTGTCTTGCGATTTAAGAAGTAAACAAAACAGTGCTGAATGTAGGTATTAATTTTACATATTATATTGACAGTAATAAATTAATTTCCTAGAAAAACAAATATCATACCTATGTCGAAAGACACTAGGGGCCGTATTAATAAACTCATCTCAACTGTGATCCCCGTCACAAGATGCGTCAAAAATGACAGTTCGCTATGGTTTGACGTTTACTTTGAAGTATCTTGAGACGGGGATCAGAGTTGAGATGAGTTTATTAATACGGCCCTAAGGGCCGTATAAACTGTCCTAATATTCAATGTACTCTATGGTATAAACTCATCTCGACGTGATCCCCGTTTCAAGATACGTCAAAGTTAACGTCAATCCATAGAAAACTGTCATTTTTGATGCATCTTGTGACGGGCATCTCAGCCAAGATCAGTTTTTTAAATACGGCCCTAAAAGACTGACTTATATGCTAATATGTTATACCTATTTGATAACTCCAAAAAATAAGTAAGTGGGCAGGTAGGTATTTAACCTTGACTTTTATTATAATGTAATAGTAGGTAAGTAGGTTGGTAACTTATTCGTCAAAGTAGATAGGTATGTACCTACAAAAGCAGGTACTTCTTAGTTCCATCGTACAAAACGTGTTATCCAACCGTTAATAACTCATTAATTCGTAAACAATACACTGAGCTAAACACCAATTAACTTACGTCGATAGCATCTAAAAGACACTAGGTAGGTACCTACCTAGCTACTATGGCTTTCAAAAGACTAGGTACTTAAGTATCTGTCGTCTAACTTCATAGTTTCCTACATCAACGAACTTGGCCCTAACACCGTTGCTCAAAATATAAAAAATGATTATTTAGTTTATTGATTAATGTAAAACGCACACCAAAGCACCATTTATACGATAACTACACGTACGGGAAGTGAAGTTACGCACACCACTGCACAATATACATAGAAAACAACTATTCTGATCTATAGCAAGTAACATAGAAAAAAAACTTCAAAATAGTATGGCTTCACTCACTTTCCAATAATAATATGGAATTATGGAACGGAAATGTATACAACTACACCAGCGATACAGTCTAGTTTCGTTCAAAGACACGGACGCCCTGTCTCTTTCTCGCAACCGAACGGTTTCGAGTTTTCCCGTTCACGATCCAACTCAAAATACGCCAAAAATGACGTCGTGCTGAGGCAATGTTGTTTCGAAAACAGTGCCTCGCGTTTCTGTCCTCGGGCGCGGACCAGCGCGCTCGCTCGGTTCACATTATTCGGAATTTTCCAATCCACTGATTACTGCTTGTTGTAAGTTTTACAAAACAAATTCATATCCGTTTCGTATTTTTCGCGATTAGCGCCAAGTAGGAAAGTCGTAAGTGGTTACGAGGATAAGGTCGAATTTCGTCCGTCATCTGCGGCAACCCGGCCGATTGGAAAGGTCGCGCTCGCAACGCCGTCAACTTGCCGTCGGCGTGTCCATCAAATTGTCGGGGTTGCACATAGAAAATTCTGACAGCTAGGAACCGTCACAAGAAATAATGTCGTTTTTATTACATTTTTTGATAAAATATTATTCCAGTTTCGAACCGGCGACAACCCAACGGCCTTATCGATTTTCTTATTTGGCGCGCGACTATATTTTGTACTTTTTCGAAAGGTCCACGGCCGTGCGTCTAGGCGCTTTCGAAAAACGTTTTACAAGTATTTTCTCAGAGGCGAACGGACGTCGAGCGCGGTGCCGTAAATTGGTAATAATTCCGTTGATTACACAGTAATACGACGCCCGAATATGGGTTAGTGCTCCGCGAGGAATTCTGAGCCGCGCGACATTGGACGGTGATAGACGAATTGTTTTGAAATGTTCGGTGGGTGATCGTGTAGTGCAGTGAGTTTTCTCTATTTTGTTTGTTTGATAGTTGTGTGGAGTGCATTCTTGTCGTGAAAGTGCGCTGCAGAATTGTGTTATTGTGGTGTAAAGCCGCTCCTAGCGGCAGCGGCGTGTTGCTGGCAGGCCCTGGGACTGGCGGCGCCGAGCGGCACTGGCTGTAAGTACTAAGTTCCGGAGCCTCGAGCCCACTGCCCATCTTTTAAAAACACCCGCAGTTGGCAAAAGCTGTGGCTATTACCAACCATTCAACCATCAAAAACTATATAACCCGGTCCCAACAAGAATGAAAGTCAAAAGTAACTTGCACTAAACCATAAGTTTATTAGTGAGATAACACTATCTCAATGCATAATGAACATAATATTTAAACAGCATAACTACCTTTATTTGAGACTGATACTTACTTACCTTGCTGCCATATATGGTAAACAAGTTAAAAAAATGCTGTTCATGCTGAGTCAATTTACATTTAGGCATAGGTACTTGCTTTAATTCTGCTGTGACTCACTATGTGTACATTTTAGTGACCTTCCTGTCTCTAGTCAGTCAGCTGGTTGCTGTTTCATTCTTATTTTTGTGAGAAACTCTTTAAAATGCAGATTGTCTTATTCACAAGGCCAGTATTACCATAACTTAAAATTCAAAATTCAAAAAGGTGTAGGTGTAATATAGAAAAACAAAAATGGGATGTAGGTTATATTATTGTTTATGTCAGCATCACAGGTTATATTCCTGGCTAGGGTATTTTGTGTGATGAATAAAAATATATTTCCAGAGTCGTAAATCTCTAAAAATATATTTGTCTAGAAACCATAGTAGAAGCCCAGATCTTAGCTTGGGACTAGATCTATCCAAGTTTTGTTATTACTCATGATTTATATATAATTTCCATGTGCAGTGCCACTCTCTTTGCGAGCGCACTGCACAAACCTACTTATGACATAATTAATTTCCTAAGCATGAGGAACTGACTTATATCACTACTCAATAACTTCCTACTTGTTGTACTCTTCTAAGAAAGTGCAAGATAATATTGAAATATATTTATGCAGGTATTGACACATATATTTCCAGTTTAAAGTTCTAAAAGTCCTAAAATATAAATGATTAAAAACTAGCTTTTACCCGTGTCTTTGTCTGCATAGAAGTAGTTTATTGCTGTTGGGAACTGTCAAATTTTCTGGGACCAAAAGTACCCCATGTCCTTCCCCAAGACACAATCTAACTAATGTCAAATTTTATTTTAATTTTATTCGGTTCCGTTTAGCTGTTTAGCTGTAGCTTTTCATAGTGAAAAGGTAACAAACAAACAGATGCTTTCTCATTTAAAATACGTATGAGTATGGAGTATGGATAAGGATCTATACTCCGTGGTTGTGCGGCTGTTTTGGTCTACATAGAAGTTTTTTCGTTATTCCATCGGAAACTCAAAAAATTTTTGGGATAAAAGTATTTCCATTCCAAATTTCATTTAAATTGATTCTGCGGATTAGCTGTGAATGCATAACAAACAGACAGAAAAATGAAGTCACTTTCACATATAATATTAGTATAAATTAAACGATTTTCTGATCATATCATGTATTATGTTTATTATTTGCATTATAACTTTTAAATTAATGGCGCATTACAGTTGATTTGCATGATGACAATTTTTTTGATTTGCCAATCAATCCGGTTTTTTGTAAGGATCAAATGTATGTATGGGACCAACTACAATCAGAGCACTGCAACAGTCGGAAATGAGAGTCAAAGTCCGACAGCAATATACATATATATGTATTATATTATAGCTGCGTGTGTGGACTCTGTCAACTAGTACAAAAAATACAGATGTCAAGCGGGAAGGGGGAGATAGCGCAACCGGTGACAGTTATCAGAAAATTAAGAAAAAAATCTATGTACCTACTTGACTACTTAATTTAACTTGTAAGTTACGGACTTCAAGAAGTCTAGAGTGCATTAGAAACATTTTAACTAATTAAAAAGAATTAGCTTGGACTTAGGCATTAAAAAAAAAATATCTTTTTTCTCAATCAGGAGATAATCTAGCAAGTGTCATACGATTTTGGAATTCAGACTAATTTTTTTCCACTACAGTGAGTTCAAGTTGGGCAATTAATCATTTTGAGTGCATGGTTGGGATAAAAAGTAATATTTTTATTTAAAACGAAGGTAGTTATGATTTAGTTTTAGACTGTAATTTACAGAAGGGTTACGTATATTCAGGGTTACATCACAAAAAAAAATCGAATAAAAGTAAAGATTTGCAGTCACAGCACAGGGTGTAAATTTTTTCGATTTTTGTGTGGCTATGATTTTGTAGGTACCCGACTTAGATTTTTTTTTTTCTGATAACTTTCCCCGCTTGCCCTATCTACCCCTTTCGGCTTGACGTTGATTTTTGGGACCCTGTATATCGTAAGATGCATTGCTATAAGTACTACATAATATTTTGGCATATTAATATACATATAGCTCCGTGTGACGCGCGTGTGACGCGCCTCAGTGACTTAGCTTGAAATATGACCAGCTATGTTAGGCAGAATAAGGCTGAGTTTCCACTAGAGCTGTGCAAGGCAGCTAAGCAGTGTGCGAGGAGAATCTACTAATAAAATTACTGTACCAGCCTCTCAAAGCCCAGCTGTCCTATCGGTAAATTCTTCCACACACACACACAGCTCTGGTGGTGGTGTATACCTACGCAGCCTTATTCTGCTACAGCTGCGTTCGACGTCGAATGAGAAACTAAACTATTTTGAACTCTGTTCTCGTAGCAAATGGTCAAAACTTCGGGTCAAAATGAGCTGCACCCGGAGCATTTATGAATTATTAGAACTTTTGTTGTCTGAGAACTCGATTCGGTGGTCTTGGGTTTTTAGGCTGCCTTTCCATAGAAGCGGAGACGAGCGGTGCGGAGAGGAGCTGTGTAGGAATCGGCCGATCACATTGGTTTTAATCCACATCTCGTCTCCGCTTGACTGTTTCCATTGAAGCGGAGCGGAGACGAGATGTGGATTACAACCAATGTGATCGGTCGATTCCTACACAGCTCCTCTCCGCACCGCTCGTCTCCGCTTCTATGGAATGGCAGCCTTATTGTTCGCAAAAATTAGTCATCACTTGACTAAACTATGTTATCCGAACTTGGCTGCGAAGCGGTACTGATTATGTAGGTCAGAGTTCCGAGAAGGGTTACGTGAGACCTTTGCGAGAGGACAGGAGCAAAATACCGTCCAGTAGCTTGTTACACTAGTCTAGGGCTGCCAATTAGTCATGTTACGAGTAGGGTATTATTTTGTCTTGCCCATTTGGGCCAAATAGGTATTGAGTTAGCTAAGCTAACTCAATATTTGGCCCCGGCTTCCGCGAGAATAGAGAAAATTCATGAATTTTTTTTATCACATTTCTTAACAAAATACCTATGAAAATACCGTAAAAGAGATGGGAAAAAGTAAAATTAAAAACTTCAAATTAGACAGAGATCCGACATGAACAAACCCTCTCATTATGAGTGGAGGCCTGTGCCCAGCAGTGGGACGTATATAGGCTGCATTATTATTAAAAAAAAATTCCGACATGAACTGACGTGCACTACGGCCATAAAAACCCAATTTTAAATTTTGTTGTGACAGTTTTGATAGAAACAAATCTT
Organism: Tortrix viridana; assembly: GCA_963241965.1. Lineage (NCBI taxonomy): Eukaryota > Metazoa > Arthropoda > Insecta > Lepidoptera > Tortricidae > Tortrix > Tortrix viridana. Next base: position 5,460,418 of record OY725198.1, on the reverse strand, counting down.
TAATGGTTTATATCTTTGTTATTTTCATAGTTATTCGAAAAATATTTTTTCTCTACTGTTTGTTACATGAATTACTCTTAATTAAAGCAAAAAAAAATCATGCATCCTACCTACCTATTCCTTATTTCGAAATATTACGAGGAAAAACTTTATGCTCAAGCAAGACGAGCCGGCTTTCATTGGAAAAGTCAAATGAACTTTTAAAAGGGCTTTTATTTACGCGTAGTGTACCTACCTATATGTAGGTAAGGTAAAAGTTCTTGCACGAGTAACTTATCGCAGCGTTAAGGTCCAAAATGTTCAAATGTAACCAAGGACTTGTATTATTATTGTCGTATATGTATTTTTTTAAGCTCAAATGTTGAGAATATGTTCCTATAAACTGTTCATGTGTTTTCTATAAAAAAATAATGGTTTGGTTTCCCTTTTTTTAAGCCTTGAATCAAGAGCAATTAATTTCTGATGGATATAGGTACCTAGGTAACTACCTATTCCAAAGGTCGGCGCGTTTCTAACAATTAAGAATTCATCTTAATGTGTCTCACTTACTTACGAATGATAATACCTACTGACTCTTTCATCCCTTTTCACATCACATGATAGACTCACCCTAGTCACCCTACAGAAACCTATAATTTTAAATCTATTATGTCGCATTAGTCAGTGAAATTTGTAAAGTATTTTGTTAGAAAATTGGTGGATTTGCTTCTGCCAAGACTGATCTACCTATATACAGAAGTGATAACTCCCCCCTCCTCCGATCCAAGCCGGCGAGATTGCGGAACCAAAGATCGCACGCGCATATGTCCATTCACTGCGGCGTATTGTTATCGACCAATTGATGCAGAGATCTTCCGGGTGCGGCCGCGTAATTTGTACATAGTACACACAAAGTACAAATAAATGACAATCGCGTCTGATATCACGTAAGCGTAAGTTGCGTACATGTTCGTATTGTGGTGGTGGTAGGACCACAGATTAAGAGTTACTTCTAGAGGACCGTGTGCATGGGGGCTACTTTGAAAATGGAAGATCGAAGCTATTCGGTTACTCCTTCCCTTTCTAACGATTTAATCACAATTGATGAGTGAAAGGGATGGTGCATCTGAACGTTCGAAATGAGTGTTTCGTGGTAACCATCTTGGGTCCGTCCACATCCACCATCTTTTAATTAACCTGACGCCAAACAGCATGTTCGCATTGTTGTTGTCCGGCGTGAGATAAGACAACAGGTAAAATGAGCATAAAATAACTCTTCGTATTAAAATAATTCTTCGGGTAATCGTCGGTGAAACTGCAATACCGCGTAACTGACAAATTCAAGAAAGGGCAAAATGCACCTTACTAAGTAAGTCAGTAAGGTGCATTTTACAACCTATTAAATTTGTTAGTTATTGCAGTATAGATAACTACTTTCCCAGCACGAAACTCTTAAACGGATTTTCACCAAACTTAGCTTAGATACCTATTCTCAATCAAGTCTTCTTTATCCGTTTGGGAGTTACGATGCCACAGATAGACACACAGATACACACGTTAAACTTATAACGCCCCTCTGTTCGGCGTTGGGGGTCAATAAAGGCATTCCATGTTAGTCCTCGGGGTTGGCAGCGCGTTGGCACCACTCCACTTACTATCAGGGTGCCCGTTTGCTTTCTCCATACCACAAAAAAAATGGGTAGCTATTACTTTATCTAAGCACCTTTCATCGAACGTATCTTTTCGCAGAATTTTCATTTCATCGAATGGCATTTCCACGTGCAGGAGTTATAATTTTTTGGTGGTCACAGGTCTAACCTAACCTAACCTAACCTACGTAACCCATGCTTAAGATAACCTGTAAACAATAAGGTTTCAGCAGAAAAAAGCTTTCCATTAAATGAAATTCGATGAAATGATACGTTCGATGATGTGAAATTCGATAAAATGATGAACCAAAAATAGGTAGATGTGTTGGCCACTTAAACCCGCTCCCATCGAGTGATTTCCTCATACTTTGTGAAAATGATCTCTTAGTTAATATACAGGGTGTCAGTCTGAATTCCGTTGCCTTGCCTTAGGCCGGCCTTACACAGTGTGAATCAGAATCTGAATTCATTCAATCTGAGTAATTCATAATCTGAAATAATCAGCACGTATGTGGATAATAGTAATATGAATTCAAATTATTACTTTAGATTCTGATTCAAACTGTGTTAGGCCGGCCTTAATATATTTAGCTTATGAGTCAATTTTGTGGTGGTAGTTAGGCAGGGTCGGACTGGGCGTAAAGGGCCCGGGGGGCATTATTATTTTTTGCTCTCTAAGCATGAATGAACTATTTTACATGTAGGTCGGAAGCCTGGGGGTAGGTAGGATAGGGGGTCCGCGCAGGCTAGGGCCCGGCTGGCAAACGCCACGTCGACTACATTATACGGTCAGTCCGACACTGATAGTAGGACTTTGGGCAGGGTCCGTCTGGATAGCTACCGCCATCGTGACCTTCCTGTCGCCAAACAGCAGTTACAAGTGCGTTCCGGCAGGCATGTTGGCCGGCATGTTGGCCGGCAGGCAGGGTTGCCAGACGTGCGACTGCCGGCGGACTGTTAGCTAGTGTTCCTTTTCATCTTTGTAGCCATCAAATTGATTTCGTGACATGAAACGCGTAGAGTTCGTTTAGTCACGGTTCCCTCGATACTTCTATACTCGTCATTGATTATAGCTGACGTCAGTTAACTTAACTTATTATTGTGATTCCTATATTTCCGGAAAGTTGTGATTTCGGTGTACTCAAGTCGAACCGGTCACCGTCATTCAGTTTAACCTGATGCCCTAACCCTCAAATCAAACAGTAGATATTCAAAACTCTTTGAATGGTTGTATGGATAGTCATGTACGATTCAGTGGGCGTATTATGAAGTGGCAAAACCTACCAAATACCGGACAGCGAAAGGAACAGTGCTATAGCTGTTACATATCTCCGTACCGCCCGTACGTACCTAGTAGGTACGGGCGGTACTCCACGGAACTTACAAGGTTTCGGCACCTTTGGTCAACGTTCCAGTTGACAAATGTGAAAATCTACACTAATCTACACTTTTACATCTACGCTAATATTATAAAGAGGTAAAGTTTGTATTTTTTTTTGTTTGTTTGGTTGTAGGGGGAATCTCCGGAAGTAGGTACTCATCAGATTTGAAAAATTCTCTCACCAATATCTAGAATGGACCCTCCAGGGTGGACATAGGCTATATTTTAACTTATATTCACCGAAACGAAGCGAGGGCGCGTCGCTAGTTTTAAATAACATAATAGTTCATCTATGGACTACTAATTTAGATGTCCAATGTACTTCAATGAGTTGCAATGCAACTGTATTCGACCTCATTTAAATATTCGAATATGTCGATTAGCCAGTATTTACCGTTTCGGCGCGTCTCTACTGACATTTTAAACTAGCTTTTCCTTGCAACTTTGCCGGTTATCGTAGCGAGATAAAATCTACACATGAACAGACAGACAAATCATCATACATATCGGTGTTATAGAGTCAGGGACATCTAACCACCACCATCTTCAGGGTACTTATATTACAGCTTTATAATAGTATAGATTTATGGATGTAAGCTCTGGATTGCCCTAAGTTGGTCAGAAGGCCAGTAAGCTCAAAATAAGGACAGCTACACGTGGCAGGGCTGCGACTACGAAATCCAAAAGGACGTCGACCCCACAGCTGTCAGACCGCACGCTTGCGAGCGCTGATAAAATATTTTAATTATATTAGGAAAGTTTTGCTTTAGGAATGTCGGTAGCTATATTGTATACATAGAACTAGTTAAAAACTATCATATTGTAGCGGAAAAAATCACAAAAGTATGTAGGTAAGTTCTTGACATTAGAAATTAGAATCGTGTGGAGATATTTTTTGAGATTTGCTTTTCAACTATAATTATTATCAATTATCATCATCGCTATCGTTATCACTGTTATAAATCGCCACAGACATATATCTAATTTAGATGTACGTATATGCTCTCACGCCTTATTGTCTTTAGGTCACGTTAGGTGTGGGTGGGTCATAGTTACAGAAACAAAAGTTGTTTCTCCTGTTCCAGAAAATTAAGGACTTTGAAACCAAATTTTTCGGGTTAGTATACCTATCCGCGTAATGGGAGTCTGGTGTAGTTTCGGCCTGTTTCGAAATTATATGAATTAAAAACTCCCACGTCGTTAACTTTTAATGTCACATGGACAATGTTGAACCTAAATCTGTGTAAGACCCGGGTGTGAGCCGCGACGTTTTGTTAAAGGGGTTAATTAAAGGGACCATGCCTATGCGTATGCGCCCGTGGGCCTGCGCGAGAATAGTGTTTTCAATTCACGACTACTTGACTGACTGAATTGACTGTCTCATGATGGTCTCATGCGGTTAGCTTAGTTGGTAGTGACCTTACCTACGAAGCTAGCGGTCCCGGGTTAGAATCCCGGTATGGGCAAATATTTGTATGATGAGCGCGAGTATTTGTTCTTGAGTCGGATTTTTTCCATATGTTTAATGTATGTCTCTATATAAGTATGTATATCGTTGCCTAGTACCCATGGTACAAGCCTAGAGTTCAGTTTGGGACTAGGTTAATTTGTGTGAGATTGTCCCTGATAGTTATTTATTTTATCTTCCGGGCCAAAGGGGTTGGCTCAAAATCAACGCGGGGAGTTTGCGTAGCTAATGTGCTATGGACCTAGCATTCCGATTAGCCACACTTGCATAAATATGCTTAAGTATTGCGCGTGCTACACGGTTTGAAACCACGGTTTTAAACCAAGTGACCTTGGTAGAAGCGAGCGGCTACACGGTTTCAAACGAGCCCATTTGTTCGATATCTGCAAAGGGCGTTTAAGGTCATGTGAAATTTGGTTTAAAACACTGTCTACACGGTTTCAAACCACCTGTTTTAAACCGTTGTTTGAAACCGTGTACCACGTGTACCGTGATACAGTATAATTACTAGTACGGGGAACAGAGGCAGCTTACTCTGAGTTTTAATAAATTGTATATTGTATATGTACGCGCTTATAACAGTGTTTTCTCTCTGCGTCTAATGCGATTTGAATTTAAGAAAATACCTAGTATGGTCCAAGGTTTTTATACAGCGAGATGGTAGGCCAAACCACTGATTACTTACAAGTTACTATAAATAAATATCAGGGACAATCTAAGTTAGGTACTTCAAAAATCACGGACACTATTTTGTTTTGGTATTTATATTACTTAATTACACGGCCAATCGAAACTGTTCTTTCGAACTTTGACGGATAAATGTTCGACTTTTATTGGCTGATGCACTGCATCACGTGGGTTTTTGTTTACTTACATCAGAGGTCCCCGAACGCAGACCACGTGGCATGTCTTTCGGTTTTGCGTAGACCTAGAGACTTACTTAATATTACATTTTTGCAAATCCATCAACTTCAAGTGTCTTTTTGACAGCTGGTATAGTGCTACTCACTTTGAAAGATTCAAATTTCTAACTGTAGTGATGTGAAGTGAGAAAAACTTGAAAAAATTAAGTGGGCTCAGGAGTCCGGGCGAGCCGTAGGATTTTACGTGAAAGCTGAAATTTTCCAACTTTGCGGTAATTCAAATACATTACGTTGAATTTTTCTGTTGAAACCAATATCACTTGGGCGCTTATTGCAATGGGTTTATCTTGATTATCCTCTTTGGCTATCATATTCTATGCTTTCCGTAGGTATTTTCATAGTAGGTACCTACTTAAAAAGTTGATAAAAAAAACTGGCGAATTGTTTTAAAAACTTCGCTGATTCGTAATGATTCTAATAATGTAAGATAGCACTGATAAACTTCTGAAATAAAACATGAAATTAAGGATTTTTCGTGACATGGACATAAGGGAAAATTACATAAATTCAGATTAAAATAATCAATATCTACGAAACTAGTAAAAATCGCGGAACATACAAGGGGCTCTTTCCTCTTTATAATATTAGTGTAGATTAGTTTTGTTTAGATACCTACTTACCTATGAGGCAACTTCCGTCATTCTTCCCTGTCGACCGTGTTTAGGACACACAAACCAACATAATTGAAATTATTTTATACACAACATTGCAATTATACGCAGTTAAATCACTTGAATGTTGCGGTTTGTATGATAACACCAACACAACAAGGATTTAAAGGAAAATTGACGCACACACGTCACGATGCTTGTGTCACACAAGCAATCTCTGACATTCAATCTCGCACAACTAGAGCGAACAAAGAGAGATATTCTCTTAGTTGACATAATTTGAATAATATGCTCGGTCTCCCAGAGTCGTCCAATTTTCATCGATTTTCTATACAAAAAAAAAAAAAGGATCCATAGCTGGGGTTCGAACCCGCAGTCTTTGCGTAGTAGGCCAACGCTCTAACCATCGGTCTTTTCAGACGGCGGCAGCCGCCCCGAAATTACGAACCATATAGCGCGGGAAATCATTTTGCGTGAAAATACGGGGAAAACGAGTTTTCCCAGAAATTAGACCCAGCTAGATCGATTTTTCGCCCCCGTAAACTGCAAATTTCTGCGAAATCGTTAGAGCCGTGAACGTGTATACGAATATATATACGTACATATGTTTCTCGTTTAATAGTACAGGATAAGTTTTTGTCAAAAAAATCATTTTTGAGACAAGCTTTTCTTTCCGATTTTACTTTTTTCGCACAGTCATCATCGGCTTATCAAGGCAACTCCAACGTTCAACATGCCCAAACACGGCGGGGCTATTTTGTTTCGTTGCGGTGTTCCTATGGCCACCGTCGGACTGCATCATGAGACCAGCTCCATGGTACCATATTATCGCATTGTCACTGAAGTCACGGAAGTCGTTTTAATTCTGTTCAGCTTGCAAGGTTTGACATAAACAAACGAAATTCTAAATTAAGTTCTAAAGTTGCTTAGTTAGTGTAAGGCTGCCTTTCCATTGAAGCGGGGACGAGCATAGCGGTGCGAAAAGGACCAATCACCTTGTACAGTACCCACACTAACGCATAGCACACAGAAACTAGAGAAATCTGATTGGTCCTTTTCGCACCGCTCCGCTCGTCTCCGCCTCAATGGAAAGGCAGTCTAATATACATACTTCTCAAAAAAAAAAAACACGGTTTTTAACTTTAGCATATCAAACTAACCGACCACTATTTTTCTGATTTACCTAACATTTTTAATATAAAAAAGAACGTTTGTTTATTTTCCGCTTTACTCAACCACATCAAATCAGGCCGCGAACTAGGATTTCCCATTTGCTGTGAGATCATGAAATATACTAAAAAATATATATTCTAAACTTATCCTACCTATTAATATTGCAAATTTATGATGTTATATGCGTTTGTTATGCCTGAACGGCTAAACGGAATAGATTAAATTCGGTAAACTAAGTCCATTGTCCTAGCTAGGTTAACATAAAGGATTGTATTCAGTTTCAAAAAATTCATAGTTCTAGTCATTCGTCAAGGAATGAACGTTAAATGGGAAAAAGTAACGTCGACAATTTTGTGGGAAAAAGCTGGTTTACAATAAATGGCATAGTTAAGAAGATTGGCCTAGTTTAGAAGCACTATTCGAGACTGCCAGCTCTTCGATCCCGTTACGGAGCGACATTGGCTTGGACCTTGCTTTGACCAAGAATGACACATCAGCGTCAGCTGCCGTCCCCTGTCCTGAAGAGCCTGGTTAGTTTAAAACAGCAGTATAGTTTGGCCACATAGCCTTTTTTTGGAAAAAGGCCATAGTATACGGGCCATATTCCAATTATATAGCCAAGAAGCTGGTTGTCATTTTAGCGAACTCTATGCCTGCTGCAGACATTCGCATTTATATAAATTTAGATGATTATCTCAACGTCCACGTAGCAAGCAGACAATACAAAGGAAACGACCCTATTACGAGACGAGTGAATGAACGGAGAAAACTATTACTAGTAACTGCTCAAGTACGTTGCACACAGACGCATCTGACGCCGGCTTAGGCCGCACCTATCGCCGTTTTTGCCATCCCATTGAATTGTAAATGGTTTATAGAGCAATGGCAAAAACTAGCAAAACGAACGTCGGGTTTCTAAACGCCGAGTTTGTTCACACGGCTTTTCGAAGTTTTGTACGTGGAAAACGCAACAGGTTGGTGTGTCACGCCGGCTTTAAAAGGAGCAGGATGAAAGTGTGTCTGAATTTGACATTTTATTGTTCCACTTCGCGCCGTGAGATTGTACGTGGCGTCCCGTTCCCGGGATATGTTTCTGGAATGTGACTGAACGGACGTTTCGATTTCGAAACACGAGGTATCGTTCGATTTGTCTTAGCGTCGCGATTGTCAATGAGTATTTTAATCATTAACTAAAAAGCAAGGTTTTAAACAACCCGATTAAAACATTAATCGATCTATCGTCGACGGTTAAATTTGCTAATTTTGCCTGATCATTCGACCAACGGTCCGCAAACAAGTGTGATGATAATTTCGAACCCATGCTTCTCGGAACAGTAGGCATGCAATCTTGGCGAAGCAGTGGCGTGAAATTATCATTATAGAAAAATAGTCTAGCAAAAACTTTTAGGCTAGGCAACGGATACCAGCAAATTATTGGAAATAGTCAAGCTTAACTTTTATTCGTTATTAGATTTATTATTATTACTTTTAATTCCCAACGCTTACGAGTAGTACTGAAGTAATCGGGGCGACCATAACTCGTAGTACTGAACGCCAGAAGTAACCAGCCTTATCCAATATTTTCCCTGACGTATTTTTTTTATAAGATAAGCATTTATTGTCAAACTGTGTACAAACCGCCTATAAAACAAGCTTGAGTGCCATTCTCATGGTCAGCCTCACATTCTTCTGGCCTTCCCCAAAGGCCTCCATCCAAGATCGTTGCTCTTATCCAGCGGTTCTACAAGGTGTAACTTTATATACGCAAAACCTGAAGATTATTCAGAATCGAGAGTACAATCCATTCCACCACTTTTTAATAAAGGTTATGATTAAAAAAAAAACTAGTATTCATAATGGTGCCATGTCTAAACATAATTAACACGCGCGCCACTGCACACGACAAGGAGGGCGGTCGGTCTGCGCCGGCCGCGCGGGGGCTCGCGTACGCTAAAAATCTATCAGAATAGACAGCAAAACAAAAAACGATAATATCTGGCAGCAATATTTTTTTAAATAATTTTTCTTACTTTTTATCGATTTATTTAATTAAAAAACAGTTGGGGTGTCTGAGGTTTTGGCTATTTAGAATTACACGTTATAGATGTAAAATTACAAAATATGTGACGTCACACCAGAGGGGGGGTTCAAATGTGACCACCTGTGACAAGAACGGAGGAGGATCGAAAAATCACGAAATTCGTGTGACTTAATTTATGGAGGGATGGCCCCTCACAAAAAAGGAAACTTAATAAACTGGAATTGAAATTCTTCCGACCCATAGGCAAAAGATCAAAATCGTAAAACTGTCGGTAAAATTCCAAATACGCTTAAAATTAAATATTGTATTAGAAATATTAAAACGTGTAATGTGGAGGAGATAGCAGAGGGATAATATATACATACCTATGTAGGTCAGCAGCTGCGTGAATCAACCATATGTGACGTTCTCAATACTGGGTGTTTTTGTATTCGTCTAAAAAATTTTGGGGGTTGAATCAGTAAGTCATACTGACCAACTTTCACTATGGGACCAACTCCGAAATCGCGAAAAAAAAATTGACCCTCCCATACAAAACATCGTCAGCTGACTAGCCAAAATGTATGGGAGAGTCAATTTTTTTTTCGCGATTTCGGGGTTGGTCCCATAGTGAAAGTTGGTCAATATGATTTACTGATTTAACCCCCAAAATATTTAAGACGAATAAAAAAACACCCTGTATATAAAGGGACCTTATGCAAGTAGGCGGTTACGCCTTTTTTAGAACTGTTACCATAGTATTCGTATAGTTACAAGAATAAGAAGAGCGTAACTGCCTTCCTCCATAAGGTCCCTTTATATTGAGAACGTCACATGTGTATTATGCGTATCGAATATCGATAAGGAAGTGGATATAAACAATAAATGCAATGCCTTGATGCCATTAGACATTAAGTCCGCCATTTGTATCTACGTGTTTTATGCAATATAGATTAAATAAATCTTAATTAAAAGCCGGTCAAGTGCGAGTCGGACTCGCGCACTCATTTGGCCGGTTTCTAGTATTTGTTGTTTTTCTATAGGGTTTGTTCTATCATCATACCATATTTGGCGCTTGATTGTACCTAATTATCGTTTTAATATAGAATAAATACAAATTAACGTTGAAAAAAAAAACTTTTCTTGTATGGGGTCTCCCCTTATTATTTTATTTTTGTTTTTTTTTTATTATTTCTTTTTTTTACTATCCGCGTGATATAACAGCGGATTGTTTGAATATGTGAATAGAATATGTAAATAATGTGCAAAAAAATCAACAGGCTATCTTTTACGGTTCAAAAGGTAACTAACCATCGATAATTCAATTCATTCTGTGCACACATAGTCCAGAGTTATCGTCTAGATCTGCATATTTTAATCATAATAATTGTATTATTTCTGACTGTAACTGGTTTTGTGAGCCATTAAATAAATAAATAAGAGATGCATCTCTTTAAAGTTAGGACAGTCGGTCGGACGGACGGACAGCGTAGGATTAGTAATAGGGTCCCGCATAGGCACCCTTTGGGTACGGAACCCTAATAAAAATTAATTGCCGCATGTATGAAAGATCATCACTTGAGAACCACTCGACCGATTTGGCTGTTTTTTTTTGTTGCGTTCGTAATTGTCTGGACAAGGCCTGTATGAAAGATTTTATTTGTGACGTTCTTAATATAAAGGGACCTTATGGAGGCAGGCGGTTACGCCATTTTTAGAACTGTTACCATAGTATTCGTATAGTTACAAGAATATTGAGAACGTCACATTTGGAATATTGCTCCCGTGCGAAGTCAGGCTATTGTATTAATTATTAGTTAATAATTAATACAACAGTCTCGACAAACACCTCAAAAGACTCTAGCTAGATGGCTGGATCAAGGGTCAGGAGTAGAAAGCAGTACTTCTCGACACGGCACGCATTGTTAGGCTCCTCTCTCTGCAGCCCTAAGCACCGGTGGCTTGCCTAGCCCCGCTGCCGGCGGCACCCGTTTTTTATAATGTTTATTGTATTAGGGCCCTATTTCACCGGGACACCATGGTCGCGCCACCCGGTCGCCGCCACCAACAAAATGTATACAGGTCTATGGAGGGTATCTCACCTGGTGATTGCTTGGTGGCGCAACCAAGCAGTCATGGTGTCCCGGTGAAATAGGGCCCTTAGGTACTTACTCCGCTGGCTCAGCGACCCGAAGTGGATCTTGGCCTCCGATACGAGTTGGCGCCAACGCGCCCTGTCTTGTACGATCTCCCAGTTCTCAGCGTGTAGCGCGCAAGTCCTTTCCAACCTCGTCTCTCCAACACGGTACTTGGGGCGGCCGAGACGGGTCGGGACGGACATGCCACGTAGGCCCTTTTAACTACCCTCAGCCGGCACTCTCTCCAGGTGCCCGAGCCAACGGAGTCATGCTGACTGCCTCCCCAATAATGTTAGGTTCAGACAACATTATTTTTGTATTCGTATTGTTATTTTACTTTTGTATAAATACTGTAAAAATATCTAGCCTTTCGGAACTAAAAGAAATACCTACTCGTATCTTGATAAAAATACAATATTAAATCAGAGTTTGGCTGGTAGTTCTAAAGCAAAAATGACGTAAAATCTAATACGTACTAAGTACATTTCAAGTTTTTTCGTGCTGAAACAAAGGTACAATGAGGTTCCGTTGTTATTTATTCAACAATAACAGAAGTTATCACTTACTTAAATGTTTTACTGCGTTTAGACCTGAATTACCTATCTCATTTTTGGGCATGACAACCCTAGCGTCACAACACGAGCTGCGATTGAAATCGGTATTGTGGCAGTGACTTCACGCTTAAACTGCTGAACCGATTTAGATGAAATTTGGTATGAAAATGGTTTGAGTCCCGGAGAAGGACATAGGATACTTTTATCCCGGAAAATTTGATAGTTCCCGAGGGAATTGCGATAAACGACTTCTACGCGGACGGAGTTGCGGGCAAAAGCTAGTATTAAATATTTATATCTAGTTGACCAGTAGGTGGGTCCTATACGAAAGTATATGAATTTTGAATAAACTTTGCATTATCAATATAAATTTTCTTTGCACTGACCTTCTTACTCACTGCATTGTATACTGTGGTATTTTGTACAGTCAAAGTCATAAATATATATACGTCCCCAAGATGACATAAATAATTACACACCTCTATGCTACTAACAATAAGGTCGTGTATACATATATTTGGCGCGATGCCCGTATATATGTATTAGTACTTTTGACTGTACTCTGACGAATTAACAAAACAGTGAAGGTAAATAATATTTATAGCAGGACAATAATATTTTTATACGTAGCTAGAAGTTGTATGAATTGCATTGTATGAAACAATAATATTTGGGGTTCGTTCTTTTGCAATAACGTCGTTTGTCCTAAACTCATTTGCCATAACACTGACCTATCATAATGTTTAGTACCCATAATTATCCATTCCTATAATGTATCGATTGTCCTAACACATTTTAGACATAATTTCGGTAGACACAGTCACAGTCTTCGTAAGTACATAGACTATACCACTTACATCAGTGACTTTTCGTTGTTGTCGCTTAGTGAGTGAAACGTGAACATGTTGCGGGCACCTGTATTGTCCTCCCGGGTAGCCTGTTATTTCGTTCGCTTTCTCCTAAAACAATTCTACTAATTTATCAAAAACATAATGTAATTATGTAAACCAAAAAAAGTTTCACAAATAAGTTTTTGACTGTCAATTTCACACTGGTATGTTAATTTGATTTGTAAGTATATAGGCGGCCGGAACGGGTTTGCAACGAAATTACAAATGATTGTACGCAACCCAAATCGCAAGTAATTTTCAATCTTGCATCACAACATCGGAACGTAGAAACTTGCAAATAAAACCAAGTTTCAAAACGCTCGTAACGAAAAAAACATCAATCAAATACAAAATACTTGGCTATTCATGCAAAACCGCATGAAAACCAGTTTTCTATTGCGCTGTAAATGGAGCACTGTGTCGCTCCGTGTCAGTTTTGAGAAAGGAAACCTCGTTCAAAAGACTGCGTGCGCTTTTGAGTTGCAGTTGGAAAACCGAACCACCGTGGCGAACACAATACATAATTATGTAGATAGATATGAGTTCTTATAAAGTATTGAGTGTTTGAGTCGGGTTTGGCGTAAAAATTAAGTATGTTTAGGTAGGGCTGTCACAACATTTTGTAATAAGATAATTAAGTTTTACTAATAAAAGGTAAGGTATGGTTAAGTCAGCCTACAACACACAGCCGGCGCCGTGCCGGGAAATTGCAAGCTACAAGAAATTTCGCGCTATATTATACGCAAGTAGGTACGCAAGAGCGGTCACCCAGTGGTGTTATTTTATTATTTTCCTACTAGCGTAACTGACCCACGCGTTTCTGTCTAGGTGCAGCCACACCACGGAATTTGAGCCACTTGCTAACACTTTTAATTTGGTCGGGTTGTCAATTAGTCAAATTCCAATAGTAATATACCGTGTACGATTTGACAACCCGACGGAATTAAGAATGTTAGCAAGTGGCTCAACAATCCCGTGACTTTTGTTCACCCGAGGCTACGTCATGTCGTGGCAAGGTCGGTCAAGTAACTAGCCCACAGTTTGAGGCGCAGCGCAGGTTCCACGTTTGTTGTACAGTCGCCATCATATATATTGCAGCAAACAATGTGCTCACAAATATCTGAACACGACTCTATTGTCAAGGCGTTAGAGTGCATGTTCAGATATTTTTGACCACTCTGATATGTACAGATATATTTGATGGCGAACTGTACAAATAACTTGCATTACCTACACTTATCGATCGGTGTTCAATCGACGCTCTGGATGGATGCCATGCTCACTACGTCTGATATATCGGGCATCCGTTCTCACCGATTGATTATTTATCCGTTGACGATCGACGATTGGTGTAGTTATACCCTAACGACCTATTCGCATTGCGATTGGGAATCGGATCCGGAAAAATACGGTCCGATAATTTTGTAGCCGTATCTAGTAGCCGTAGCTGTAGCCTATTTGTATGGGCGGATCTCTTTTAGACTAAATTCAGACATTACTGAGTTCAAACATCGACAGCATTTATTTTTAAATTAAATATCTGTTACTTTCTGACCAGTTTGTAAGTGCGAGAGTGACGGACAATAATACGGGTTCAGGTGTTTTAAATGTTGGCATGACTTATCTACTAAATTTGAATTCCGGCGGATAAGTGAAAGTATGTCAAAATCAATGACAATACTTGACCTAAACCCACTAAGGTGAAATAAAATCAACATTAAGTTTATTGAAAAAGCTTTTTGTTTTGGCAGAGGCGTTAGCGTTCTCTGTTGATTTAAAATAATTGTGCTTAACATTTTAATTATGCGTAAGATTTACCAGATTAATATTGAACGTTCACGTTCGGCGTTCACATTCGATACGTTCCGTATGAGGTTCACTGATTTCATGTACAAGTTACTCTATAGTGACACTCAATTTAACAAAGGTTACCTTTGGGCCTAACCATGTTGCATTGTACGATACGAAATATCAAAATGTATGGAATCAATAGGGGAAGGTTGTGATCATTGGACCACATAACTATGCGGCCTTATATCTCTTTAAGTTTCAGTAGTAGAATGAAACAAGTTTATTATTTTTAACTCTTATGAACCTAATTATTCATGACCTTACACGCAAGTCAATCAAAGTAACAGTCTTCGAAAAAAATCGCGAAAAGGATTTCTTCAGCAGTTGCGTTCTTTGGACCATGGTCACCTTGATTGAACCACTGAGTTGCCATCAATGGACTTTGAAAATTTATATCAGTGGTCCAATCAAGGTGACCTATCGCATTCAACATTAAAATAATATTTTATATGCTCTATATACCAGGGACAAGTTTGCCTTTGTACATTACTGTATTTCTGTTTGTTATTTGTTTATTTAAGGTCTGCTGCGTGTAGTCGGCTACTGAGTGCAGATTCCAGATTATTAGATTATAGATTATTGAATCTTTACTTCTCATCTAGAACATAAAATTAGCACGTCTGTATTATCATTTCACCGAAAGGCCATTTTATGACATAAAGAGCCAGTCAACTTTCACGATGGCTTGGCTTAGCTGGCATAGTCAATATGTGCTGTAAAGTAATACAAAGTTAAATGCACTTATGGATAGTCTAATAATTCAAAAAGAAATCGCCTTAGAAAAACGCAACTCTAGAACGATACATCATGTCATGGCTGCTAATGGGCAGTTTTTTCCAATTTAGAAAACTTTTCCGGTTAAATATTTCCAAATTGGATATATTATAAGCAATTTCCAGCTCTAATTTCCAATGTAGGTAGACTTCGTGCCAGCCCTGCGTCTAACAGTTGCTCAACGTTCGGAAATGCGACTCTTTTTGCGCCGGTCTGAGAAAAGTAAAATGACTGTACTGCTATTTTTCACATCGGAAAACTGTAGCAGATCATTGTTGACTTGACTTGACTCGCTTGTGTTGCTGGCGACCCGTTCTACTTGCCTGTAAACAACTAAACCTCTTTGGAATCCTCTTTCTGCTGAACTGACCTATTCCCTAGACGTATAAAAGTTACTTCTTTTCTAATTGAGAGTGAACCGGTGCTATATCATCTTTACACGTACAGTGAGACAGAAGAGATAAGAGATAGATATCGGGGCCGATCAAGTATTACGTAAGCACCGATGGGGGCGGCGGTGGTCTTTACTTTGCTTATTTTTGATGACACGGGGGTGACGGAATGGCGATTACTTCAGCAATATTTAGTTTTTGTAATTACCATGATTGCCAATATACAGGGTGGCCAGAACATTGACGTCCAAAAAAAAAATTTAGGTCCCTCGTGTCGTGGGGTATCCGAATCACCCCCATGTATGTTCCGCGATTTTTGATAGTTTTCGAGTTATGATTTTTTTTCTAAAATTTCAAGAATTTTCGACCTAAACAACTTATTTAAAAAAAAAATTAGAAGACTTTTCAAGATTATTTTTTTGCAACTAATTTTCCACGAGTTGTACTTTTATGCATAAAATAATCAACTTCGTAACTTTATTGGAAGTTGTGAAAATTTTGGTGTAAAAAGAGAAAATTTTACGGTCGGCGAATTAGACTTACATTTTCAACTTTAAATTAAAAATCTAAACAGGTGATTAGACAGTTTCTAAGTGACATTAAAAAAATGCGCTAGACTCTCAGCTTACATAATCAATAAAAAAAAGTAGTGTTTAACTGGTACTTTGGCTAAAATTGGCCTTCAAAGACAGCGAGGTGGAAAATTCTTAAAATTTTTTGGTCTTACCAAAAATTTTTTTTGGCAATTTTATCATTCTTATGGTTCATTTGTTTCTGAATTAACCAAAATTGACTGCAGAAAACCTAAGGTCTAAACATTTGGAGGTTATTTTCTTTCGCTGACAAGGGGGAGGAGGACAGGAACCGAAAAAGCCGATCTTCTTTGAACGGCGTATCCCTTACATTTGACTAGCCCTTTAGAAGGGGTAACCCTTTTATTTTTTACATACCTAGTAACCAGCTTTTAAAGCGGTTAGCCTATATGGCTTTCCCTTTCAACTGCTTTCCTGTTAATTTAACTCTTTCTTGCGAATTGCACGCGCACAGTGTAAACATAAGTATACATGTATTCTTGTAAGCGCCCGCCACCACTCTTGAACCCATGCCATATAATTTTAGCCCGCAATATGTCGTAAGCATTGTAAGCGCGGATACGTCAAAGCAACCGCGCGCTACCGAACGAAAGGCTACTTTAATTAAGCGTTATAAAACAGAGATAACACTTGCTTGAAAGCTGAAAACCGCTTCATAAGGCTTACCTATACGAAAGGGTTTGACTTAAGCCATTGGAACGCTGTCATAGGAAATCACCTTCAAACCCAAACCGCTTAAAAAGCAAATTGAACGGTTTTTAACGCTGAAAGGCTTTGCTTAGTAAAGCCTTATCAAAACCCCTTTAAAAACCCCTTCAAGGGGATTGCGGACCGGTCCTTGGAGGAGGGGGTTAAAATGACTGAGTTTCGCTTACGTAGGTACAAAATACTTGAACGGCCCCTAGGTAGCCACTAGGCTGCTTTTTTTACTTCGTGCACGACATGTTTCGATTCGTAGTATATTCCACAGCCACGGACATTTAAGAAACTGAACAGGGCCAATGCGCTGTGTCATCTCAATAGGTGAGCTAGGGGGAAGATGTATGTTCTCGCTGGTCGTTCAGTCCGTCTGTCAGACTAAATAAAAGGGAAGGGGCTACCGAACGACAAGTCGCGGGCACCTAGCCCGCGTCTCATTTGTCGTCCGGATATCTCTTTCTTTCTAGTCTAGAACGATAAAGACGCACTGAACGACCACCTAGGAAATCAAAGATGTGCTAGCCAGCCGCACTGATTTCTAGCGCTTGATTTCAGGTTAACACGCACGTTTTGTTATCAATCTATTTTCCTAAGCACGTCTACTATTTATAGGTATTCAAATTCAAATTCGAATTCTTTATTTCGGACTGTACACAAGATCCATAGAGTGTTAGTATGCAATTTAAGATGACTTAAACTAGTGTTAGTAATTATTTAGAATAATTATAATAATAATTCAGAAGGCAATTTGCAATGTATATGCACACGCTTTCCACAGCCTAGCATCTACACTACAAATTGCGCTACACCCTTAATAAGATCGGTCCAATGTTTGAATATTGGACAATCATACCTTTCAGCAATTTCTTTTAGAATGATGTTGGGACTCCGTCTCACACGAGTTAATAAAGAGACTTTTTTTTAGAGAGTGTTACCAGTAGTAACAGAAGCACTAAAATCGTAAATTAAAATGCCCTATCTTCAAGGTTCATTAGTAAGCATATCGAAACGCCATTATTATAAGCACTGTCGAATTATTATAATATAGTAATAGAGCGAGTTTTAAAACTGTTTTCGAGTTGGAAATAGAGATAGTGGTATCTTGCGCGCGCGCATTTTGGAAAGATAAGCGTGTCAGAGGTTTAGCCCTTATCGGTGGGCATTCGAAAATAACAATTTGTTTCTATTCTGGTCTATTTAAACGGAATAATGGTTTATTACTTTGGATACAGATAATGATTTTCGGTTAAACACCTGCCCCACCCTTGCCAACGAAGTATATTATGTACTAGCTTTTGCCCTCGACTCCGTCCGCGTAGAGGTCGTTTACCGCTGCTCCCTCGGGAACTCCAATTTTGCGAAATTAAAAGTATCCCATGTCCTTGCCCGAGACTCAAACTATCTCCGTACCAAATTTAATCTAAATCGGTTCAGCGGTTTAAGCGTGAAGAGGTAACAGACAGAGTTAGTACTTTCGCATTTATAATATTAATAGATTTGTCTGTCTGTGGCTTCCGAGCCGAATAACGGTCCACTCCGCTATGCAGGCCCTAGCCCTTGATCAGGGTAGAGAAAAATTATCTTTGATTGATGCTTTTTACTCTATCAAAAGGGGTCATGAAAAAAAAAATTTTTTGCTAGATTTTTTTTTGCCATTTGCCATTTTTGGCGCCTCTCACCTTTTGGCGTCTCGAGCGGCCGCTCTGCTCGCTCTACACTATTTTTAACCGACTTCAAAAAAAGGAGGAGGTTCTCAATTCGACTGTATGTTTTTTTTTTTATGTTTGCTACACGATTACTCCGTCAATTGTGGACCGATTTTTATTTTTTGCTCTGTGAGAACTAATTCTTTATTAGGTCCTGTTGCGACTCTTGACGATTGTAGAGTTAAACGCAGGTACGGGTCCGTATAATATTCATTTATTTTGAAGAATTACACATATATTTTGTATAAGGCCATACATTCAAATCCACACGATAACTGACACACCATTTCAAATCGAATCGACATTCTTTCTTAAATATAAAACTTTCAAATACTGCCCACTATTGATGCAGCCAGTACGCTTCACATAGCGAACCTTCACAGTACTTACATACATGACTTATGAATTTATGATGTCCGGTCCCTATATTCAAACCGTGATAGACAAGTATAAGTATACCTCGAGTTAATATTCGACATTTGCCTCATCCAACATGTGTCAAATTATAATTTGATGTAACCTTATCTACCAGCGGGTTGAAAATAGGGACCGGACATTAATTTATCTTATCAACTGTGTAATTTCTAGCTCATTTTTTCATGCCATTGCAGTAAAATCTTATAGTTTCCAACACCACCGTGCATTCGAACAAACATAGGGTTAGTTAGTCGATTTATTACAGGTACAAATATCTTTTACTAGCGACTCGCCCCCGGCTTCGCACTAAATTAATACATTTTAGCCTAATATAACCTTCCTAGATAGTCCCTCTTTCTATTGGTGAAAACCGCATGAAAATCCGTATATTAATTTATCTTGCCCGAACAAACAAACTCAGCGCGGCGGGGCACTTTAATTGTGACGTTCTCAATATAAAGGGACTTCATGGAGGCAGACGGTTACGCCGTTTTTAGAACTGTCACCATAGTATTCGTATAGTTACAAGAATAAGAAGAGCGTAACTGCCTTCCTCCATAAGGTCCCTTTATATTGAGAACGTCACAATTTATAATATGTAGTGAAGCAATCAAGGAGGTTATTGAATTGAATAGGTATTCGTATTGTCTTTGAATGGCAGTTTGTAAGATTTAAATTTGGTTCACTTTCAGGACATTGATAAGTTATTTATCAGTTCGGTATTGACACAAATAAATAGCTTTGAACTATAGCACCTCTACATGTCTTGCCCTGTAGTGTATAGCCTATAACAAACCAAATTAATAATTATGTGAACAAACGTCATTAACTCGACCATAGACTTATTATTATTAATTATGACAAATGATAGAACTAATTACAAATCAATTAACTTATTGATATACTCGATTCATGAAATTTCATTATTCATTCATAATCTATAAATTTAATTACCTCACTTTCAGACTTTGATTTTTAAAATTCAATTTAAATATGATAATCAAACTATTATTGTTGGAAAAGGATGAGATATCTATCACGTTGAAACCTTCGAAATACACTGCAATATATTTCAAATTTAATTAATTAAATAATTGTGTTATATTGTTCACATATCAATTGGATTGATATACTACTATGTACATACCATCCTGCCTATTCATGTCTCCTACTTGACTGTAAAATTAAACTTCAGGACTAACGAAATCTTCTCCCTTGTTGCAGGTAAAGGCCAAAACGCAACCACCGATACTACATTCCAAAACAACGTACCTTACTGAAATTATAAATTAAGAAAAGACTTTGTATATACAAAAATTGACCAAAATTTTCTACCAAACTTGACTCTTCCTCCATGACCTGCCTTTGAGACCAAAGCCTTATATATTAGCAAGATGGTGCCCCAACAGTATTGTCTACGGTGGAAACACCACCACTCGAATGTGCAGAGCATGTTCGCGCAGCTTCTAGCTAAAGGTTGGTATCACACTTATTCCTGGTTTCTCTATAGTGTTAATAATTTAAGAACTATGCACTGATTATCGTTGAACAGGCTGGAAAGTACGCAATAGATGGACGAGTTATGTGTTGAGTACATAAGTTTATCTATTGCCTTTGCTGCCCAAAAATAGTGCTTTTCACAATTACTGCGAGGAAAATAATAGTACCTACAGTGTTGCAGAGGCGAGAAAATATGCAATTGATGGACGAGTTACGTAGAAACGAGTATAGGTACAAGCCCATCGATTGCCCTTCCCGCCGTACTTTTCACAACTAAAGATCAATTAATAGGGTCACAACGTATGAAATAGGCTAAGGGTAAAGTCACATCTATCAGCATCGAATCGCATTTTGTAATACAAAAACGTAATTTTGTATGAAGATGCGTCCGCATCAATTCACCCTTCCGCATCGATTCAGCTTCAGCATTAAATAATATAATAATAAAAATGCGTATAAGTGTAGCTATCCATTTTACATACTGAAGAATGCTCATTCATGATAAAGCAAGGAGACAAAAGCATGCGATAGCACCCTTTAGCAGCTTGCGATGCGTATAGTGTGTCCAAAATTATCCAGCTAAATGCGATTCGATGCTGATAGATGTGATTTCACCCTAAGAATATTTTGCATAGTTATATGAAAAGCCTGTTCATATAAGTCATGTTTTGTGGCCACGAACTAGACGATGTGTTGTGAACAAAGTATTTCCGTGCAATATATAAATTTGTAGCTATTTATTTATTTATTTATTACAATAGGAAGCCTTCATGTGGTACATATGTATTGTTACAGTCATTCTTATAGTACTATTTTACCGTTACGTACAACATACTTATATATAGGCTAACTCAGCATGCGTATAATTTATTCGCTTCTAATAGGTACATTACAAGAACTGCATGTTGTTGTTAATTACACAGAAGAACAAACACACGCACACAGCAATATCCAACCATTATTTAACAACATTTTAAAATCAGGTCCGATCTTAAGGTGTGTGTAAGGTAGGTACTCGAGTCGAGATGAATTTACATTAGAGATGTAAATACCAACTGCATAAAAAATGGTTTTGACATACTTATCTCATGCGACTTTATTGAGTGGTTGATTGGCCTCCAGTGTGAATGATATTGAAAAAGTCTTACTGCCGCACTCAGAGACGTCAATTAAGTTTTAAGTGTCATTAAAGTTGCTGCGTCTTATTCTATTGCTATAGCAAAGACAGTGACAGCAGCTACTTTAATGAACCTTAAATCTTAATTGACGTCTCTGAGTGCGGCAGTTAGAGTTGTGTTAGAAAACTTAGAAATCAAAACTACATTTAATATTTTACGTAATAAGTAATAACTTGGTGTACGTAAGAGTATGCTGATGAATCAACAAACAGGCCGGCAAAAATATTCTTGCCCTGTTTGATATATTGTACTACATTATTGTACTACATATATATAATATTGTACTATTATATTGCTTTGTGATCGCGACTTGGAACATCTTTTCCGAGCGGTGGTGTGAAAATTTGATTTAAGAGGACTGTGAAAAATCTAGCCTTTTCATACAAACGGCGATAACGTTTTCCACCCTCTGAACGTTAACCGAATTCGACCAATCTTTGATATGTGGTCAGTCGGAACAAAAACTTATGACCGTACGTTTCGTTTTTTAAAATATTGATTAGTTATAAAACTTATAAAGAGATTATGGCCGAAATTACTTTTCTATGAAAACAATAAAACGGGAATAATTCCAAATTTATTAATAATATTGAAAAAAACAAAACGTAGCTTTAGTTCCGACTGACACCGTGTCAAAAATTGGTCAAAATCGGTTAACATTTAGGGGGTGGAAAACGTTATCGCCGTTTGTACGGAAAGCCGTCACCTCACAATCCTAATTGTATGTTTAAACGTTGAAATAAACGTGTGTGCGTGTATGTTGTTCTGTACGTTTTGTTGAGTTGTCATTACCGCTATAGGCACCTACCAAAGATCGCATTCCTCAAATGATTTAAACGTCGATATGAATGTCGAATTTCAGGAACCGAAAGCAAAATATTTCTCGTGGAAAACTAAACGTTTTTGAAAATCTCACACGATGCAGTCGCGTAAATGCCCGATTGTGTTGCGAACACAATTAAAACGTCGTCATGGAAATCCGCATGCTTAACATAAAATGAATTTTCTAAAAAAATGTCCAAGACCGTGTAGCACGACAACTTAAAAAAAAAGTCTACATAACTTACGTTTATATTGAATTCTATCATCGCGCATTAAGGTTCATATTAGGTTGTATTTTATTCCAATTTGGGACTTTTTGGTTTCACACGTGCGCCGGCGTCGGTTTTCGCGCAGCGTATCCTGCGCACCTCGAAATTCGATAACGCTTCTCCGTATTTGTGAAATATGACCGCGCTAGTTCATAATTGACTTAAATACAATAATATAAAGTCGTAAATAGCTTGAATTTACTATTGACGATAATTTTAATTAAACAATGGTATTTTTCTTGATAAAGACCTTATATTTCTCAAATATTGGCTTCGGAACGAGGTATTTGAGTTATGGAAAAGTAAAAATTAACTTTGTGTGTACGTGATATGGTATTGTATTGGTTGTAAACAAAACAATTGTGACGTTTTGATATAAGTATGATAGTTACATTTATGTGTATGTATACAATTTGAACATTATTGCAGCGTAGATAACTGAAGAAAATTCAAATAAATGCGCGGTCACCTTCGTAAGTGTCGTACCCACGTAAATTAAATATATTGATGTCGATGATTATTATAATAATAAAGATGTTTTGCGTATGGCGTCTCGTGGGGTCTCGTGCGCAAGGTCGGGTGCTCTTAGGCCCCGTTCGCACGAGCGCTTTTTTAACGCTCAACGCCTGTGTTCTGCGATCCCATTCGTTGACCTTGAGAATCCCACCAATAGGATCGCGGAACGCAAGCGTTGAGCGTTAAAAAAGCGCTCGTGCGTATCGGGCCTTAGGCCCCGTTCGCACGAGCGCTTTTTTAACGCTCAACGCCTGTGTTCTGCGATCCCATTCGTTGACCTTGAGAATCCCACCAATAGGATCGCGGAACGCAAGCGTTGAGCGTTAAAAAAGCGCTCGTGCGTATCGGGCCTTAGGCCCCGTTCGCACGAGCGCTTTTTTAACGCTCAACGCCTGTGTTCTGCGATCCCATTCGTTGACCTTGAGAATCCCACCAATAGGATCGCGGAACGCAAGCATTGAGCGTTAAAAAAGCGCTCGTGCGAATCGGGCCTTAATCTTAATCTGTCGCCGAGCAGCTGGTGCTCAGTGCGCGCACTGTTGTGCTTCCGAGTGGGAGTAGGATATCCGTTAAAATTACTAGCACGGGCATTCAGCAATAAATAATATAATAATCACTGCTCCTAGTTTTTTAACAGCGGGTCCGTCGTTGCACGACTCTGACCGGTTTTTTTAATGTCCTTTTCTAATGATTGCTATTTATTAACTTTACTTTTTATATAATGTACTTATACTTAACAAGCGACTCGCCCCGGCTCCGCAAGGGTAGCAGTCCATCCATTGGTGAAAACCGTATGAAAATCCGTTCAGTAGTTTTTGACTTCATCGCGTTCAGACAGACAGACACAGATGCGGCGGAGGGACTTTGTTTTTTAATATGTAGGTAGGTATACTGTACACTTGCCCCCTTACTAATAAACGTTGAGTAACGGCTGAGTAGTTATACAATGCTTTGTCCTTATCTGTCATTGTGACATTTGAATTCGACAGATAAGGACAAAGCATTGTATAACTACTCAGCCGTTACTCAACGTTTATTAGTAAGGGGGTTAATAAATAAATAAATGAAACTTTATTTCAGACTATATAGTGTCCATAATAGTGTTAGTTTGTCTTAACCTATGTTAGTATTCCTTAAGCTACTTAAATCTAAATTGCGCCACTTTCGTTTGACTGACAAAATATGCCAGTATGGGACAGTCAAATCTGTCAGCAATGACCCCCAGGATGCTGTTGGGACTCGCTCTAAGCCTGTTCATTAACGAGACGATTTTCTTACGCATAAGCGCTTGAAAACCGTCCGTTTGGGCTTCCGCGAACATGAGCGAAGCGCTGTACCACCTTGGCAGTCCCAAAAGCATCCTGAATGCATTGTTGTATTGAACACGCAGGGCGTTATATGCTCTTATGGCATACTTTACCTTAATAGTAGGACGTAGGACTTGTACCTAGGTACATTCAGTCGTGCGGAACGGGGCGTTGCTATACCGCGATATTTAGTATATATTTTAGCATCTAATACATTTTAAACAATCCGTTATCTTTTCTAATACGGCGATGGGTGTGCCCGTGAGACACAATGTGGTATTTTATGCAAATTTCGATATTTATGACGTAGTCAGGCTCGGCCTGTTTTGTATACGAGCACGATGCACTCGTCCGACTGAAGCATGCGATATTACTTAAGTCCCTTTTTGACTTCCAATTGGTTAGGCTGCCTTTCCATAGAAGCGGAGACGAGCGGTGCGGAGAGGAGCTGTGTAGGAATCGACCAATCACATTGGTTGTAATCCACATCTCGTCTCCACTTGACTGTTTCCATTGAAGCGGAACGGAGACGAGATGTCGATTACAACCAATATGATTGGTCCATTCCTACACAGCTCCTTTCCGCACCGCTCGTCTCCGCTTCTATGGAAAGGCAGCCTTACTTTCGCACTTATTAATTTCCTGATAAAAACTGCATGTGAAAAAAATCAGAAAGATATATTAAAATTTTCTAGGATTCTAATTAAACTATCCTTAACGAGAACCGTCTTTGCTTATACTGCGTTAAAGTACCTAAGTTGTTGTATTAAACGTTGTATCATAGGATTCATAGGGTAATGGAGTTCGGTGATTAGTCTGACTAAACATATACTTATTTATTTATTTTATTAGGAGAACAAACAGAGTCAAAATGTACAAAGGAACACTTATTTTCCAGACCTTATATAGAACATGCGTCCAACTCCTCAACAGTTCTCATTGAGACATAATAAAACAATATTATTCTAAGTATATTATTTGAGATGGTAGCATAGGTACTACAAGAAAACTAAAAGTACAGATGCCCTAGCTGAAGTAATCTCGCTTCTGTATGTCAGAGCTGTCAGAGGCGAAGACGAGCGGAGCGGTGCGAAAAGGACCAATCAGATTCCTCTAGTTTCTGTGTGCTATGCGTTAGTGTGGGTACTGTACAAGGTGATTGGTCCTTTTCGCACCGCTCCGCTCGTCTCCACCTCAATGGAAAGGCAGCCTTACACTGTCGTGGATACCACCTTTGCGATGCACTTCTATTAATTTGGTGTGTGAGATAATACTTTAATTTTATGTGGTATTAGAGCCAGTGTTCTTATGATCGTTTCCTGGTGTATTCCAGAGCGATTCTGCGACGTGACGCTGTACTGCTCGCCGAGCTTCGCGACACAAGTGACCGACAAGGATGTGGTCGACCCGGCCAGCATCCGCGGCGTCTCGCTGCGCGCCCACAGGTAACACGGCTACAGCTACTGAAACATGTTTTAGAATGTTTGCGCGACGTGACGCTGCTGTCCAACTCGCCGAGCTTCGCGACGCAACCAACAAGGACGTCATCGACCGTCTCGCTGCGCGCCCACCCTGCCTACAGCTAGAATCTGTGACCCTCACCAACATTGTTGGTCCAACAATGTGGAGGGAGAGCCGCAGGATTTTTAGCGGGTATTTCGGCCACTCTCGGTCGACGAGTACCACGTAACCACCATGGGTTCCCTTCTCCCCGGACCAAGGTGGTATGCGTAAATGCATTTTCGGATCATCAATATCCTTTGATGGATTTGACTGGCTAAATTTTGAATTATTAACAACGGAATATTGATCGCGGTTACCTTTTGATGTGCTTTTGATTAATTTTGATCCGTGATCATGACGCATGACGCAATTTCAGTAGCTCAACATTAAATTGAAAAGTAATCGCTGTCAATATCCCATGTTTAATACGTACGAGTATGTCTGGTGTAATCATCCGTGAATCATTAAAAACTATTATTGGTCAAAGGTTTCTTTTCGCCCTGACTTCCGGAGCTAACAAAGACCCTCGTTCTAGAATTGTTAGTGGCTCTACAGCTAAGCCCATAGACTGTAAATGCGTTGCCAATCCTGAGGATACCAAGGCGAAATGCCCTTTATGCTGGGTAAGATGGTGGTATAGGTGAAAAACTCAAGTAAAGGACCTGTTGCATGTAGTAGTGAAGTGTCTGTTTAGACGCCTTGACGTTCCAAATTTGAAAAATGACGTAAGTTTCATATAAGTCTTGTACACTACTACATACAGCAGGTCCTTTACTTAAGATTTTCACCCTGCACAAGAACCTGCCACCACCAGTTTGTTGTTGGAGGTTTGCGGCGTCCACCGAGCGAGATGATGAATTAGTACCCACCATACAATTGTGGCGTACATGTGGTATTGTTGAATGTTTGACTTTAACCCAATGTTACGTTTCAGGGTGGTGCTGGCGGCGTGCTCGGAGCTGCTCGGGGCGCTGCTCGGCGCGCACGAGGCGCAGGGCGAGCCGGTGCTCGTGATCGACGGCGCCGAGCCGAAGCACCTCAAGGCGCTGCTCGACTACATGTACACGGGCGAGATGAACGTGCACCACGTGAGTACATCGGGTCCGCTCGGGAGCGCTCGGGGCCGCTCGGGAGCGCTCGGGGCCGCTCGGGAGTTCTCGGAGGCGCTCGGGAGCGCTCAGGATTAAATACTATATTTTTATATATTCATTGCTACCGGCTGATTAGGAATTGTATGGTATTTGATTTGAATACACCAGGCGTGTTACCGGCACAGAAAGTGTTATCTTAATTTTATTTTACACTTTACACCGTGTCGAATCCCTACGAATTTAAGTTTTACACTCATAAAGCTAAGTCCACGCCAGTGCGCGTTCACGTTCATCTTGCGTCATTGCACGCAAACCCGCTGCTGCCGGATCGGTGTGCGCTAGGAGCATGCGCTGTTTTATTTAGAGGCAGACGCAAGACGAACATAAAAGCGCACCGGTGTGGATTAGCTTTACTCTTTATGTTTTTTTTTTTGCTTTTTCTTTTGGTCTCGAAATTACAGCTTATGCGGGCATTACACTACGCTAAATTAGTCACTTACGAGAGGGAGTTAGATACGAATGGAGATATCTCCATCTCATTCCAACGTATTGCGGCATCCCTCTCGTAAGTGATTAATTCAGCGTAGTGTGACGCCCGTTTTAATATCTTTTATCTGAACTTAAAAGTTTTTTTATCGGCATAATGATGGAACCCGGACCCACCATAGAACTGAGTCACAGTGACGTTATAAGTCAAATCGTTAGAAGTGTCAAACACACTGCTCTCTAATAATATATAATTGTCACTGTGAGCAGCTCTATGGTGGGTCAGGACTCCATTTTGCCGAACGTACGTTTAACTATGCAGAGCTTCGTTCTCCTTAGATCACAATTGATCAAAGACTTTGATTTGCAGTCGCAGTTGGCGAGCTTACTGAAGACTGCTGAAGAGCTCCGGATCAAGGGGCTCACGGATATCCGGTGGAACAACAAGGATGAACCGCCTGACACAGGTACTGCGCAAGCGAGAGGCCAATGTTCATGGACCCTTACACATACTAAAACATTGCTTTTGAGATGAAAGAGAAGGGGAACTGATCTCTGTCCAGATGTAATGCTATGTACAGGAGGTCTCAAGAGGTGACTTACACCACAGAATATACATACGTATTTATTTATGTATTAATTTGTAAAACACAGTAACAAATTACAAACACAGTGACATGGTTAGGTTAGGAAATAGGTAAAATGACACCTGAGTGTTCATAACATAACTTAATAACAACTGTGTACAACATTCACTAACCGCCTGTTTCACAATAGTTAAGTAAAGCATATCTGTCAAATAAATTTAGCCCTTTCCCTTTCTTACACTTGAAAATAGACAAATAGGCATTTTTATGATACATGCGACACATACTGTTATTACGAGAGACATTATTATTAGCTAGAGGAACAACAAATAGTTGATGATGTCGAATCGGTCTGTTGCTGCATTTGAACTTAATATTATCTATAAAGTTAATATCGACTAATGAATTTACAATTTTGTGTAATATGGACATAACATACTCGTATCACTACTACGCTACCACACTACACAGGTGGTGAGTCTTGGTAAAGTGCACATATTCAAATAAGGGACATTAAATTAAATTTTATCGACGAAAAGAACGTATTTTTTTTTTTATGACTCGAAAAAAGAAGTCCCTCATTTGAATATGTGCACTATATCCTCACCCTGTATAATACAAGTACAGAAGGTGCTCTTTTTAACGAAACAGCGTGTATGTCTAACGTGCCTACATTGTGCATTGTCTTGCTTTTCTATCGCATGATTCCAGTTAGATGTAGCTTCGCATATGAGGTGCAGTGGGCCTGCACGGTTAGCACAAGTGGTCCGCGACTCGCTAGGATCTCCCTATCTAACTAGTCTATAACGATAGAGAAGCACTGAGCGACAAGCGAGACAATACAATATGTGCTAACCGCTCTGCTCACCCTAAAGGTGTCAGTTGGTAGCCGACTGCACGCAGCAGCAGCAGACGACGTTTTGCCGCGACACTAATTGTCACTATGTGTTTCTATGAAAGCGACGTATCGCTAGCTACGGAGGGAAGTTCATAGAAATACATAGAAAACAGTAGTGTCGCGACGACACAGCGTCTGCTGCTGCTGCGTGCAGTCGGCTACCAACTGACGCCTTAAACGTCTGGCCACGGCGTTGGGCTTACAGCGGTGCGTTGCGCGGGCGGCGAGCGGCCAGAACAAATGCACAGTACTCGCACCGTGGCAATGATCATCACATATTTACAACGATAGTTGTATATTTATGCTTGTGTCCGCCCGTCGCTGCAGCTCCCCCCCAAAGTCGTGGCCAAGAAGTGAGATGACATCCATCAAACCTTTACAATGAAAGTTTTAATTTTTGACACAAGATTTAAAAGATACAGACAGACGACACCTAAGTCTTAGCATAAGGGGTAATTTTTGACGATTTTTTGGTACGGGACTCTAAAAATACAAATACAAATTATCATCCAGAGCAGGATTTGCTGCTAATCGTGCCACATTCGCTGTAGCGCCTGTTTAAAAGACTGTCCACGCCCCACACATACAATCGTCAAACAACAAGGTATATTTTTTCCAGACTCTTTAACAACCACCACGAACGTCAAGAAACCACTGGACTGCAACAACAAGCCCGAGCTCAAGCCCGAGCCGAAACCCGAGCGGAAGGAGAAGCCCGAGCGCAGGCCCGAGCGCGTGGAGCGGCGGCCCGAGCGCAAGAGCCAGACGCCCGAGGCCGAGGTGCTGGATGAAGACGTCAAACCCGAGAAGTTCAACGTCAACGGTGAGTGACCCGAACTATTTTTACTGCGTGAAGCCAAAAAAAGTTCAGTAGTTTCAGAGTTTATCAATTGCGCGTCATACTCGTGAACGGGTGCTGTTTGTGGGGTCCGGTCTGTTCACGTCTGCAAGGACTTGTTCAGTTAATTATTCCAGTTATGGCTTTTGACGAAGAGACCTCGTCGTGTTGTTCTCCTAGTCATTACATTTAGTGTAACGTATTTGACCTTACATTTGTAATGTTTTCATTTGTGCTAGTTCTAATAATTAATATTTGTTACTTTATTACCTTGTAATGTAACTTACTTTTAAGTATTATTGTATTTTATATTTGAAAAAATGACCTTCTGCTGGAGTTTCTTGCGGCGCTTCTTCTCCGCAATGATGGTCTTGTCCGAAGCGCTGGTAGATTCACTCTATATTACCGACGTGTAAAAGAGCCCGTATGTGGCCAATTTACTGAATAAATATTTGACTTTGACTGCAAAAAACGGTTATTGTGACTTAACTATAATAGTTAGTCATATAATAACCTCAAGGATTTTTTTTGTGGGTAATGTGAGTACTATTAACATGTAGTACATTATTTAATGTGTCATCAATAATTTTCGCAGCGCACGCCAAATAATAACTTTTATAGGCAAATTTATGATACGTTACATTAATTGTCGTAGGGAGCTCTAATTTTTTTTTTAAATAAAATACAAACCATGTTACTCGCTGATAATGTAGCTTTCTATAGGTGAAAGAATTTTTAAAATCAGTTAAGTAGTTTTTGAATTTATCCATTACAATTAAACAAACAAAAAAATCATTTTTTTTCTTTTTGTATATTAGTATATGTAGATGTTCAATACTCACGCACTGGGTTGGACAAATAAGAAGTATAGCTCAATTAGCCATTAAATAGGGATCATTGGGGGTGATAAAACGCAGCGCAGTAGGTAATTATTTGGTTTTAATTAGCTTATGCACAATGTACTAACACTATTTATAAGTTCATTTACTACTAACTACTGCTATGTACTTCATGTCTGAAATAAACAATTTATTATTGTTAATACCCTGTTTGCTGGTATAATAATCGTAGGAGTGTAACGCCCTTGCCTTGTCCGCAGGAGGCCCGCCGCCGCTGATCAAGCTGCCGACCAAAGACAAGACCAGCCCCATCAAGAGAGAACTCTCCGACACGTAAGCAAACAAACAAATAGGTCGATCAACTTTTTGATGTTGTTATTCTGTCCCGTAAGCCAGGAGACAACAACATTAATTGTGTTTCTTAGAAAGATGTTTATAATATATACTGCTAACATGCATAGAAGAAACCCCACAACATAATGGTTTTTCAATTGCCACGAAAAATAATGTAACGTAGATTTGTATCCTTTAAATTTATAGTTTTAAAGATTGATCCAAGAGACGTAACCATGGCAAACGAGGTACATCAAAAAGTTGATTGACCCAAATAACAATAAATAAAATTGTGTCTTTTTCTAAGGCCCCGTTTCCAAAACCATTTGAGTCATCATTGATTCAATAATGAACAAGATTTGACAACAATTCCAGTGCAGCCTAAGCTTAAAATGCCACGAAACATGCTAACCCTAGTGGGTGAATTTCAGGGCGTTTCAACCGCCGTCATTAGTGTCACCAAATATATTGACGAAATCAATGACACCTAACAGCAACTCCTGATGTAAACAGAAGCAGAACCGGGGATGTAGTTTCTATCAGCATCAGAAGTTGCTGTTGTGTCATTTCGTCAATATATTTGGTGACACTAATGACGGCGGTTGAAACGCCCTGAAATTCACCCTAGTATTGATTGTCAGTAGCAGCTATTCTTTATATAGTGAACTAGCATTTGCCCGCGTCTTCGTCCGAAATCGTTTATCGCTGCTCCTTCGGGAACTGCCCAATTTTGCCGGGATAAAAAGTATCACATGTCCTTCCCCGGAACTCAAACTATCTCCATGCCGAATTTCATCGAAATCGGTTCAGCGGTTTAGTCGTGAAAGCGTAAACAACACACTCACTTTCGCATTTATAATATTAGTAAGTAAGTATTAATGTTTGTCGTTTGGTTGCAGAGATAGCCCGAGTCCGAAGAGAGTTCGGACAGCCAGCGTCAACGAGGACTCCGAGGACGAGTGAGTGCGAGGGTTTGAACCTGACCGTACCTGGGTTTTGTGGGGACGCGGTCAGCTTAGTGGCCGCACACCCCGCCTGCGAAGCTACCGGTCCCGGGTTCGACTCCCGGTACGGGCAAATATTTGTGTGAACAGTGCGACTATTTGTTCCTGTGCCTTGGATGTTTTCTTTATATTTTTATGTAAAGTATGTTTATCGTGGCCTAGTGCCAATAGTACGAGCCTAGGGTTGTTTGGGAGTAGGTCAATTTGTGTAAATATTATTTAACTATCTAAGGATGATCCACGACAATTAGATATTTTTTTTCGACGATGTTCAGTAATTTTAATGATTAATTAATACGCTTTATAGTACAGTATACAGTACAGTGTACAGAACAGTATAGTACAGTATAGTATAGTAGTAAAATTTTGAAATACGTCTGTCGCACGGATCGTCCTACATCGACACGGGTATACAAGTAATGTTTTATTTTATACAAAGCACCTTTAGTATGAAAGTGACCTATTACAAAATGTTAAGTTTTCTACTTCGAGACATAAAATTATTATTATAGAGACCTAATTCAAAATCTGAACATTTTGGATTAGGTCACTTTCATTCTAATGGTGCGAAATATTTGTAATAGCCCAACCACCTGCTTCCTATCACGCAAACCTTTACAAGTGTACAATTTGTCAAAATTATACGTGTTTTCAATAGAAAACGATGTTAATTTTGTTGATTTTAGCACTTGTAAGTTTCGTGTGACGGGGGCCTGCGCTATAGTTCACAAATGACAGTACTCACACGTTCGCAGTGTCAAAGATCTTTGTGCAATAACTGCCGCACTCAGAGACGTCAATTAAGTTTTAAGTTTCATTAAAGTTGCTGCGTCTTATTCTATTGCTATAGCAAAGAGAGTGACAGGAGCTACTTTAATGAATCTTAAAACTTAATTGACGTCTCTGAGTCTGAGTGCGGCCGCAAGACTGTTAGCCACATGCGGGCACCTCAAAGTCGTGGTCGAAACCGGCCGAGAGCGATGATGATGATGACCAGACATAGGAATCCACGGGGCAAAATTTTAAGACAGGTAGGGAGTTCCTATATCGATAAACTCAATTATCGATGCTTGTTCCATGTACTAGTGATCATTTCAATATGTTTTTATTAAAAGTGTAAAAATTAAACAAAATAATAACTTAATTCTCTTCTTGTTTTTTCAAAACGATTTTTGAGTGTCTAAGCAGGTAAGCTACTTCTATCTAGTTATATAAAGAGGTTTGATAAAGGGATAATATTAACTATTTCATAGTGTAAAGTTACACCCTAGCTATAACCTAGCGATCATATGTTTGTTGTTGGTGTACCTTATTCAATAAATAAATAATTTAAAATATGCTTTGTGTGAACTTCATACTCGTCATCAGAACAATACTTACAAAAAATACACACAACGCTGGCGGCGATCACTAGTATATGACAAGCGTCTATAATTGAGTTTATCGATATAGGAACTCCCTACCTCTAATAAAATTTTGCCCCGTGGATTCCTATGTGTGATGATGTCAGCTATTTTGTATAGTCGAGCTGTGACAAACAAGTCTTCTACATATACACGCGATTACAGGGTGTGACAGAAGCCCCATCCGATTCTAGGAATAGCAACTAATATGATGGGATAGGAATAATTATGAAATGAACGTGGTTTTAGTTAAATTCGACTTTTACGCAAGTAAAAAAAGGAATTTAAATGAAATTCTATTATCACGATTGCGTGAAATCAGAACTTATAAATGTTTCGTTGCAGAGATCGGGATCTAGAATGGCAACACGGCAACCTGGTGAGTAAAGTTAATGAAGTTTTTCACAAAGCTATCAGGTGTTCTGTTTATGTCATACAGGATGTCCAGGGATAAAGGGCACAAACGAATAAGGGTTAAATTACATGTGATTTTATCACGGAAAAAAGTGAAAAATAAATATAATTACCTTTTTGTATTTTTTGCGTTTCTTTTATTTTTTTTTTGTCTAATTATTGTAAACTCTATGCAATCTTTTCCGTGATAAAATCACATGTAGTTTCATCCTTATTCGTTTGTGCACTTTGTCCCTGGACACCACGACGGGTATGTGACAATAAGTTCCCATCTCACTCGCGCATGAATGAACATGCGTCAAGTTTAGGCAAATTAGCTCTACCTATTCCGATCTCTGATAATTATACATTTTATTTAATTGTTTCAATCATTGACTATATGGGTCATACACAGTCACAGAAACAAAAGTTGTGTCTCCTGTTCCAGAAAGTTAAGGACTTTAAAGCCAAATTTTTCGGGTTAGGATATATCCGCGTAATGGGAGTCTGGTGTAGTTTTGGCCTGTATTTTATGAGTTATCAAAATCAAAATATTTATTCAGTTAATTGGCCGCATACGGGCTCTTTTACACGTCAGTAATATAGAGTGAATCTACCAGCGCTTCGGACAAGACCATCATTGCGGAGAAGAAGCGCCGCAAGAAACTCCAGCAGAAGGTCATTTTTTCCAATATAAAATACAATAATACTTAAAAGTAAGTTACATTACAAGGTAATAAAGTAACAAATATTAATTATTAGAACTAGCACAAATAAAAGTATTACAAATGTAAGGTCAAATACATTAAACTAAATGTAATGACTAGGAGAACAACACGACGAGGTCTCTTCGTCAAAAGCCATAACTGGAATAATTAACTGAACAAATCCTTGCAGACGTGAACAGACCGGACCCCACAAACAGCACCCGTTCACCACAAACAACTCCCACGTCGTTAACTTTTAGGAACAGAAGGGACAATGTTGAACCTAACTCTGTGTATGGCCCATATTACCCGTTAACTGTTTGCATTGTCGTGTTCCGGTGTGGGAGCCTCCGTCACTCTCGCACAAGACTTACATACAGAGCCCTTAGCCAAGATGCACTACGCTAATTAGCGTTTCTATTCGTTTCGTTTTTAAACCAATCGCGTCATTGGTAGATCACGTCATACGGAGAGTCATGTGATCTACCAGTGACGCGATTGGTTTAAAAACGAAACAAATAGAAACGCTAGTTAGCGTACTGCATCTTGGCTAAGGGCCCCGGTCAGAAAGTGCCAGATGTTTTATCTACTTTTATCCCCATCGATAAAGTAAACATCAACACCTCTCTTTTTGCGTCTGTGGTTTTAATCACAGAATGGTGGTTTTAAATGGTGTCGTCGGTAGGACATAACGGCGGAGCGCGTGGTGGGCTGGGGCTCCGGCGAGCCGGGCGGCGGCGGCTCGTGGGAGCGCGACGCGTCCGACGACGAGTGGGCCGACGCGCCCGCCGACATCGGCTCCTTCCTGCACACGCGCCTGCGCGTCGACGGCGACAACAGCGCAGGTACTCCACAACAACAATTGTAGACCCAGTAAAGACCCTTGTCGCGTCGCGGAAAGGTTATGGTTAGACTTCGAATTTTTTGGGGCAAAATCAAATCACAGATAGGGATTCGTTTATCGATAAACCATATATCGACAGTATCGATATTTGTCCCCTGTACTAGTGAAAATATAGTTTGTAAAAATATAATTTTATTATGAGTACGATAATATACAAAAAAATTACTTTTCAATTAACTTAATACTAACTTCACTTATCATCGTGTTCTTCTTGTGTATTTCGGAATTGCTGTTACAATAAAAATACATATTTACCAACAAAGCCGGGAGCGATCACAAGTTTACGAAAAAAAATACATTTTGTAATTGTTCATTAAAATTTTTGCCCGACACTGGAGCAACATTAGGCATACATTGTTTTAGGCGGTCCGTCTTAGGCTGGTCTACCTCCGGTGTCAATGTGGGTTACTGATATTGGGACACCCTGTATAACACGTGATGTTGCAGACGAGGAGTCGAACGACGGCGCGCCGGCGTCCACGTCGTCGTCGGGCACGGCCGCCATCGACCTGCCCGGCGGCGCTGCCAAGGGGTACACGCCCAAGCGTGAGTACCGCTCGCTTTAACAAGGACAAGATAAACTTAGACCAGTATTTTAAACGCGCGTATTAGCTCGTTTTCGGAAGTGCGTGTAGCAGGGACTGCATGACGATAACCGAGATATATCGGTATTTTGAAGAAAATATCGATAACAATATCGATACTTCCCGAATATATCGATGATTGTATCGGTAAACAGATATCGACACTTATCAATACTTGGTACCGACACTGATGGTTAGGTACATACTTTTTTTTAGCAAATAATGTTTGTAATCAGATACATATGACGCGATCGGTGCATAGATATTAGTGCCTTTGACTGTACGATTTTTGAGGAGTTCCGTCAGTATCAGAGTATCATTCTTATAGAATTGAGACCAATCTGAACCTGGTATGTTTCATTCAGGTATGTAAGTATGTACCTAACTGAATAAAAAACATAATTTCACCTCTGTTTATAAATGACGGAGTTCTGTCATAATATAGATATTAATGTACCGAAAATTATTATTATCATATTATATTTATATCGGTATCCGATATCGATATCCAAATTATACCGGAATTACAGTCCCTGGCGTGTAGGCGCGCCTTTTGCCGCACGCGCAACTCGTACGAGCGTTGACGCGCTTATAAGCTTGTAATAAGCGCGAGCCGCGAGTGACTCGCCACCACCGGTTCGAGCGAACACGCCGGAATAAGTCCGTGTACGCGTCCGGTTTTTTTAAGCGCGAAATGTAGCGCGTGTAAGCGCGGGTGCCGAAACGATCGTACATGCGCAGAAAAAAACGCTAGTCTAAACACCGTGCTCTGCATTGCCTTGCATAACAAATAACTATGGTGATTCCCATCTTCCATGCCCACCCTATATTACTATGGAAGTGTCGTGTGGGCGGTGGGCGATGGGGATCACCAACAACAGCTGTGAGTGTGTGTTGCGCAGCGGCGGGGGCGGGCGCGGGCGCGGCGGGCGCGGGGGGTGCGCGGGCGGGCGCGGCGGACCCGCGCTTCCAGGACGTCGTGAAGCTCAACGACTACCTGCGCCACGGCCGCCGCCCGCAGTTCTGGGAGGAGAACTACGTCAAGCGGGTCAGGATGCAGCTACACCACTACACTACACACTGCACTCGAAACTCCATCCCTTTCACTCTGATCATCAGCATTAAATTGACGGAAACATATTTACCTAAAGTTCCATGTCGCCGCTTCCGTTTAGAGTTGTGGAAGCGGACTTACTTGGTATAAATAAGGTAATGTCAACTGCTAGAGAACGCCATTAGGCATTAAGTTCACCTTTTGTAATCAAATTTGTATCTTTGTGCAATAAAGATTAAATAAATAAATAAATGTTTGTGAAACATATTTACTTGATAAATACTTCCCAAATTATTAGTATGTCGGATCGGATGAAACCGTTATAAAAACAACTTTCAATAAAACTGCCAGGTTTCCACATTTCACATTTACTTAGCTTTTCTCGAGGTTACCCGAAGAGGTAACTTAGGTCCCGAATATCCGATCTGTCGTCATCATCATCACCATATCAGCCAAGGGACACTGCTGGACACAGGACATTCCCAAGAGTCTTACGGTTGATTTCGTGCTACTCGCATCAGTCGGCTCAAAAGGATGGAGCTAATGAAACTGTTTTTTTTTTCAAAGTCCGTTAGCACTAGACAATGATAAACATACTTATATATTATAGAGAAATAAATACTTATATACGTTGAAAAACATCCAGCAACGAATACTCTATCGGTTTGATCCGGCTATTCGCTTAATTTTGCTAGTTTTTCAACGAGTGTTATACGCTCGAGTGACGGTTGCGCGTGCGCAGGTGATGGAGGCGGTGCGCGTGAAGGAGCTGGAGATGAAGCAGGCGGCGGAGATCCTCGGCGTGAGCTACGGCACGCTGTACGGCCGCTACCGCGACGTCTACGGCTGCATCAACCGGCCCTACCGGTCAGTCGCTCGCGCACCGCGCACTGTTTACACGCCCGATTGTGTTTTGTCTCCACAAACTTTGTATAAATTGATAAGGACAACCGTATAATCGGCCGATAGGAAGTCGGCAGTGTGCGGTGAGGTTAATGTTGAAGATATTTACATTTGGCAAGCCATTTCGTTTTACACGTTTTCTTGGCATTTTAGCAGCTTTTTAGCATTTTATTATTGTTTGGAGTCACAAGTCTGTAACTTAACCTGTAATGTAATGTGCCTGTGACTCATGTAATACATTTTAGCAGAATAAAAGTT
Organism: Tortrix viridana; assembly: GCA_963241965.1. Taxonomy (NCBI): domain Eukaryota; kingdom Metazoa; phylum Arthropoda; class Insecta; order Lepidoptera; family Tortricidae; genus Tortrix; species Tortrix viridana. The sequence continues at coordinate 5,421,823 of OY725198.1, read as the reverse complement.
TGTAAAATGAAACGTTCGCCGAACGTACTTTTGTTCCAAAATTGATACCGTGTAAGACACGGGTCTCCCAGGCCCGCGTGCCTGAATACCATTATAACTTTCTCAAACCTCGCTCGAGGTCTTACGAGTTTCACTTAAATTAATCTAAATTCGACTAATACTTGCTCCCGTACCCGATTTACCCGAAATCTCCCCGGAACCTAGTTATACTCACCCACTCAAAATTATCAGAAGCCAAAATGAGCAGGCGGCGGAGAGCCTCGGCGCGAACGATTATTCATAAACATCCATTTTCGATTGTAAACAATCGTATCGAAAGTACGAATACGGAATAACCAATCTCATAATTCGGTCTATATCGGGTAACATAATCGTTGTAAGCAGCGCCGGCCCCAGCCTTTGTAAGAGTAGAGCGAGATTGTCTTTCGTCGGCATCCTTTGTTCGACACTTTCACAACACATCAGTAGATTTTTTCTATAATTGTTCTTCGCCTTAGCATTTTGGCGCCCCTTGCCTTCTGGTGCCTATAGTATCTGCAAAACTAATTGGGGAGACGGGCAATAAAAGTCAGTTACCGTAGGGGTGGTAACATGTCGATAACTTATGATGTAAACGTCGATATAATAATTATATTTTGAAATGAATATATTTCTGCAACTGCTCCTCGCTCTACCCTAGGGCCGGCACTGGTTGCAAGTCCTAATTTATCGTTTGGTCGAAAATAATTCATTTGATTATTTTTTTTCTAACTAACATAACTAATTACGTTTACATCCTGTAATTTCAGCCTAAAAGGGTGTTAGGCGATTATATTTTATATCAAACGATCATTGGACACAACAATTTTACGTGTTTCAAGGTATCCCCTCATAGTTAGTAATAATAATAATAATATAATAATCCAGCCTATATACGTCCCACTGCTGGGCACAGGCCTCCACTCACAATGAGAGGGGTTGGGTTATAGTTCCCACGCGGGCCCAGTGCGGATTGGGAACTTCGCACACACCGTCAAATTGCTTTGCAGGTGTGTGCAGGTTTCCTCACGATGTTTTCCTTCACCGAAAAGCACATGGTAAATTTACAAATTATATTTCGCACATAAATTCCGAAAAACTTAGAGGTGCGAGCCCGGGTTTGAACCCACGACCCTCTGCTTAAGAGTCGGCATTTTTTTTTTTTAGGTAATAAAAGTAGTTAGTAACCATAGTGTGATAATGGGGTGTTGTTCAGGACGGCGCGCGACTTCTGGCAGGCCAAGGGCCCCGCGGAGGTGCTGGAGCGGCTGCAGCGCGGCGAGCTGTCGCTGGACGCGGGCGCCACCGCGCTCGGCGTCACCACCTCCAACCTCGCCGCCTACATGGCCGACATGCCGCCGCCCGAGCGCGGTACGCCACCACTCTCCACACTGCCACATCTCTATCACCAACGGATCTAGCTGCATATCTGACACGAACTCAATTCGTGACAATAACATACAACACTTTCGTTCACTTTCCTCTCGGTCTAAATGAAAAGTAGAGTGTTTGACTCGAATAAAACGATTTGCACTTTCATCCCTTGGTAACCGATATAATATTGTTTCTACTCGCGTACTATAAACCACTAATATATACATCGCTAACAGTATCAGAATGCCACCCATAGTGCAAGCAAAGCGTGAAATCTGTTCTATAATTGGCGTTGCTATAGTAATAACTGTTCTTTTATAACCATTATAATTTACAGCATTCTTATTACCATGGTTACGGGTCATTCCGAATATCAGTCTTGGCGTTTAGTGAACACTTGACTTCCTAATTTGTATATTAAATCGTTAGAAATGTTTTAATAACAATTGAAATGACGTAGATTAAAAACAAAGTTAATTTCGAGACTAATAATGTCTTTAAAATTACATTTTTATTAAATCACTAAGAAAAGATGATTCAAACAACGTTTAAAAGGGCAGCTCTCACGCAATCATCACCTGTCACCTGACATTAGGTGTTTTCATTCCATTCATCGCAGCTCTTCTGAAACGACCCATACAAGCCTAGAATGTATTATAGGGCAAGGCAATGTATGTAAGATTGTTCTCTGATGTTTTTTTTTGTATATATTAGATGAGTTTGGTCGAGACCAAAGAGTCAGGACTCGGTCGGCGATGGAGCCAGCTTACTCAGAAGGTACCTATTCATCCTACTTTTGGAGGACCCCGGGTCATGAGCACCCGGGAATACGGACACCGGCACATGGACATGTGACCTTCACCTAACCAACAAGCCTCCTGCATGGCAAGCTGGTACTTGGTGGAGCCATCCCAGATGTGACTACGGTTCTTCATGCGTGACCGGACTTGAGCCTTGTAAAGGGTTTTGTCCTGAAGTATCCCAATTCTCTGGCCGCAGTTTGAACCCCTAAGTCGATAGTGGCGCCGAAGTTACGACTATGTTGACTCCATCACTCCATGCCAGGACCTGAAGGTGATCGGGGCGAAGGACAAATGTACTTCGGAGATTAGGAGTCAGGTTTAATGGAATCCGTTCTCCGTTATTATTATAGATAGATCAATGTGTTTTATTAGTCCTGAAATGTCAGTTGTGTGATAGTTGTCTCCTTTTGTGCGCAGATTTCGAGCCGATTCCGATTGAGATCGACCCCTCGCTGACGATCAAGTCGTACACCAACCTCGTGAAGACCATGCGCAAGAACCTCAACGCGCCCGCGCACCCCCCGGACAAGGTGACGCGCCACCACATGCACAAATGACAAATGTCCCGCGACACGCGTCGCCAACGATGTGGCGCAACGTTGCCGGACTTGCTCGACGTATCTGGCTGCTGACACGCGTCGCGCGATGTCGCCGGATATGTCGAGTGAAGTCGTTCGATTTCGGCTGACATGTCGCTGATACGTGTCGCGGGACATCTGTCCCCTGGTGAATCCCTGGCTCACGATACAAACAAGCGGGGACTGTATATCGATACTTCCCGTATATATCGATAATTGTGTCGGTTAATTTAAATATTGGTAAACAGATAACGATACTTTTATCAATACTTGGTACCGATACCTATAGTTAGGTACATATTTGTTTAGCAAATCGTGTCAGTAATCAGGTACAGTCAAGGGCATTAATATCTATACAGCCATCGCGTCAAATATATGTATACATGGACCTTATTGCCAGTGGCATAAAGGCGTATAGATATTTTTGAGATCTTGGGAACGTATATATATTTATGCCCTTGACTGTACATATGACGCGATGGGTGTATAGGTATTGCCTTTGACTCCACATCACATCGATCTAGTTTCATAACACATGGATAAACACGTCTATAAAAGTTATGCAGGGCTCGCACTTGCTTTTATATCCAGGAACACAGGAACTCCTCAATGGCTCAGTAGATCCGTCGAGTTTGGTTTGGACTCGTTATACTACTCTTTTTATAACGAGTTTATAATCAGCGTTAGAAGTACACTCAGCAACATTTAAGTGTGTGAATAAAAATTAAATATTGAAAAATCTTGCTTATGTTCAAGTTCTTTTTTTAGTTCCTTACTCCCTTGGGATGCAAGCTTGCGCCCCACGAGATTATTTTAGACAGGTTAAATGGGATTTGATGATAACGATGATTATACGGCGATGATGATGATGATGTTGTGACGTGAAGCTCACCGAGGTGGTCTTGTCGGTCCGCAGCCGAGGAAGATCCTGATTAACAGCATCACGGACGAGGAGATCCCCGCCACCGTCATCACCACACAGGACAAGAAGCCCGCCACCGCCACCAGTGAGTGCTTCTTTTTACACACACACAGACACACACACAGACACATACACAGACACACACAGACACACACACACACACACACACACACACACACACACACACACACACAGACACACACACAGACACACACAGACACACACACACAGACACACACACAGACACACACACAGACACACACACAGACACATACACAGACACACACAGACACACACACAGACACAAACAGACACACACACACACCTACACACACCTACACACACACACACACACACACACACACACACACACACACACACACACACACACACACACACACACACACACACACACACACACACACACACACACACACACACACACACAACACAGACACAGACACAGACACAGACACATACACAGACACACACACAGACACACACACACACAGACACACACACACACACACACACACACACACACACACACACACACACACACACACACACACACACACACACACACACACACACACACACACACACACACAGCCACACACAGACACACACAGACACACACACAGACACACACACAGACACACACACACACACAGACACATACACACACACACACACACACACACACACACACACACACACACACACACACACACACACACACACACACACACACACACACAGACACACACACACAGACACATACACAGACACACACACACACACACACACACACACACACACAGACACACACACACAGACACACACAGACACACACAGACTCACACAGACACACACACACAGACACACACACAGACACACACACAGACACACACATTTACTTACCTCTTCATCATTATAACACGTTTATTTTTTTAATATTGAATATTGAAAAACCGTTCTTAATAAGTTGTCTGAATGGAATGGAATAGCTGCCGAAGCGCCGTCAAAATTTTTGACATTATGAAGAGGCTTTTTTTTTTAATGATTATGGCCTGGATGCTATGTCCTTAAAGCCATGCGTTTTTTCTTACTGCAAGCTTTTTTCAAGTTTCCAAAGGCAACATTCGATATTGTTTTTATAAATATACGGTACACAAATAATCGTAAATAACAATACTTAGGTAATAATAGTACAATGTTTTATATTTACAATTGTTTATGTCTTATAGGACATGCATTTGTAAAAAAAACTTTCATTGAAGTGGGTTCAATAATAATAACAAAATCCATTCTAGTCGAATAAAAGCTAAACAAAACACCTCTTCATAATGTCAAAAATGTTCACTGCGAAAGATCGAAATTACAACGAATTTGTTTACCAATCTTAAGTTTTTAAAAAGTTGCTTATAAAATGAGTGAATCAGAGTTTGAAATTGATTTATATTTTCGCAACTGTGTTAAAAAACGTCGTTCGAAACACGTGCGGAAATGTCATTATTTACTCGTTACTCGGTACTCGTGAAGTAATGACATACTTTCCGCACTAGGTAGCATCGAAATGTACTATTTTTTATTGATAATGGGTTTGATCTTGATTCATGTTTAAAAGGAGGTTTATCTTTCTCTAGGATGCCGATAAAGGCATCTATAGAGAACCTTTAATATAAATAATTAAATCAAGTTCGTAACCCTCGTCCCTCCAGCGCCCCCCGCCGGCAAGTGGCCGTCGATCCGCGTGGCGTCGCTGGAGGCGCTGCGCGAGCCCGCCCCCGCGCCCGCGCCCGCGCCCGCCCCCGCGCCCGCCTCGCCCTCGCGGCTGATGCGCACGCGGCCCGACCTCACCATCGTGGCGGCGCGCAAGCCCGACAACAAGGAGGAGACGTGATCGCGCTGCCCGACTACCACGAGTACGTATTTATGACAAACCTATAATCAAATCAACTTCGTCCATGTAAAATAATAAATAATAATAATCCAGCCTATACTGGGTGTTTTTTTATTCGTCGAAAAAATTTTGGGGGTTAAATCAGTAACCCAGAAATCGCGAAAAAAAATTTGACCCTCCCATACAAAACGTCGTCAGCTGACTAGCCAAAATGTATGGGATGGTCAATTTTTTTTTCGCGATTTCGGGGTTGGTCCCATAGTGAAAGTTGATCAGTATGACTTACTGATTTAACCCCCAAAAATTTTTCGACGAATAAAAAACACCCAGTATTATAAACATATATATAAATATAAATATACATAAATAAATGCGTACACGTAAATATATATAATATAAATATAAAACAACAGAGATACAGAAACAATATGATGGGTTATACCTATACTTTCTACGTAAGATCTTGTTCAAATAAATACTTACGCAACATTCGCTTGAAAGAAAGCCTGCTAGGGGCTCGTCTAATATCGAGTGGGAGCGCATTCCAGAGACGGATTGCCTGAAGGGCGAAAGAATTTAACATGAAACCAGTACGGTGAAAAGGAACAGCGATATCAACACATCTACGCAGCTTAGCACATCTCGGGTGGAAAGGCAGCCTTACAATTTTGGCAGGACGCCGCGTTAACAGAGCCCTTAGCCAAGATGCCCATCGCTAACTATCGTTTCTATTCGTTTCGTTTTTAATCCAATCGCGTCACTGGTAGATCACATGACTCTCCGTATGACGTGATCTACCAATGACGCGATTGGTTTAAAAACTAAACGAATAGAAACGCTAGTTAGCGATGGGTATCTTGGCTAAGGGCTCAGATGCGATAGACTGACCGACTGTCTAGCTTAATAATCTCTAATTTAAGTATGTAAAAAAAAGCAACATACAGTCGAATCGAGGTTCTCCTCCTTTTTTGAAGTCGGTTAAATATATATATCTCTAATTTAAGCAATAACCCCGCAGGTTGCCGCGCGCTCCGCCGCTTCGCCACGCTTCACACGTAGGCAAGTAAGAGTATTCTGCCGTCCTAAGCTAAAAGGCGATATCCCAAATTCAATAGCCAAAGCAGATTCAGTCCTCTCCCGTTAGTAATGAGGTAGCAATTGCTACAGCAGTTTTGTCTGACATATCGCAGTTTAGCTTAGCAGGGCAGTATTGTCAACTAATGACGTTTCATAATTCGACACATCAAGCCGTAGTTACGTTAAATCATGAATCTATTGTACTATAGATACGTTTGCAATAATAATTGATGTTTTTAGTATGTTATTCATTCTTATTTTATTTGATGTTTAGGTTGTTTTTTCTAATTTCATCTAAGAGGGATTTATTATTCCGCGTTTTAAAATGAATTTAATCATATTATTTTTGCTTTTCTTGCAAATGCTTCGTAAATTGTAATACTGATTATTTATGTAAACAAGTAACAGCAAAAATGTGGCGCTTTTGTTTGACAGATTTAAATGTAATTAACTGACAACAATAGTAATTGATTTTTATATTGATTTATCATTTTAGGTCACAAAAAGGCTTAATCAATCCGCTTTATTTATCCATCTATGTTTCACTCGTATGTCATTAGTTAGTATTCTGTTTTTGGCGGTTAGGGTGCGTCTCCATTAATGCGGAGTTAAGCTGAGTGGAGAAACAACAGGTGGGAGAAAACTACCAATCATATTATAGAGATATCCATTCCGTACAATCTGATTGGTCGGCATCCCCGCTAGCTACGTGCGCAGCTACCCAGAACGGAATACTATTTATGTGCAGGCTGTACTATGTTTTTTCTTTTTATCTTTTGTTTTTAGTTCTGTATCATCTATTATTTATTCTTATATTGCACACGTGTGTCGGCTCCTTTGACTCTGTATTTTTATCAACTTAACAGACAACATATTGAAATGTTATTTGGATTAATGCTCCAGGTTCCATTTTATTATCTGTTTATCGTTATATATAAGGGAATGAAGTTTAATGACGAACTTGGTACCATGAGTGCGTCACCCTATATTGTATAAATATAACGTTAGCTGTACAAGATCAACTTTTATATGTTGTCGTGTGGATATATAGGCATAGTCATATATTTTATATACGGAAAAACAATAATAGTGTAAACATATTCCTTATATGTTGCCCGCCGGACAATTAGTCGGCTGAGGCGTATGTTTGAGCAGTCACACCGAGTGAAGCGAGTGGCTTCTTAATTTGGCTCATCTGTACGTGTGCCGCTGTCTTCTAAAGATCAATGGATTACGTGGGGTAGAAACAGCTGATTTCTAAAATAAGCTGTTGAGACGGCAGTGTAAGAGCAAGTTGTCGATCTGTCTACGTCATCGTGTTTCGAGATGGGTATATTGCGAAGTGACACATTATAAATGTGAAATATATTTGGTGTCTTTGTTTTTACAGTAAGTATATTTTCATAATGTATTAAAGAACTGGTACAGAAACTTCGCCTGCGTATTATTAAAAGTACGCATTTTTTTTACTAAGGAAAGTCATTACCGATCTTTATTGGTCCCAACTTGTTACCTGATGACATAGGGTATCTGACGGCTCGGCCTTAGCCTGTGTCCCTTAGTGCCAGTGGGGCCTGCGCGTAGTACCGCTTGGACTGAGTAATTGAGGTAGTTACGGATTGCAGCATTGCTCCTTTTTCTCTATAGGAGTTCAAAAAGGGACAAACCTATCTTTCCCCCAAGAATTACATTGATGACCAATAAGGCCACATGAGAACAAAACTCGTCGAGATCGAATATTTTTTTTTAGATACTTTAAACAAATTTACATAAAAAATCAATATCATGTTGTTATTATATAAAATTTAAATATAAAAGCTATATTGTTTAGGCTATAGTTTAGATAATATATTTGTATAATAAAAAATATATATAAATTAAATAGGTAATCCTTTAATATAAATATTAAACGTAATGTAGATATATAGTATGTAAATTTAACTTGTTCCTCTCACGTTTTAGGTTAGGTAAGTTTATTTAATTATGAAATATACAAAAATGTATTCGTTCTGTTTTTGTAGCATTCCAAAAGTGAGAGTGGACGCCGGAAAACATTTAGTGTTTTGTTCGTGCTCTCTTTCCTACAGCTGAATAACTAAATTTTATATTTTATTAAAAAATCTGTATTGAAAAAGCAGATTGAAGTGAAAAGTATAAATTGAGCTGACCGCGGACTTTGCGTAATGCATTAAAATTTGAGGCCTTTTAAAGTTTTAAGTTTATTTATTTTCGTTAACTAATTCTATTTCTTTTTGTTGTTTTAATCTCAGACAAGATCGCGTTTTTAAAGTGATAACTTATTAGACACTAACAGACTTGTTCGTTATTATATAAATTGAAATTTCGTAATGTTTTCATTTTGGCAGTGGGATCTTGTACTACAAAAAGGGCACGAACGAAATTGTAAATGTTTGGGCGAATGAATTATAGTTTATAGTTAGTCTGATCTATTGGTGACCTGGCTATTGAAATTTGTTTTCTCGTTAACACAGCTTGGAGGGAACGCACCAATTGTCTATGCTCTCCAATAATTTGACACCAAAATAGGCGTGGATGGATTAAACGATACAACGGGTTCCCTGTCCTACGAATAGATGTGATTCACGAACGCAGTTGGTCCCTGCGGCTCTAGACAGATACATAACGCTAACGCTAATGATGTTAATAGGAGTGGAATGCGCTTCCGGCGTCTGTATTTCCGAGTGCATACAATTTGCACCTATTTAAAGCTAGGGTGAATAGGCGATAGGGTGATAGAAGACTGGGTGAGCTCGCCACATCGTAGACTGACGGCCGCACTCAGAGACGTCAATTAAGTTTTAAGTTTCATTAAAGTAGCTGCTGTCACTTTCTTTGCTATAGCAATAGAATAAGACGCAGCAACTTTAATGAAACTTAAAAATTAATTGACGTTTCTGAGTGCGGCAGTGAATCTTCGTCCTCCAAGGTCAAGAGTTAGTCAAAAGCAAACCAATAATCAATTTAAAAAAAAACTATCAAAATGTGGATTGACGTAAGCTGCAAATCTGTCGCATCGGCCGCTAATGTCAATTCAAATTTGTATATAATTTTGCAGATCGTCGCCTTACTTTCTCAACATCGTAACTGCATTTTTCTCTTGCGGTTGGTAAACTGATTACATCATAAATTATAATTAATGAAATGAAATTGCCAACTGCAAGGAAAAATTGCAGATACGAGGTTGAGAAAGTATGGCGACGATATGTACTTGGACGTACGACTATGAAAATGCACTGTTGTGTGAGGACAGGGAAGCTGTTAATGCCACACAATGATTGTGTGAGGCCGACCTTATAAAGAGGTCGCTATATTTTGTGAACAGCTATTAAGTACTATATTATACACTAGCTTTCCGCCCGCGACTTCATATGCGGAGAGTCAGTAAGTTCAAAGATGGCCTAGGTGGACCCTGAAAGTCCATTCTAAATGTCGGTGAGAGATTTTTTGAAATCGGATGTGTAGTTTTGGAGATTATCCCTTACATACAAACAAAAAAACAAATTTACAAACATTACCTCTTTATAATATTAGCACATTATACAATAATTCAGTAATTCTATCCATCCGTGCCGGCGCTTGATCAGAAATGATCTATAGACCGGATTGTATCTTTACTTTTAACTGTATCTATACTCGATTATACTTTATATTTCTTTCTTTTGTGTTAAATAAAATAAAAGTTTGCACATAAAACAATAAAAAAATACTGTTTTTATTTTGGTAAATAGTATTGTAATTAAATAAAAGAACACATTTTTCATTGGTGCGTTCCACCATGTTGCGACGTTAGGCGAACTTGAATCTTCCAGGACGGCGGCCGTCACACGCTGCCCGCGTCCCGTTTGTCGCTCGGATCTCTCTTTCTAACTAGTCTGTAACTACAGAGACGCGCTGAGCGACAAGCGAGATACAAGATGCGCTAGCCGCTCTGATTAGCAGCCATTAAAGAAAATTATTTTCTTTTACAGTATCTTCATACCACCTATTATATTCCCCACCCGTAGTTGTTTCGTGTTTTAAATCTAAATGTCGATCTAAGTGCGCACTAGATGTATTTTATTTGTTCGAATAAATCTCAGATATTCTGAATTGCGTTGTACCCACTCTGATTCACGGAAATACGCGCAATAGCTGTCTAAGTACAGTCGAGGACGGAAATATAGTACCCTCTTATTCCCTTGCTTATAGTGCAGCAGAATTTAAGCAGTAAGTTCACCACGGCCACTATAATATCTTGATCTCAAAAAGATTGCTAGTTGTTCAAGGTTGGGGATCAATCTAAAGTGGCCGATTAACACTTACTGCGTTTCAAATTCTGCACGACATAAAATAGAATGTTGTGGGCGTATTTTAGAGAATTTGGCCGCTGCATTTTTGTTCTCAACTGTACTTTAGGGAATAAAACAGGCTATACGCAGAACGGTGGGGTTAATAACCTTTTTGTGCATATTTCTGTGAAACGTTTAACGAATTGCTCTGAAATAATATTGGATACCGTTGTAGTTTTGTAATAAGACCATTATAGTTCAGTTGCGTTAAGTAATATTACCCTTATAGCTTAGTAAACGACGCAAAAATAAATGCAATAAATCGTGTAGTCTATACATACTAGAAGTCCCCAACCAGGGGCCGCGAGCTCGGCGGGAGAGGGGTTAAAATGTGGCCTTTTTGTTTTTTCGTAAATATCTCGAAGCATCCTCGAATATTAACGTTTAGTATGTCAGATCGGGATTACCCCCACCACATGAAGCATTAACCAGACTACACGGTTTGTTGACGGGTGTTTGTTGACTGGATTGTTATATTTAATTTTAATTTGTACGGTTCATTAGTTTAAGCGTTTATTTTAAGTTATTCCAATGTTGGGCAGAATTGGTATGAAAAGTATACATTTAATGAATATTCTTTTTAGTAGTTTATAGTTGAGTGCAAATATTGCCGTATTGAAATTGAATCGACGTTATGAATTATTTTATACATCATAACTTTTTTTTAAATGGAAAACTGTTTTAGCTCTTAAGCTTTCTTAATTCTAATAGTGTCTGTCGGTTAGATTCTAGTAATTCATTCATAACGTGTACTTTCTCTACCGGTCCATTCTCAACAATTCAAATTTATATCATAATGGTATATTTGAAATGTAATATGTTATTTTTTAGTGGGTGAAGCTTTTAGGCGTCTTTGTAGGCTAATAAATTAATTGTGTCTCTCGGTTTTCTAACAGTATTTCAACCTATTTATTCCGAACATATTATTTCACATTTACTTGAAACGGAGTTTGAAAATCGACGTTACGATAGGGACACACTGAGCGACAAGCGAGAAAATACAAGATGTGGTCCTGTAGGTTACCTATCTCAAGTCCGAAAATACGTTTGCCCGCTGTTTCGTTTGTCCGAAAACCATTTTTCTCTGAAACCGTTTTACTTTCCTGGATTGTTATAAAACAAACCTAACTTAACCTACGGGTTCTGTAGGTACCTCTGTAAACATTTTGAAAAGCTAATGGGTTCAGAGAAAAATTATTTTCGGACAAACGAAACAGCGTGCAAACGTACTTTCGGACTTGAGATAGGTATTACCGGTCCTGTATCCTGTACGGTCGCGAAAACATCTAACTGTCCCTGTCACGCCAACAGTTATTGGACCGCGAGCATTTCATGTAACCATATTATGACAATATAAACATATTATGACATTGCGAAATATGTTGTTGTGTTTAATGTTAAATTACTGGCGGAATAGAGGGTGCTCCACTGTTAGGGAGCCGGCGGAGAGGGCCCGGGGCCGCTGTCCAACCTTCGATTGGATGTCTCGTACCAAATTGTCATTTATTTTAACCATTGTTTAATATATTGCGTTGTTGTCGACTCATAGCGTAGTTTATTTATTAAGATTATCTAAGAGTCTTGAATTGTTAGTATTTTTTTTACTCATAGGTGGGATAAACTCATTATGTTAAGATTAAAGTTTTTTTTAAGCAGTATCGTTTATTATTTCTCCTGCGCGGTTTTCACGTTTCACTTTATATTTTTCTACTCTGGTGCTATTAGTTATACGGCCGCACTCAGAGACGTCAATTAATTATTAAGTTTGATTAAAGTTGCTGCGTCTTATTCTATTGCTATAGCAAAGAAAGTGACAGCAGTAACTTAAATCAAACTTAAAAGACGTCTCTGAGTGCGGCCGATAGCCTATAACTACTCTATTATTATTATATGTTATATATTTGACGATGCGGTTTCCTTTCCCTAGTTGGTAGTGACCTGCCCACGAGGCTAGCGGTCCAGGATTCTATTCCCGGTATGGGCAAATATTTGTGTGATGAGCACAAGTGTTTGTTCCTGAGTCTTGGATGTTTTCTATGTATTTAAATATGCATTTCTCTATACAAGCGGGTTTATCGTAGTCTAGTGCTCATGCGCATTGTACAATATGTACAAGCCTTGGGTCGATTTGTGTGAGGTTGTCCCTTGATAATTGTGACGTTCTGATTGACTGATAAAGGGACCTTATTGAGGAAGGCAGTTACGCTCTTCTTATTCTTGTAACTATACGAGCACTATGGTAACAGTTCTAAAAACGGCGTAACCGCCTGCCTCCATATGGTCCCTTTATGTTGAGAACGTTACAATTGTTTATTTTAAACGTTTATTGTACTATAAAGAGTCGATCTAATCTCATCTGTTTTGCGGACAATAAATAAATATCAGGGACAATCTCACATAAATTGACCGAGTGCCAAACTAAGCTCTAGGCTTGTACTATGGGTACTACTAGGCAATGATATACATTGTATAGAGAAATACATACGTAAATATATAGAAAACAACCATTACTCAGGAACAAATACTCGCGGTCATCACACAAATGTTTTCCCATACCGGAATTCGAACCCGGGACCGCTAGCTTCGTAGGCAGGGTCACTACCAACTAGGCTGACCGTGTCGTCTGACAATGATAGTTTTTACCCAACTGAGCGAAGCCAAAGAAAGGGTAACGTCTTTAACTAAGCTCTATGTATGTTGTATGTATGTGACCCAGGAATCGGAGGTTCCACTCTAGCTCCTAAAGTATTGGACGATTTTAAGAAATAGGTTGTCATATGATTCGTCAAGCACGCACGCACCCTTGTAATTTTATACTTATTATAAAAATTACAAGGGTGCGTGGTGCGTCTTAGTCGCCAGTAGTCGGACTTTAGTTTTTGAGGTTAGATTAGAAGAAGAAAAACTTTTATTCTTATATAAAAATACAAAAAAGAAGACATGAAACAAAAAATATTAAAGGCTTTATGTCACGAAATGGTTCCAGTTCAGCAAAATGCTGGATGTCTTCCACTGGGACCATCGAGTGAAGCTAGAGCAGATTACACTTTGGGCAGGTTACATAACAAGTGTTAAGGCACGTATTTATTTGAACACCCGCGCCAGCCACTGGAAATACCGAGGAATCAATGAAACAAGGCGTGTACGGAAAAATAAAAGTGTATTTCGAATTCAACAGGTTTCATTATTAATACGTATAGTTTAGTTAACAAATTGTGCTGCTCCGTCTAAAAACAGTTTGACCGAATAAAATACTCGCTATACATGTCTCAGAAGTAAAGACGCATTCAAGGAGCAATAGGAAGAGTGGAAATGTAAGGGCCTGGCCTAATACATTGCGTGTAACGTCAACTAACCGCTGCGTGGTGAGCGTCCCGACCTAGCAATTAAGAGAGAACACGCAATGTATTAGAAAATTCACTCACCGCTCAGCCGGTCGCGCAGTCGTGGTCAGACTTTAGGTATTTTTGCTTTTAACTATAGGTATAAGACGGGGTGTCCGATATTTTATAACTTCATAGTGATGTTAGTTACAGTGCGAAAGTTCTCAAAACAACCTTTGGGTTTGTCCTTCTGTCTCACTAAATTCAATCAATTCCATTTATAAATAACTTTTAAACACCGAGGCTAATCATTTAAATTCCGCAGTCGTTGGCTAATTATGACCTAACCTGTCACGACATAGGGTTAAAATCTTTAGCTCTGAGACACATCTATAATAATTAACACTAAAATTCAAAACAAAAAAAAAATGACTTCTATAATCAATAATAACATTACCCTTAAATTGGCAACGTCCATCATAGTGGACATAACATAACATTCACTTTTTGGTTTTGTGACTAATTTTTTTAAATTAGTTAAATAGTTAAGTTAGTATTAAAGTCGTCAAATGTTCAATTTAGAGCCGCAGCCGCAGAGTAGAAATCCCCCATGATGCTCCGAGGTCGGCCTCAGAGCATTCAAATTTATACCTTATTGTAATTAAAATAGGAAAGAATATACATTGATAAATTTAAAGTGATCTGCGCTGCGCTCCGCCGGTTTGCGCAGGCCCTAACTTTGAATAAATACATTTTTATTTTATTTTTATGCTTTTTTTATTCTAAAGAGGTTTGAACACCCGACTTTTTTTTATTATTGCCAATTCAAGGGTTAAGAACAACATCGCACTGTTTAAATTAAAAATGAAATGTTGTTCAATCAATTTCGGACTTCACTTATACACAAAGCTCTTTTTGTAACGATGACTACGTTTAAGCCGTTTCAGGCGCTGTAGGTAGTTGTGTAAACTATGCATATGCCTCATTCATTTGGCGGCCACTAGTGGCTCAATGTGCGGCCGCCCTAAAACCACATACACTTTAATAATAATAATAACATGTCCAGTGCGTTACTAATTAATTGTGCTGCTCTCTTTTTAACACGCATTTTCAAATTTTTTTATAAAATAGTTACCACCGATCCTATAATACAACATCGAAAACAGTGCAGTCAAAAAATACAAGCTTTAGTGCCGTATGAAGCGAATCAACGTCTAAACCTAGGAGTTAACTTGTACATATACTGAATCATCGTCGTCGTTGTCAAACTCAAGCCATTTTATGTTCTACTTACATACAGACAGGGCGGAAAGTCAAGATGAGTCAGTAAAGGGATCACTAAGCGCGTCACACACGGAACTATAATATGTAATATACCAAAATATACGATCACTAACATATCGACAGTGGAAATTTCAACGTCGTAAGGGACAGGTAAGCCCTTGTCCCTTACGACATTTGAAATTTCCACCGTCGATATTATAACGAACAAGATGAACGGATGAACTGAATGAAACTATATAATGGCGTTGTATGCCATTTCATTCTTCAATTTCATACTCGACTTAAGCCGTAACTTGCTTTTAAATAGGTTCCTACCAAACTATGAAATAGTAGTACAGTATAGTCGCTATTAAATACAGGCACTTTCGACGGGACAGTTAAGATTTGGAACTGTTATTTTTTATGGCTATAGAAATAAACAGTAGCAAAAAAATTAAGTAACAATAAAAAAAATCGTAAATGGGTTTTTCGTAAATTTCTTTGATTTCAACTATTAACGCTCGTTAGCTCAAAAACGCAAAATTTTATGCATTATTACATAATAAATGAATGACATCCAAAATAAAAGAAAACGACCAATTTTTTCGTTTCAGTACCTACCGGAATTAGCCACCTCTGCCATGTAAAAGGATATAAAAATCAATGTTAGTCTGAGGGTCACTTTTGGACCATATAAATGATGACATTGTCATTGGCTCGAATATAAATTGTCGGGAAATAGTCAGTCGGTCACGTCCAAATAAAAAGTAAAACAAAAAATACAGCGTCACAATTTATTTCAAAACTTACTGCTTCAAAACATTTTAACATAGCGTCAGATCTAAGCGTTGTACTTATAAATAAATTCCCGAGTAATTTGGGCAAAAAACTCAAAAATCATGTTAAACTTGTTAAAAATCTGATAAATATAACAGAATCTAATTAAACGGGAACGTGTCACTCGACACAGTCGGAGCGGCAACACTGTACGGTTGTAGGACACAACAGAAAAAGCCAGGAGTAAGTTTTTGATTTTACAGTTCAAAGGCTTTAGAGTAAGCCAACAAATGCTTAAAACAGTATTTCGTATTACTGGCTACATGAATGTTAAAATAACAATATAAAAAAACCATCGACTTAACTAGATTATTTATTCTTCGCCCAAGCACCCGAGCTAACCATTTTCTTCTGAAGAAAACATGAATTGTGACTTACGTTAACATTTTCTCAATAAGTTATTTAAAAAATAAAAAATCATTTCCAACAATGCTATCTGGCTATGGAATGGACAGCGGCCGTTCACCATCCAACTACGCTACCACAGGTGTCAGGTACCAAAATATAATGTTGAAAAATATACCGCTAGAGGGCGCTGACATGAGCAGTGACTGAACAGCTGAGCTAACTCACTAAAACTTGCGTCAAATTACATTTATTTATTTTCAAGAGCGAGGGTACATAATATGATAACTATACATATGAAGCGACTATACCGACGACGAACGAGAGAGATAGAACATTATGCCCACTTAAGGTAGGCACTTCTATTCTCTCACTCGTCTGAGCCGGTTAACCTCTCCATACAGTTATTGTCGCAAGTCGAGCTCTACCTAACTATACCTGAATTTTTATTCCCACGGAAAAAATGTAAACAAAATTACGTCACTGTCAAAGTGGGCCAACAATAAAATTAAATATAAAGTTATCATTTCACTCGAACCGTGATATTCAAAATAAATTTGAGAAATAATTAAAATCAAAATGGCACAAATCTATGAAATTCGAACCCGCAGTCTTTGCGTAGTAGTTCAACGCTCTAACCGTCAGTATATTCAGACGTCGACGATCGCATCGAAATTACGAAAGTACTGCAAATTTCAAAATAAAGTTTGCCACCAACCAATTAAATTATTTTATCTTGTTTTTAAAATACAGTTTTTTTATAGAAAGTCGATTTCTTATAAATGTGCAAAGTATAATATCTCGAATGCTTCAAATGTTTTTCATTAACGGAAACACCTTTGTTTACATTTTTTCCGTGAGAATAAAAATTCAGGTATAATTCGGTCAGCGGTATTTTTTTGGAGAATACTGACAATTATAACGGATACCTACTCTTTAAAATCGTAAAACAATCCTAAATACAAAACACCAACGGATCAAAATATACAAATTTCCTTATTAAATGGTAAACGGCGAAATAAAAAAAAATGCGCCTACACACCCCCCTTCGCACCGCCGAGTCAAAATAATAAAATTGTCGCCCTAAAACTATATCATATAGCTACATACACCCAATATTGTATATCAATCATTCATGTCACTTAACCCTGCCCTATTACGCGGGCTTCCGTAAAAAAGATCTCGTCTTCCGATATCAGTATTGGCGGGTGATTTTAATTGGTTACTTGGGTCGATCAACTTTTTGTCGTTGTTATTCTGTCCCGTGAGCCAGGAGACAACAGTGATAGTGTTTCTTAGAAAGATGTTTATAATATATACCACTAACATGCTTAGAAGAAAGCCCACAAAAGAATGGGCTTATAATTGCCACAAAAAGTAATGTAATGTAGATTTATATCCTTTAAATGTATACTGGGTGTTTTTTTATTCGTCTACAAAATTTTGGGGCTTAAATCAGTAAGTCATACTGATCAACTTTCACTATGGGACCAACCCCGAAATCGTGAAAAAAAAATTGACCATCCCATACATTTTGTCTAGTCAGCTGACGATGTTTTGTATGGGAGGGTCAAATTTTTTTTCGCGATTTCGGGGTTGGTCCCATAGTGAAAGTTGATCAGTATGACTTACTCATTTAAGCCCCAAAATTTTGTAGACGAATAAAAAAACACCCAGAAGTTTTAAGGAGTGACCCAGGAGACGTAACCATGGCAACGAGGTACATCAAAAAGTTGATTGACCCACTTATCGATTTTTACAACGGCTTCCAAAACTTCTAACAATCATATTTTTTCTTTCGAAGTTGCAGAGTATAACAGTAAAATAACTTGAATGTATGTCACTTGTAAAAGCTTATCAATATTTTATTTGTATTAACGCATTTTTTAAATATAACTATTTAATATAGCATTACGACAAGGCGCCTACCAGTCCGATCCAATCCTCTAAACAATTATACACATACTAACCCCATAAATACTTAACTAATTATTTATATTGTTTACATCGCGGCCTCGACCGCGCGGAGACGTGTTGCTGGACATAGCAATGTTGACACACTAAATACTTTATAATTTTGAAAATATAATCAGGTTCATTTTTGTTAATTGTGTATCAAAAACGTAAGTTTTTATATATTAGACATTCTATAGTAAATGTGTCATTAATTTTTTTTTTGTTACGAATGATTCACAAGAGTCGGCACGATTATAATGAAACATCATCTACAAGTGTCCTTTACCGAAAACAAATTTATATTGGATATTAAGTATTAACGATCAAATAACGGTGTCAAGTTGAGCTGACATGTTGACCTCTTATTACTGGGCAGTGAAGTAAGTTAAGTAAGCAAATTAATTATTTATCGTGCTGACCCTGCTAAATTGAAATTACTATTAAACCAACAGGAAAAGGGCCTTGAGTCGTTATCGCCTTAACAAAATTCTTAATATATTACATTGTCTCTTACCCCCTTACTAATAAACGTTGAGTAACGGCTGAGTAGTTATACAATGCTTTGTCCTTATCTGTCATTGTGACATTTGAATTCGACAGATAAGGACAAAGCATTGTACAACTACTCAGCCGTTACTCAACGTTTATTAGTAAGGGGGCTACTATTTAAGACAGAGGTTAAGGCAGAAACAAGCGCTTCTATTTTACTTTGTAGAATTAAACCCCTATTGCAATTATATTGTTTACGATTCGGTGGCCTTTATTGTCACGTGAATAAGAGCCATCATAGAGTTAACAACACGATAACAATAGGGGTAAAGACTGTGTGGAATAGAGGCGCAGGTCGGAAGCAATGTTCAGGTAATGTTGGAATCAGGCCCGATTTTTTTTCTATTCTACAAATATCTATACACTAGCGGCCCACTTACAATAACTCGACACTGTCTCCATTTGTGCAAAGCTCTTTCAAACTACAATATATATAGGTTTCAGATTAGAATAAATACGGTCAAAATTGCACACGGTTATAAAAAAAACTAAGATTACAGTTGTATTAACCCATCTCGCTTCGATATCGTAGGGCTCTGACATTTGGGCGAAATATTTTTGGTAGAATGTATCATTTCAAATTCGCATGTACCAGAAGAGTATTTACCGCCGCAGTAGTTTATATTTTGCAGTAGTCTAACCTAACCTAACCAATGATGATAGCGGTTTTGGAATCAATTGGATATCGAAGCAACACGAGCTAATACAATGTTTATCTTTACACCTAATTAGCTATGTCCACACCAGTTCGCTTTCATGTTCAAATTGCGCTTTCAACTTTCAATTCGTCTCGCGTCAAGCGCATGCAATACGAGGGTGACACTGAATCTTCAATAAAGTCCAATGTTTTGACTTTATCTTCCGCCATTTTATTTGCAAAATGTTGCACGTCAACCCAACGTTGCCGGATCAGCGTGAGCTACGGGCATGCGCTGCTGTCAAACCAATTTGAGCGCATGCTGTGGTTGCAGAGGCATGCGTCAGAGGAAAACGCAAGATGACCGTGAAAGCGCACTGGTGTAGACATAGCTATTAGCTTACGTGGCATCGTGCGCTTTAACAGTATTTTTCCAATGTGACACTCCTTGTGCCGGTGCGGGGCTAGCGTCCAGTCGTCCGCCTAGTTGTTGGGCGACATGTAGGTGATGTCGTCCCAGGGGTGGCGGTAGAGCGGCTGCTTCATGCGCTTCTGGTCGAGGTAGTGGCCCACGAGCCCGATGGTGCGGCCCAGCACGAACAGCGCGTTGATGGTGCCCATCTGGATGTAGTTGTTGCCTTCCTCGCTACACAAACATACTTACACATTATAATCCCCTTAAAATATTAGTGAACCCTACTCGAACTAGCATCTTTTGTTTTTGGGACAAACTTTTCTGCTTATCGAGACCGAACTAACGATTCTCAACTTAATTTGGGACCCACTTTAGGTCCAAAGTCAATCTGACATTCTACAGCAATACGGAGTTTCCTGTAAGTTACAAATAACTTGGAATCTCTAATGACATTGACAACTTCAAGCAATTTTTTTTTTAAATGGGCCCCAAATTAACGTTCGTGACTGTACATCGGAGATCCTGTTGCCACCTTCCGACTCCATCATCAGATCAGCTCTGACACCATAAAATTGCATTCTCATCGTGTTTACATTATGTATTACAAATTTCAGCTAAATCGGACACCAGCAAGCGATTAAAAATTGGTTTCCAAATTTTGCAACGGACAACGACTTGCAACTTGCTTACTTGAACATTGCAAGTCAAATAAAAGCTTGTAAGCCGCGAGCAGAGGATATTGGAAAAATATATCTACACTTAAAACGCAAAGATATTATTTATACCAAAATGGCATTATTAAGTAAATAAGGCGAGTGATTAATTAGTTGTGTTGTGCTAACGGAACTTTCAATTTCCATTCTGATTGCGGCCGGGAGCAGGGAGTAGACCGGATAGCATACAGTAGAGTGGGGAGCGCGGACGGTACGTCGATAGCCTAGTGTAGTAATATCGACTTGTGATCGAAGTAATGTGATCGAAGTAAAGAGTACGATATGAACTTTAGCGATCGCCTTGTTCGAGCTTTTGTAACTCAAATACAGTGTTGGAAAAACATCGTAAATAAATATGTAAATTCGAACACCTGATTGGATACGTTCCACTAAACGCCCGCAACGATCGTGCACCCTCTGTATCGTTCCCCTAAGGCCCGCGGTCGTCGCGAGCGATCGCTCGACGTCATAGATGACGTCACTGTTCGCGACCATTTCGCCCACATAATATTTGTGAGTCAGAGTGGGCTCACAGCGCTCAACATGTGCGTTCCTATAACATTTGCCTACAACGCCCGCGGCGTTTTTACGTTAGTGGAACGGGAATTTCAGCGGTCGCGGTCGAGCATTGCGGGCGTTTACTGGAACGTACCTATTGTGTAGAGGTGCTAAGACCTCGGGCAGACAGCACAGTACTCACGCGGTGAACAGGTTGGTGTGGCGGAACAGGTCGACCATGGCGGCGGCCACGATGCCGTCCACGTTGAGGATCAGGTTGGGCTTCTTGCGCGTGGTGACCGCCTCGACGTCGAGCGCGTAGCGCGTGACGGGCCACGCCGGCCAGCGCGCCGTCACGTACGCCTTCAGCTCGCGCACGCGCGAGTCCGGGTTGTTGATGCTCTTCACTCTGTAGCGATCACCAGGTTTAACGATTAAAATAGGTGAAAGTCTATATTGGAATTTCTAATTGTTATTTGTTCTAATGCATCGTTAGTCCGAATTATCGTTTATCAGCTGAATTATAAACGTTAAACCATTGATTTAGTATATACTAGATACAAAATCGCGAACAGAAATCTTGTATAAACTGGCTGAAAACAATATTTCATGCAAAATATAACTCCATGTACTAAACGTCAAGTGTCAAATTTGCAAACTTACGTTTCAAAACATTGAAAACATTTTAGTTATGTGGCCAATACTTTACGTCAAAAGCGGTCATGATTAGTCATAATTTGTACGTAAGAATAAAAATCTGTAAGATAATACTTATGTACCACATGGAGGTTTCCTATTTTATTAAATAAATAAATAAATATAAAAAAGCATAAGAGGCGACGTTATAGGTACAATAGTTTGATATGTTGATCGGTGTTAGGCGTCCATTACACGATAGGTTTAACGTCAGTCAATTCAATCCGTCATGACTGATGGTGCATGATGCAAAAATCAAAATATCTGGATAATGATCATGCAAACATCTGTAATATTAGAAGTTTCGTTCTTGAGGGAATGGTTCTTTAGGTCGGGAGGACTGAGTGGGACCACTAGTTTAGGTGTGATAAAAATACATTTATTATTGCGGTCTATGCTTATTTATACATTGGGATTGTCGCTGAGACAAGCAATATGCCTTTATGTAGCAGTAAACTATAACGTTACTGCTAAACACTTAAAGTGGCAAATCGCCATACTACACATCAGTCATCGCATTAGACTGTAGGTTATTCGTCAGTCCCAGCTGTGACTGTGGCAAAACTGACAGCAAAGTCTACCGTGTAATGGACGCGTCAGTGTCAGTGTCAGGGTGAGTCAGGTCAGGCGCGTGTGGTGAGACCTGTGCCCGATGCCCATGATGAGCTCGCCGCGCGCGCGCTTGTCGTTGACGAACTCCTGCGGGTGCTGGCCGCGGTCGTAGGCGGCGCAGAAGTCGGCCGCCGCGCGGTCCAGCGCGCCGCCGAACCGGTCGCCCTGCGCCGCGGGAGAACGGAACATTCAAATCTTTATCTTCACACATATCATAAGTCCTGTATAATGCGTTCAGAATCCGTAGGCAATGACCAGCATTACTACAATCAATTTCACTATGATAATTTTCTTATCTGTAGCAGTAACATAATGTTCTAATTACGATATAAAATTTGATAAAATTACGAGTTTCAAATTTGTAACATCTTCCAAAACCAACACAATTTAAACGGGGCCCAATTCTAGTATCAATTGAAACGTCAATTCGGATATTTTAAGTAAAATATCGTACGGCATTTTGATTAGAATAGGGACTTTCTGCCGCACTCGGAGACGTCAATTAATTTTTAAGTTATATTAAAGCTGCTGCGTCTTATTCTATTGCTTTAGCAAAGAAAGTGACAGCAGCTACTTTAATGAAACTTAAAACATAATTGACGTCTCTGAGTGCGGCAGTTTATTAGTTTGTCTATGATATCAGTTACATAAAATACTATTGCACCCCCTTGTTTCCAATATTTTTTGATCATGATGTATACATTATCAAAGGTCATCGAAACCGTCAACTTCTCGGAATTATTACTACTAATGTGAAGAACCTACTTTAGGTTAGATTAGGAAAAAATAATGGTTTAATCAAAAAATACTTTACGACTTGCGATATTTATGACTAGAAATAATTATGGCTGACTATATTAGTCCCAATTTTTTTTATTCTGTAAGAATGCCTTATAGGCACTTTTACTTGTCTGAGCGCACCAGTGCTACCCAAGAGGAGACTAAACAAATTAAAAAGAACCAATAACAACACTACATTTTTGATTAGGGGTCAGATCAATTGCTACAATTAAACACACGAATGTTCTTGTTGAAGACAAAAGCCAACTTGCAGTAGTAACATGGTCACTCGGCGAGCCCGATCTCTACTGTGGGAAGGAAACGCCAATTTTGTATTAGATGTGCCACTTTGTACACCATAGGCCTATTAAAGCGATTTGAGGACTTTTTCTTCGTAAGGGGAAGAGTAATGACTAGTGATCGGCCACCGGTAGCATTTTATGTCACTTTGATGACGAAAGTATTACATGGATATGACTCTATTTAATTTCGTGCACAATTTATATACCTATTAAAATGTATGATTTTTTTAAAGAGTCTTATTATTAATGGTTGGCGACAGGTAGCAACTTTCCGATTAAAGAATATTATTGATATGATTCTAATCAAATTTGAGTACGATTTTTGAATTATAAATGTACGCAAAATTATAAATGATCAAATGTGAGGTTTTAATGCATAAATCTCGAAAAGAAATGTTGTTCTATAAGAAATGTACCATTATTTTGTAAAACAAGTAATAAAAATAGCATAAGAGGCACCGTGATGTCGTTGGTTGTTTCCGTAGTCGAGTTTTAGTTTTAATTTCATCTTGTTTACTTATACTTTAATTTAAACCATACCTAACATATCCATACTAGTCATTACGTTTGACGTGAAAGTGACATAAATTGCTCCCGTCAGCCGATCTTTAGTAACGACGTGATCACATTTCCGCCGTCACGGTCAGCACCGGCTCGACCAGGTGTCGGGCCTCGGGACTCACGATGGTCAGCAGGCCGCTGACGACGGAGGAGATGAGGTCCTTGCCGGCGCGCGCCGTGACCATGGTGTTGTGCGCGCCCGACACGGCCGGCCCGTGGTCCGCCGTCACGATCAGCACCAGCTCGAAGAACTTGCACGCCCACTCCGGCAGCTCGCGCTGGAACCTGCGCGCGAATAAAAAAAAGTTTTAGCATTCACATTTTCAATCTATCCAATCCGATCAGCCCGTACCCGCTGTTATCACGCCATTCTCCTCGGTCCTGCGTTAATCGCATCTATTGTTTTTAGTCGCAATCGCAACACTTATCATCATCCATCACCATCATCAGCCTATATTAGTCCACTGCTGGACACAGGCCTCCCCAATGAGCGCCATAGCGCCCCGTCTTCAGCTTGCCGCGTCCAGCATCTGCCTGCAGTCTTTCGCAGATCGTCATCACACCTGGCCTGAGGGCGTTCTACACTACGTTTGCCGAGTCTTAACACTTACAGGGAGCAATAATTACCAGGGGATCTCACACAGATTGACCTAGACCCGAAAATGCAGTTTAATGGGGAACCTCGTGGGTATGATTCGCGGATCGCCGCGTCACTGACCAGAGCAGGCTGATGGTGCCGCCCACGCCGAGCTGACGCTCCAGCACGCGGCTGATGGGCACGCCGCAGTACGTCAGCTCCTGCCCGCGCTCGTCGCAGATCGTGCTGATGAACGCCGCCGGCTTGCGGATCAGACCCAGTTTCTGGAAACATACATATTTGTTTAGTGCTCTGCCATTTAACCTTTTAACCCTTAATTTGGCAAAGTCCATCATACTGGACATAATATAAAATTCATTTTTTGTAATTTTTTTTTGAGACTAATTTTTTTTATGCTTCTTTTTATTCTATAGAGGTTTGAACACTCGACTTTTTTTATTTTTGCCAAATTAAGGGCTAAGCATCCCAGTGATAAAATTATGCCCAGGTTTTTATTTATTTAAACTTAATCTCACTATTAAAAATAATGTACAATTAACCAAAAAATAAAGTTCGATGAAACCTACCTATCACCCCAACAATAAGGAATTTATTTAAGACATCCTGTACAAGGGTGTGTTTCCACTCGGAGCGAAGAAAACGACTAAATTAGAATGTAATTAATCATTTATTAATTTATATAAATAAGAATTAAATGCCGTTCGTTGATAAACGCAGCTAGACCTGTTTGGCATTTTATTGAATGTTCTCGCGAAATAAAATGTACAGGATAACGTTAATCGGATCAGCTAGTTATTAATCCTATTATATTATAAAATATGTGAAAGTTTATATGTTTGTTACTCCATCACGCAATTCGAATGAAACTTGTCACATAGATAGTGTATTACCTGGATTAACACATAGGATATTTATCCCGGAAGAAATAATAGTTCTTATGCGGTTCATATGCGGACGAAGACGCGGGCAAAATAAATAATAAATAAATAAATAAATATCAGGGACAATCTCACACAAATTGACCTAGTCCCAAACTAAGCTCTAGGCTTGTACTATGGGTACTAGACAACGATAAACATTACTTATATAGAGAAATACATACTTAAATACATAGAAAACATCCATGACTCAGGTACAAATACTCGCGCTCATCATACAAATAAGAATAAGAAAAGAATAAGAATAACTTTATTGGTAAAAACTTAATGATAACTATGACATAGGGCTTTTGTATACACGAAATTCACATTAATATTACATTTGCCTGAACTAGGATGATCCTGTATCTCAGGCAGTGAGAGGTATACATAAATGCGTTTATCCATTTCATCATAAATATTTGCCCATACCGGGATTCGAACCCGGGACCGCTAGCTTCGTAGGCAGGGTCACAACCAACTAGGCTAAACGCGTCGTCAAACCTAATATATTATTTTGATATTACAAATGAACTCACCCTGGCCCAGTCGTAGTCCATGGGCACCTTGGGCGGCTCCTCCTCCTCCTTGACGATGATCTTCCCGGCGGCGACCAGCTTCTGGTAGACCTGGCGCACGGCGCCGCCCAGGCCGTCGAAGCTGTCCGGCACGGTGGCGCCGTGCGCGCGCAGCCCGGCGTTCTTCGCGAACGCCTTCTCCAGCGCCGAGCCGGCCAGCGAGCCCGCGTGCCCGAACTGGACCTCAGATGTGAACATGTCTGGAACAGATTAATTCATTTCAGGTGTCACATATGTATGTGCCGCGCCCACACAAAAATCAAAAGATATGGCTTTAATGTGCCTTCGCGCAAATAACGTGAGATGAAGATAATTGTGACGTTCTCAATATTAAGGGACCTTATGGAGGCAGGCCGTTACGCCGTTTTTAGAACTGTTACCATAGTATTCGTATAGTTACAAGAATAAGAAGAGCGTAACTGCCTTCCTCCATAAGGTCCCTTTATATTGAGAACGTCACAATTTACGCGCTATTTAAGACCTGATTTTAGGGTTAACCTTTTCAAAGCCTTTGACGGATATACCCGCACTGCTGGTTCAACGCTAGGTAACGGTTTCAAGACCTGCAATTGGTTGACTTTAGGTGAAGTCACTCTGTTGTCAGGTTGGTAGACCTGGCTCTCAGGTTAGCTAATATTACATGTAATTTTGTTCTTCTATTATACGAAGACGTGTGACTTTCCTTGTCTGGATATACGAGTATAACCGACTAAACCCGATTTGGATTACACGGCTAAATCCTCGCTAAGTCAGTCAGTCAAGTGTCATATCGACGTCATACTACGCTCGCCGTGAGTCGTATCTTATCGGAGAGTTCCGTGAAGTGTCAAGTCTCCTTATTCACATGCAGTAGTTCTAAACGCGTATAAATAAGGACCACTTTTGTCTGTTATCATTTTGAAAATTATTCATACTAATACATAGTTAGATACTGTCAGAATGCCCGGTACCAAGACATTTTACGACCGCTAAGCGACAATACCGCAATGTGACAATCCATTGATTATGAATCTTAACTCTAAATGACTATATCTTCGGACTTTGGAACATTAGGATCACTTGGTAATAACTGGGGATACTCTAAGGAATCTCCATTTCAATTATTTCTAATTACAGGGCCCACCGTATATCCGTCATGGTTGACAGCGTGATATAGTCCTAAGGGACCTTGTGACAAGGTTGCCGTTGGTTCTGGTTTCTAGCTGTCATCGGCGTTTGAGTGACGTCTTTTGTATTTGACATGGCGTTGAAAAGACTAATGTCCAATTTCACCTACCACTTAACAGACGATTAGCGTGTTAACAGCTGTCAAAATGTATGAACTAACAGTCAATTAACATTTAACATCATATGGTGAAATTGGTACTAAATATGTGTTGTACAGTCGCCATCATATATATTGCAGCAAACAAGGTGCTCACAAATATCTGAACACGACTCTATTGTCAAGGCGTTAGAGTGCATGTTCAGATATTTTTGACCACTCTGATATGTACAGATAAATTTGATGGCGAACTGTACGCGTAAGTTTAAAAATATATGTGTGTGTGTGTGTGTATGGAGGCTCACCTGAGCAGGTGCCGATGCACCAGGCGACCATGGGCTTCTTGATCTGCCCGTCCTTGATGGCGCGGCACACGTGGTACTCCTCCACGCCGCCCACCTCGCCCAGTAGCACCAGCATCTTCACGTTCGGGTCCGCCTCGAACCTGCCCGACACCATCATTATTACAACCTTTTATTACCACGCTTATCAGCTTCACTTCTAACTGTCGGTGTAATCAAATCTTGCAAGTCGATTTTAACATAATTTTCACTTCTCATGCTCTAAAAGTTCGTCTTTATGTCGTGCGTAGGCGACATAAAGTCGATTCTTATGCTCTAGTGCATAAAGTAAAATCTTCGTCGAAGACCTAGGCAATCGGTCCAACAGCTAACTTTAACTTCATAGAATAACCTCTTTATTTTATTTCGCTCGCAAGCTCGCTTGGATGGATAAACGTCTCGCGTAAAATGGTGCGTTTTATGCACTTGTTGTACAATCTACTATTTCATTCTCACACTTATTAGCATATTCGTGTAATTTTGACGACAATTGTCACACAGTCTTCTCGTGACCGTTGTAACATTCTAAAATTCGAGGTGAATGTAATTTATTACGCGATTAAGTTCATAGTGTTATTATGTGTGGAACTATACAGGGATTGGCTTGGGATTAACAGGGTGTCGTTCGACAAATGAAAACAGGAGGTAGTTGAGGCCAATTGGAACACATTAGCCTTAGAAGCCACTATTCTAAAGCTGCCAGTTTTTTTCATCAAATTTTAATTGTTTTTTGAAAAATTCCCGAAATTTGACCTTTTAACTCTCACTTTTTTTTAAAAGAACGCTGTAGTGTTAGTTTGTTCTAAAAAGAGAACCATTACTTACAGTGTAGAAAAAAAAAATGAACTTTCAGTTATAAAAACAGTTACCACCTGTTCCACAATCGTCAAAGCATATCTGTCAAATACATTTAGCCCTTACCCTTTCTTACACTTGAAAACAGACAAGGAGAGGGCTATCTTTATTTGACAGGTGAATTTACTTGTCGATTGTGAAACAGGCCCTTAGTTTAGTAAACTTAAACCAACAGACTAGAGCTGTACGACACCTCCTAAGATAAAGTGTGTATCTACAAAAACCAAATTTTACAGCAGAGCAGTTTAAAGTTATTATTTTCTTCGGAGCTTCTTTAGCATTGTCAGTAACACGTTTGGAAAAAAATATGTTCTGGTCACTTCTTTTTTTTCTTTTTTTAATGTACATGATAAAGTCGATACCGTAGATTACGAGAATGCCGTAGTAGTATAACTGTGTATCCGGCAGATAGACACTTTTACTTAGTATGTGTCGTATTGTTCTCGAGAATTCTCAGGAATTATTCCTCTTCTGTTAGGAGAACCTAGAGAAGTGTGTGCATGTGTAGTTTAGGGGGACGCGCAGACGCGACTGACCGGAGCAGGTGGTCGATGAAGGTGGTCCCGGGGTAGCGGTCGCCGCCGATGGCCACGCCCTCGCACACGCCGTCCGCCTCCTTCGAGATGATGTTGTTCAGCTCGTTGCTCATGCCGCCCGATCGCGACACGTACGCCACGCTGCCGGACGTTACATAACAATAAAATAATAATAATCCAGCATATACACGTGCCACTGCTGGGCACAGGGCTGCACTCACAATGAGGGAGTTTGGGCTATAGTTCCCACGCGGGCCCAGTGCGGATTGCTTCGCACACACCGTCAAATTGCTTTGCAGGTGCCGTGGTAGCCTAATGGTTTGAACTGCCGATTCTTAAGCAGAGGGTCGTGGGTTCGAACCCGGGCTCGCACCTCTGAGTTTTTCGGAATTTATGTGCGAAATATAATTTGTAAATTTACCATGTGCTTTTCGGTGAAGGAAAACATCGTGAGGACATTACATAAATGTAAAAAAAAAAAAACAGGGCCGAACAAAACACCTGCTATATAGCATTCCAAATATAAATTACAACATACGTTCGGGTAGCATTAATTATCTATAATGTTCATAAACAGGTAATCCCTCTTTCTATTGGTGAAAACCGTGTGAAAATCCGTACATTAGCCCGAACAAAAATTTGGGAATATAATGATACAGTTGACCAAACATATTTATTTATTTATTATATTTAGGAAACCCAACAGTTATAACATCAACGTAAAAAAAGTATATGAAACAAAAAACCAATTATAGGATTTCACGTATAACAACAAAGTGAGAATATCAAGTTAAATTAAACTCTTAAGTGCCACGCACTTGCACTACACACCTACGCAAAAAAGATATCAAACAATAAACAAAACAAAATAAAATTATACTAAAGTAACAATAGCTTACTTGCAATAGACAAACAAATAATGCTGCTCAACTAAAATATTTTGACGTCAGACTTCGCCTCACAGAAGGGATTCTACAATTAAATATGTCTACATCCATATCATTATCATTGACCAAATTATTCAAGCCCTTACAGCACGCGTCAAGAAGCTGTTTTGTCTGTATCTGGATGATGCTAACCCAAGTGATATATTATTAGTGATTATATTTCGCCCATAGTTGGAATGAAACCCGGGACCGCTAGCTTGGTATGCGGGTATGTTTGTTATGGGAGGAGTCGATGGGCCGTACCTGCCGGCGCGGTAGAGCTTGCTGTCGACGATGTTGTCGATCATGCCGGCCGTGTTGCCGATCTTGAAGCAGCCCGGCTTGATGCCGCCCACCGTCGCCGGCCCGATGATGTTCACCTGCGCACACGCCACATGTCAACGTATAAACGAAACCGATGTGCGAGATATAAATAAACCGAGGAAATGCTTAGTTTTTATAAAATTAATTTCTTATGCAATAAGGATCATGCTGAATTATAGCACACTCATTTCATCGAATGTGTTAAGCTAATTTCCGCTGATACCTTATTGTTTTAAAATAATACGAATACAAAATAATATTGTTTTAAAATATACTGACCCCGCGCGCGTCCGCGAGCTTGATGATCTTGCGCGTCATGTTCTCGGGGATGCCCTCCGCGATGATCACCACCGTGTTGATCTGCGGGTGCTGCATGGCCTGCACACGCACACACACGTCGCTGGTCAGTACACACTCACACATACAGGCCGTCACACTTAACAGGGTATAGTGTTCTCCAGCCACGGCGGGACTTCACACTATAGTTCTTTTCACATAGCTTGGGTACGGTGACAGCTGTCAATTCAGTACAAAATATGTGTTTGAGGTTATATTTTGTATTCTTCACAAACATTTGTCATAAGGGCCGTTCAAATATTACGTAAGCAGAATTTTAGTCGTTTTTAATATACTAGGCTACTAGCGAAAGCATTATTGCACCTTCCTGAATTAGTCACTGATTCCAATGTATTGCGACGCCGTCCCTCTCGTCAGTGACTAATTCAGGAAGGTGTAGTAAGCTCTCAAGCTCTCTCCTCTCTCTGTTTAAGTTTCTTTAGAGCTGCCGCACATTGGGCCACTAGTCGCGGCCACAGCGTAGCCACTAGTGGCCGCCACAAGCTGCGGAGGAGTTTTATTATACATTTTGTATAGCATCGGCGCACACCAAGCGTTCGAGTGGCCGCGTCTGCGACAAGCTGCGGTAGTGGCCCGCGCTCGCTACTAGTGGCCGCATTTTGTCCCTCGCCTCGCGCGCACACCCGGCCACAGTCGCCGGCTTCTCCAGTAAACAATAGCCAATAGTGGCAGCCGCTAGTGGCCGCCACTCAGCCACCGGTGGCCGCGATTGGTGGCTGCGTTTAGTGGCTTAGCCGGACCACTAGTGGCTCAATGTGCGGCCACCCTTATTCATAAGCAAATGCCTATCATATTTATTACAAAAAGTAAATAAATAAATATTACTGATCTAATTAATATTCAGACCCCACTTCCTCATGTCATCAAAAATAAACAAAGCAAAGCTCTAAGCGGTCGTATTGACAGTTAGTAAAAAGCAACATTCTCCTGTTGTTGGTTACCTGCATGGTGCTGTCGTAGGCGGACCGCAGCGAGGCGAAGTTGACCAGCACCGTCGCCTCCTGGTGCTTGCGCATCGCCACGTCCATGTCCGAGAACACTGCGCACGCGTCATCGACATCATCATCACATATCAAGGGGAGGGGAGGGGGTCAACGAAGTGGGACATTGGGTACGTTCCACTAAACGCCCGCAACGCCATCGACCACGACCGCTGAAACTGCCGTTCCACTAACGTAAAAACGCCGCGGGCGTTGTAGGCGAATGTTATAGGAACGCACATGTTGAGCGCTGTGTGCTCAATCTGACCCACCAATATTTTGTGGGCGATGTGGTCGCGAACAGTGACGTCATCTATAACGTCGAGCGATCGCTCGCCACGAGCCGTGGTGGAACGATACAGCCCTCTGTATCGTTCCACCACGGCTCGTGGCGTGTTACGATCGCTGCGGGCGTTTAGTGGAAGCCTAAGCCTCGTGACGTCACATATCAAAATCAAACATTTTGGAACAGCTGTTTTAATTTAATCATTCCTAGATGTAAAATTGCAAGGTATGTGACGTCACACCAGACGGGGGGGGGGTCTTACAAATGTGACTACCTATGACAAGGACGGAGGGGATAAAAAAATCATGAAATTCGTGTGACGTAATTTACGGATGGCCCTTCATCATACATTCATAATCGTCGTCGTTATCATTAAATAATAAATAATGATCAGGGACAATCTCACACAAATTGACCTAGTCCCAAACTGAGCTCTAGGCTTGTACATACAATGGGTACCAGGCAACGATATACATACTTATATAGAGAAATACATACTTAAATATATAGAAAACATCCATGACTCAGGAACAAATACACGCGCTCATCACACAAATATTTGTCCATACCGGGATTCGAACCCGGGACCGCTAGCTTCGATGGCAGGGTCACTACCAACTAGGCTAACCGCGTCGTCGAAGTCGAATTATACGAGAACACTGGGCACAGCCACTGAGACCACGCGGGCGGCCAGCACAAGTTGCCCGCGACTTTTTTCTGTCGCTCAGTAATTCTTCTCTACCTACTAGCAAGAGACGCACTGTGCGACAAGCCAGAGAATACAACTTGGTGATCTCAGTGATACAAAAGATAAAAGTCCCTGACAAAATTGGTACCACGGCTTTTGTTGGGTGCTATTTTGTCTTGAAAAGGTAGTTACTTTCTCATTTATAGTGTGCAAATTGGCTAGTGTACCTGGAATGAAGACCTCCTTGTTGCCGAAGTAGTACTTCTGCTTGTGGTCCGCCGTGAAGGGGTACACTATGGCCACCACAGACGGCTCCGCGCGCCGGCAGATGTAGTCGAAGTCCAGCATGCCCTGCACACACCGACACGGTCATACTCTCCCTCTTTACTCAAGCTTTAGCTTACGGGTCATTTATAAAAATATTATACAGTTGTACCAGGTTTGTCCATTATTATTTATTTTATCTACACACATATCATAAGTCCTCTATAATGCGTTCAGAATCCGTTGGCAATGACCAGCATTACAACAATCAATTTTACTATGATAATTTTCTTATCTGTAGCAGTAACATAATGTTCTTGTAACGATATAAAATTTGATAAAGTTACGAGTTTAAAATTTCGAACATCTTTGAAAAACAAAACAATTTTATTTGACCTCAATCCTATATCATTCGAGATGACATTTAATTCGAAATGAAATGTCAATTGCATACAATTTTGACAAATCTCGTATGTTACCTGATAATTTGATATCGAACGATATGATAGTAGAGGCCGATTCTAGATTGTCTCTGAATTAAAAAAAAAACTAGGTTGCCGCCATTTTTGACGTTGTAATAAATTGATCAATGCCGGCTATGCCGGTCGTAACATGCGGCTCCTGAACACATCATAGAGAGCTTATAATATGTATGTAGATAAAATAGTGTATGTAACTGTACATAATTAGGCATTATGCACCAGTCACATAAACTACCATAACTATTGAAAAGTAAAGTCCAGCAGTGCGCGTGTCTCGGCTGGTATAGTGGTACAGGCTGAAGGATGTCACCTGTATGGCGCGGTTCTGCATGCCCCAGATGATGGCCTTGGTGCGGTCGCTGAAGAGCGGCTGGGAGCAGCTGAGCGGCGGGCCCAGCGCGCCGCGCGCCGGCGACTGCGAGCACACCAGCTCCAGCAGTGCGCGTGTCTCGGCTGGTATAGTGGTACAGGCTGAAGGATGTCACCTGTATGGCGCGGTTCTGCATGCCCCAGATGATGGCCTTGGTGCGGTCGCTGAAGAGCGGCTGGGAGCAGCTGAGCGGCGGGCCCAGCGCGCCGCGCGCCGGCGACTGCGAGCACACCAGCTCCAGCAGTGCGCGTGTCTCGGCTGGTATAGTGGTACAGGCTGAAGGATGTCACCTGTATGGCGCGGTTCTGCATGCCCCAGATGATGGCCTTGGTGCGGTCGCTGAAGAGCGGCTGGGAGCAGCTGAGCGGCGGGCCCAGCGCGCCGCGCGCCGGCGACTGCGAGCACACCAGCTCCAGCAGTGCGCGTGTCTCGGCTGGTATAGTGGTACAGGCTGAAGGATGTCACCTGTATGGCGCGGTTCTGCATGCCCCAGATGATGGCCTTGGTGCGGTCGCTGAAGAGCGGCTGGGAGCAGCTGAGCGGCGGGCCCAGCGCGCCGCGCGCCGGCGACTGCGAGCACACCAGCTCCAGCAGTGCGCGTGTCTCGGCTGGTATAGTGGTACAGGCTGAAGGATGTCACCTGTATGGCGCGGTTCTGCATGCCCCAGATGATGGCCTTGGTGCGGTCGCTGAAGAGCGGCTGGGAGCAGCTGAGCGGCGGGCCCAGCGCGCCGCGCGCCGGCGACTGCGAGCACACCAGCTCCAGCAGTGCGCGTGTCTCGGCTGGTATAGTGGTACAGGCTGAAGGATGTCACCTGTATGGCGCGGTTCTGCATGCCCCAGATGATGGCCTTGGTGCGGTCGCTGAAGAGCGGCTGGGAGCAGCTGAGCGGCGGGCCCAGCGCGCCGCGCGCCGGCGACTGCGAGCACACCAGCTCCAGCAGTGCGCGTGTCTCGGCTGGTATAGTGGTACAGGCTGAAGGATGTCACCTGTATGGCGCGGTTCTGCATGCCCCAGATGATGGCCTTGGTGCGGTCGCTGAAGAGCGGCTGGGAGCAGCTGAGCGGCGGGCCCAGCGCGCCGCGCGCCGGCGACTGCGAGCACACCAGCTCCAGCAGTGCGCGTGTCTCGGCTGGTATAGTGGTACAGGCTGAAGGATGTCACCTGTATGGCGCGGTTCTGCATGCCCCAGATGATGGCCTTGGTGCGGTCGCTGAAGAGCGGCTGGGAGCAGCTGAGCGGCGGGCCCAGCGCGCCGCGCGCCGGCGACTGCGAGCACACCAGCTCCAGCAGTGCGCGTGTCTCGGCTGGTATAGTGGTACAGGCTGAAGGATGTCACCTGTATGGCGCGGTTCTGCATGCCCCAGATGATGGCCTTGGTGCGGTCGCTGAAGAGCGGCTGGGAGCAGCTGAGCGGCGGGCCCAGCGCGCCGCGCGCCGGCGACTGCGAGCACACCAGCTCCAGCAGTGCGCGTGTCTCGGCTGGTATAGTGGTACAGGCTGAAGGATGTCACCTGTATGGCGCGGTTCTGCATGCCCCAGATGATGGCCTTGGTGCGGTCGCTGAAGAGCGGCTGGGAGCAGCTGAGCGGCGGGCCCAGCGCGCCGCGCGCCGGCGACTGCGAGCACACCAGCTCCAGCAGTGCGCGTGTCTCGGCTGGTATAGTGGTACAGGCTGAAGGATGTCACCTGTATGGCGCGGTTCTGCATGCCCCAGATGATGGCCTTGGTGCGGTCGCTGAAGAGCGGCTGGGAGCAGCTGAGCGGCGGGCCCAGCGCGCCGCGCGCCGGCGACTGCGAGCACACCAGCTCCAGCAGCCGCGGGGTCAGCTCCGGCAGCTCGATCACGGGCTTCGGCTGAACAGTGAACAACCAACAGTCATGTCAGGGGGCAATCTTACACAAGTTGTTCAACCCAAACTAAGCTCTACAATTGCATTATTTTCTTCAAACTACGCAATAATTTAGTCATAACTGCACTTAATACTGAGCGTAAAGCGGCACTTTTCTGATCTGGAGCAATAAAGTTTCATAGAAAATTAATTACTGCACCGTTTTGTTTTCTTCTTAAATCGCTGGACACGACTTGGGATTTCTTTTATCATGCCAATCATGAGACTCATTGTCTAGGTTTTTGGAATGCTCATTTTGAAAATGACGAATTTTTTGGAATTCAAAATGGCGGAGATTACTTTTTTAAGTCTTCATGGGACTCATTTTCTAGGTTTTCAGAAACACCGTTTCCGAAAATTAGGTAGATTTTGGAATTCAAGATAGTGGACATTACTTTTTTTTAAACTCTTCATGGGTCTAATTTAGGTTTTCGGGGAAAATGAGGTCTATTTTGGATTTCCAGGTGGCGGGCGTGATTTTTTGAAAAAGTTGTCATAAAACAAATTTTATACGTTTTTGGGGATGCCGATTTCTAAAATGAGGTCAATTGTGGATTCCGATTTGATTTGGATTTCTTGAGCGAATATTATGAAACAATTCAAGAGTTGATTTAATTTACTATTTTTTAAACACCTACTTCTCTTGCAGTAGTCGAAATAAAAACAGATTATGAATCTCGCATTAAGTAATTTATTATCTTTTTCTGTGCACCTGCTATGTAAATTTTTAATTGGATACGTGGTTGACTGGTAGATAATGCCATTAGGCATCAAGTCCGCCATTTGTACTTGTTCTTGTGCAATAAAGATTAAATAAATCAATAAGATAAATTATATATGCGACTAAAAATATTTCGCCCAAGTGGCAAGGACCCTGTATCCTCCTTAAGACGGGGCCAACTGAAAACAGAAATACTAAACAACCGCTAGTAATAACCTAACAGAGTTAAAAACCCCCGATATCAGCGCCTAAAAACCTTCTGAGCAATGAGCAAAACCTTTAACGGGCTCCAAGCACGTACATTTTCACTGGAGGGACTTCGTCACTAGAAGATTTCAAGAATTAAAAAATCAGATCCCCTCATCAACTAGAAAAGAGCTGATGATCTTCAAACGGCTGAACAGATTTTCATGAAACATGGCCAAGAACACTCGGGATAAAATTATCTATGACACAAAAAAAACTAAACGAAAATCGGTCCATCCGTTTGGGAGCTACGATACCACAGACAGATAGACAGATACACAGATACACAGACAGACACGTTAAACTTATAACACCCCTCTCTTTTTGCGTCGGGGGTTAAAAATACAAGGTTGCAAGGACTCACAGCGGGCGCGGGCGCGGGCAGCTGCTTGGGCGCGTAGTCGAGCTGGTGCTCCGCCGGGATGGGCGCGCGGCCCAGCGCCAGCCCCACGATCGCCGTCATGTCGGCCTCGGGCCCGAACACGTACAGCGGGATGCGCAGCCGGTGGCCCACCTCGCGCATTTGCCTGCGCCACACACATGCCGGTGATATAAACATCGGCTGACGGGACCAATTTATGTCACTTTCACGTCAAACGTAATGACTAGTATGGACATGTTAGGTATGATTTAAATTAAAGTATAAGTAAACAATATAAAATTAAAA
Organism: Tortrix viridana; assembly: GCA_963241965.1. NCBI lineage: Eukaryota > Metazoa > Arthropoda > Insecta > Lepidoptera > Tortricidae > Tortrix > Tortrix viridana. The sequence continues at coordinate 5,384,016 of OY725198.1, read as the reverse complement.
CTAAAACTCGACTACGAAAACAACCAACGACATCACGGTGCCACTTACGCTATTTTTAGGGTTCCGTACCTCAAATGAAAAAACGGAACCCTTATAGGATCACTTTGTTGTCCGTCTGTGTGTCTGTCAAGACCCTTTTTCTCAGGAACGCGTGGAGGTATCAAGTTGAAATTCATATCAAATACTTAGGTCTGCAATCCCTTGGATCAGTGAAAAAATCGAACATCTAAGTCAACGCAATCAAAAGATACGGCCGTTTATGCCGCATATTGAAGGGAATCTAAAGGGAATCAAAACCTATAGGGTACTTCCCGTTGACTTAGAACCATGAAATTTGGCAAGAAGCAATGTCTTATAGCACAAGTTAAGGAAAAAATCCGAAAACCGTTAATTTGTACGAAAGTGCATACTTATTGCGTGTCACTTTATACTGGACTTTGTTTATATTGTATTCCCGTGATTTACGAACTATTTACATGCCTGCCTACAAGTTTGTGCGGAACCCTCGGTGCGCGAGTCCGACTCGCACTTGACCGGCTTTTATTACTTACGGCTTTTTTTTTAAATAATGGTACATTTCTTATAGAACAACATTTCTTTTCGAGATTTATGCATTAAAACCTCACATTTGATAAGAAACTAGGTATTTTTTACATTTTGCCTTAAAAGTAAAAAATGCGTACATTTATAATTCAAAAATCGTACTCAAAATTTGATTAGAATTATATTTATAATATTCTTTAGTCGGAAAGTTGCTACCTGTCGCCAACCATTAATAATAAGACTCGAGCAAAAAATCATATATTTTTAATAGGTATATAAATTGTGCACGAAATTAAATAGAGTCATATCCATGTAATACTTTCGTCATCAAAGTGACATAAAATGCTACCGGTGGTTGATCACTAGTGATAACACGAGGTTTATGTTACTAATCGTGTTTTCACGTCAAACAGTTTCTAGGAAAAATTATCAAGTTTAATATATAGAATAGACTCGTAGTCGTTATGGTTATTAAGATCCGGATCGCTAAACTTTCGCCTTTGCCGTATGTGGCCTCTTAGAGCGCCTTCACATTAGGCGCGACTGAGCGGCCCGGCAGTCGCGCGACTAGGGACCACATGAACATTAGCAGTGTGGCAGCGGCGCGGTAGTCGCGCGACTGCAGCACGACTAATTAACATTACATTAACAATAGCAGCGCGGCTAACGCGCGACTAAGGGCCTGCGCAAACCGGCGGAGCGCAGCGCAGATCACTTTAAATTTATCAATGTATATTCTTTTCTATTTTGATTACAATAAGGTATAAATTTAGAGCCGCAGCCGCAGAGTAGAAATTCCCCGTGATGCTCCGAGATCGGTCTCAGAGCATTCAAATTTATACCTTATTGTAATTTAAATAGGGAAGAATATACATTGATAAATTTAAAGTGATCTGCGCTGCGCTCCGCCGGTTTGCGCAGGCCCTAAGTACTACCGTGCAGAATTTAAAACGCAGTAAGTGTTTATCGGCCACTTTAGATTGATCGCCAACCTTGAACAACTAGCAATCGGTACGACATCAAGACACGGTCGACTAAGTGAACCCCTTCACAAGAACACGTCTGAATCAAGATACGGTTGCCTAAGTGAAGGGGCTCTTGTGAGAGTCGATTGTCGCGCGGCTTACCGCAGCCCCTCCTGGTAGTTGGGCCCGCCGCGGCGCACGAAGATGGTGATGTTGTACTGGACCAGCGCGTCTTTGTACGTGTCGATGGCGGTGATGATCCCGCGGAACGTGTCCGCCACGTTCGTGAAGTTGGCTATGCCGCCGCCGATGATCAGCACCTGCAAGTTTATGCTGATTCAGGGTCTCTCCACGTCTGTCGACGCGGAATCGGCTTAAGCCGGTTAAAAAAGGCTTTGTGTCCATGCAATAAGAGCGACAAACGCGTCGTTCGGCTCGGCTAGACGACGGATTTTTCACAACATTACAATTACAACTTGTCGCATACGGGCGAAGTTCGTGTAACGTCGCTGCGACGTGATTTTCGGCCGTAGGCAACAAGTTGTATCGTTCGTTTCGAGCACGCGCTAACCAGCTTGTCATATTTAGGTATTAATCGCGATGGAAATTTCAATTCTCGTCTCGCATCCCTCCTGTACAGTCGAGGACAGAAAGATGTTTACACTTTTGGACCTTATTACAATGGAACAAGGTGAAAAAGTGTATACATTTTTCTGTCCTCGACTGTACGTATAAAGACAGATCCGCAACAAAATGTTAAATATCATAAATCACAATAAATAAATATCAATGGACGATCTCACACAATTTGAACTAGTCCCAAACTAAGCTCTAGGCTCGTACTATGGATACTAGGCACCGATAAATATACTCATATAGAGAAATACATAGAAAATATCCACGACCCAGGAGCAAATACTTGCGCTCATCACACAAATATTTGCCCATACCAGGATTCGAACCCGGGACCGCTAGCTTCGTAGACATAACCAACTAGGCCAACCACGTCATATTACTATTCGACTTGGTGGTTAAGTATTGTTTACCTTTCCGCTGGGATGCTTCTCGCGGCACATGAGGCTGAAGATCGTCTTGGCGTAGTCGGCCGTCTGGCTCTCGGTGGGTGCGCCGGAGTACTCGCCGTAGTTGGCGAGCTCGGCGGCGCCGCCTGCGCACACCACACGACTATTTACCCTCTTAATCGTAAACGCACAGTACAAGGTAATAAATATGTGTATAGTTCGTTCCAAATAAGCTGACGAAATTCATTTGAATAGGCGATGCCTATTCCGAGTGTCGGCGATGGTAGTGAAGGCTCACCCAGCTCGCAGATGGTGTCCGTGTAGACGACGGACGCGCCGCCGCCTGCCACCATCGTCCAGATGCGCCCGGACTTGTTCAGGATCGTGAGCTGCAACCGGACGCATGCACTTAACACCGTTCATTACATACTAAATATTCCATTCATAAATAAATAAAATTCTTTGATCCCCAAGACCTTGTCACAGGTGGTCTTGTTTGCGAGACCCCCACTGGTGGGGCGAAGTGGGCGCGATGTGGTCGCGAACAGTGACGTCATCTATGACGTCGAGCGATCGCTCGCGACGACCACGGGCCTTAGGTGGAACGATACAGAGAGTGTTACGATCGTTGCGGGCGTTTAGTGGAACGTACCCAATGTCACACTTCGTTGACCCCCTCCCCTCCCCTTAACGTGTGACGTAATTTATGGATGGCCCCTAGTCCCAAATTAAACTCCAGCCCCTGTTTTATGGTCGCCTTCATTCGTGTTGAAAATTTTTGATAAAGCATCCATCACTGCGAATGTGTTAAAAAACAAATGTAATTCGCCGTCATTGACTGTCAATGCACGGCGTGTCATTTGGGTCATACACAGATTTAGGTTCAACATTGTCCCTTCTGTTCCTAAAAGTTAACGACGTGGGAGTTTTTAACTCGTATAATTTCGATACAGGCGAAAAGTACACCAGACTCCCATTACGCGGATATATCCTAACCCGAATAATTTGGTTTCAAAGTCCTTAACTTTCTGGAACAGGAGAGACAACTTTTGTTTCTGTGACTGTGTATAACCCATTTACCGTCAATCGAATTAAATATCATTCACTCTCAATCAGAGCATTGACATAGAGCATTGGCAATAGCTTCAATTGCTTAGGTAAACGATCAATTTTCGCATCAATAATACGTTATTGACGTAAACATTGACAATAGCAATTGATCGTCTTGGGGAGCCTTAATTGATGTAAACATTGTCAAGTGACCGTTTCGGTGACCTTTTAAGGACTCTGCGGAGTGTATGTACCTTCAGACTGGCGCCACTCTTCGAGTCCAGGTCCGCGATGTGCGCCTCCTCCGGGTACGCGTCGCGGCCGTACGGCGGCGGGAACGCGACGGCGCCCCAGTTCTTCGCGCAGATGAAGTCCGCCGTCTGGTCCAGCTTCGCCGCCAGGTCGAGCAGGTAGATCCGCTCGTTCGTGATCACGATGGGGTTGATCTCCATGTACGTGAAGTACAGGTCCACGTATACGCGGTATAGGGATAGGATGAACGTTGTAAGTATTCTGAAATAGAAAGTTCAATAAATCAATCAATTTATTTAAAACATAGGTAACAAAGATGGTACAAATTGTAAAAGTGAGTACATATCACTATGTTCGGCAATTGGGCATACAAAATTATAAAGTTAAAGTTGAAAGTACATAGTTATAAGTCTATTTCAATCGAAGCAAAACAACATATAAAGATCAAATAAAACCTGTGTGTCATACACATACATATTATATAGACACTTTGAACACTTTACTCATTCCATATTTTTTGTAAGGAGAATGCTGTGTATTACCCGATGCAGTACCCGATGCTACTGCAATCGGTTACGGTGCTGTATTTACTCATAAACTTAATTTTTTTATTAGACCTAAGCATGAATTAGGGTATCCTAATAAAATACAGCAGTCAAAAGTACCACGTGGATACTGGGAAACAATAAACATACTTGAATATAGAAAAACATACTTAAATATGTTAAAACAACCATGACTCATGAACAAATACTCGAGCTCATCACGCAAATATTTGCCCATATCGGGATTCGAACCCGGGACCGTTAGCTTCGTATGCAGGATCCCTACCAACTAGGCTAGCCGCTTCTTCAAGTCAATTGTGTCTTGCTATACCAGCTCCTAGGATCTACTCGACACCGTCGAATCGTTACCTTTTGATGGAGGCGGACTTAATGTTCGAGAGCAGAGTCCTGTCGACCTCCTCGCCAGTGGGGAATGTGTCCACGGCCACCTGAATCAAAACCAAAACGTCAGCTGTTCAAGAGAAAAAATATAAATATTTATTTGAGGTTCAATATGGAGGATTTTAACTAAAAATGTACCACTCTGTAAGTTTAACGTAAACAGGGTAGCAATTAACAGTATTTTTTAACAGTATTTTTTTTTACAAAATCTTAATACATACCACATCAGAAAATAAAAAACGATAAACAAGTCGCGTAACGACGAACGAAACTTGTGGTAACCGCCCTGTTGTGGTATTGATAAGAAGCGAAAAAGAAACTAACTGAGCGACAAGTAAGAAACTACAACTTGCGCTAGCCGTACAGGCGTTGGTACAGTTAACTATAATATAACATTGAAATAAATAATGTTACCTCGAGCCTGAGCGCCAGCGCGTCGACGTCCCCGACATCCACGCCGCCCTGGTGGTGGAACAAGATGGTGTCGGTGCGTCTGCCGGACTGGATGCAGATGTACATCTCTTCGTCCTGAAACACGAGGAGTTGGTTGTAGTGGAAAAGACAGGACAAGGTCAAACTGGTAGCATCCGGATCAGGCCTGTATACATGAAAAGAGCGGCAGAAGAAGCGTGTCAAACGCGGGTTCTTGACGAGTTTTGTCTGCAATATTTATTCTTTCATACATAAAGTCTCTAACGCTGCTTGTTTGGCATGACGTTTGGACATTGGTCCGCTTTATCAATAACAGAAGGAGGACTGATGTAAAAACCGATGCTGCTGCAATCGGTTGCGGAGCGGTTTTAACTCAATATCACCAAGGGACTCCTTATGTACTTTGTAGCGACACTAGCGACATTTAGCTACAAATCATGACAAGTAGAAGACAACCATCAACGTGCAGCGCTTCCAGTGTCAGACAGCGCTATTAAACACATTGAGCGGCAGCGACGTATATAGCGTCAAACAGTATGGCTAATTGATCACTAATCACGGTACTGCACTCCAATGTGTTAAATCTGACAGTGAGCTGCATCGGGATGTCGAAGTTTCCAGAGTCAAGTTGCATTATACAGGATTACATTTATTTAATATGATTTATAAGAGACTGTTAAGTGAAAGAATAATTTCTTTTCCTTTTGAAATATGCATAGCCACTTTTATTTGTCCCAAATTTCTAGGCGCGTTTGGTCAACGTAAGCGTTATCAACGCGATCTGAGCTGTTTATACGTTAGTACGAGCAACTGCTCTCAATGATGCTAACCCGATGAAACCGACCCGATGATGCGGGACGATAATTTCCGACAGACGATTGATGGTTACTATGGTATTGTCCCCCCTCCCACATCTCGTCACCTGGTTTATATTCTTAGATGTTTTCAAAGCAGACCACTGCTTACCGCGGCATGTCTAACGAAAGGCTCCACAATGAAGTGCCTCAGTTTCCCCACCGCCGCGCCGACCGCCTGCTCCTTGCCCATGTGCTCGCTGAGCCAGCGGCGCACATCGCCCGCAGACTTGTTCACGCCGACGAGGCCGAGCTTGCCGCGCCGCTTGATCAGCTGGTCGGGCTTCACCACCAGTTGCTGCAAACATTATTAATCAGAATATAATAAACTAGCTTTCGCCCGCGACTCTGTCCGCGTACAACCCGTTTATAGCTTCTCCCTCGGGCACTATACATTTTTCAAGATAAAACGTATTCTTTGTGTCAATAAAAGACAAAAAAAGATAAGATTCAGTAAGTAGGCCGTACGTCAAAAACTACAAGCGCTTTCAAAGAGGAACAGTGTTCAGGGTTGACGACGCGTTTGTAGTGTAGTTGTAATGACATTGTATATGGGCTTCAGAGTCCATAAGGTGGCCTATGGGCTCGTTAGATCCTCAGATGACTTGTTCCCTTTTCAAATAAGACCACAGAATAATAGTAATCCAGTATACGCACCTCTTTGGAGAGCCACGGGTTCTTGCCGAGCTCGTCCTCCCACACGGTGCCTTGCTCGAAGGTCGCGAACCGGCACGGCACCAGCGCCGTCCCGGACGCTATGTGCCTGGAACACACAGACAAGCGTCATCATCATCATCGCCACCATCATCATCATCATCATCAGCCTATATTAGTCCACTGCTGGACATAGGCCTCTCCCATTGCACGCCAACGAGCACGATTCGTGGCCACTCTCATCCAGGCCTTGCCAGCCACCTTGCGAAGATCGTCGCTCCACCTAGCCTGAGGGCGTCCTACACTACGTTTGCCGATTCGTGGTCTCCACTCAAGAACACGATAGCTCCAGCGATTATCGGTTCTGCGGCACAAATGGCCGGCCCACTGCCACTGCAGACAAGCGTATTACTAGCGAAAACTGAATACTACGCTTCCTTTTAGGCTGGTTTTCCACCGGAGATGCGCTAAGCTGCGTAGGTAAGATATCCACCAAATAGGATCGTTTATTTTCATAGCTTGGCTCTCGCTCACCGTTTAGCTACCTCGCATTATCTCTGGTGGAAAGGCACCCTTCACCGCTTTGGTTTTATTAGCAACGCTCACGGACCGGGCGACTCGTATGTTTCGTACCAAATGGGCAGCAATAGGAAATATGCATACATTTTTTTATCGCATTTCTTAACAAAATATGAAAATACCGTAAAAGAGATGGCAAATAGTCAAATTAAAATTGGCCAAAAAATACGGATAACATAAGCATTTAAATAGGTACTAATTAGACTGTGAGCGTCAGCGTGAGCGTTAGTGTGTCGGCGTGCACTACACTATAAATTCCAAATTCTGTTTTGCTAGAAAGAGATAGAAACAAATCTTCAATGCCTTATATCTTGGTTATTTTTATTGTTAATCGGAAAGTAATGTTTCTCTTCGTTTGTTACATGAATGACTTTTTATTAAAGCAAAAAAAAAATCATGCATATTCCATATTGAAAGACACCATGCATACACGAGCTAGTAAAGCAAAGTGCAGTTAAGATCACTTATAACGTTTTTATATCGTTTAAGAAACTATTGATATTTGACGACGAGTTGCGGAAACCAGCCCTTTACTGATGTATATTGATATTCAGGTTATACCAATTATAGTGATTACCGCTGTGATACTGATTTTTATAACGGTATGATAACGATAAAGATTATCGTGCGAGAATTACGATAATAGGTTATTTTAAAATTGCTATATTTGAAGGGTTCAATTAACAACTCGCACTTGGCCATGTCTCACCTGTTTATAAGGTCTTTGCCGGTCGCCTCGTATATAGCCTTCGACGACATGATTGTGTTTGTTAGGTTCTGTTTAACACGCTGTGGCCTCCGTCATAGGGCTGTTGGGTTGTTCTGAAAACAAAACAATAATATTACAAAGGGAGTAAAAATGTACATGTCAAGAGAAACGCCCTGGCCGTAACATCCTTACACTTCGATTCCGACCCAGTGGACGCGCAGCTAACGCCCGCGAATTAGGAACGGCGGCGCGTGCGGCGGGGCCTTGTTGTTTGCGTGCACACTGGTCGCTGACTATGAGAGACTTCTATACTTCCAGTAGGTCAGCGAACAGTGGAAGTGTCCTTACAGGGACGTGGCGAGGGAAGTGGACTGGCCCTGTAAGGACTACGTGTCTGTGCGTGACCTTGGATTATTTGAGGCTGTGTCAATGTCAACGCCAAGTAATCTTTGCGAGCCGAATAAGCCCATGTACTAGTAGTTTCGCGCCTAAAGTGCGAAGTGCGCCGGGCCAGCCACGCTACAGGTGTGATTTCGGAGCCGAACGCGAAGCCAGTTCGTAATTGGCGGGCGGCGCACGCGATTGGCCCACGCCGGTGGTGCGACGTCGTACGATCGCCGAGCGCGCGCGCGCATGCTACATTACACGCTTTTCCCGCTCTTTTACCTTGCTCTCTCGTAAGGAAAAAACTAATTGCTACCGGAAATTAAGTTATTGAACTAGATTGAACAGTCTGTATAATATAAAATTTCATGATTTGAATCTGAAGTACCTACGTCTAGTAAAAAGCCGTGGTAGCCTAATGGTTTGACCTGCCGACTCTTAAGTAGAGGGTCGTGGGTTCGAACCCGGGCTCTCACCTGCGAAATATTAATTATAAATTTACCATGAGCTTTTCGGTGAAGGAAAACATCGTGAGGAAACCTGCACACACCTGCAAAGCAATTTGACGGTGTGTGCGAAGTTCCCAATCCGCACTGGGCCCGCGTGGGTACTATAGCTCAAACCCTCTCATTATGAGTGGAGGCCTGTGCCCAGCAGTGGGACGTATATAGGCTGCATTATTATTATTACCTACATCTAAGTACGAACTTGAATTGATTATCTCATTCATAAAGTTTGCGTCACGACTCATGAACACCGTAAACAATATCCTTAAAAACTGCGGCGATGACGTTAGTCGTTGAATACTTATTTATTATAGCTATTGACAGATAGGTAAGTTGTAATTTTCTTCTCAGGTTGACAGTAAAACCAAAGTTAATTAGTTAGGTTTAGATTTAATTAAAATTGTCGAATACAAACAGAGAAATACAAAAAAAAGATAATGAATGTAACGATTTGATTTGAATTTCTGAATTGTGAGGCAGGTATATATATATCCCAAGTATTCCACACTGAAAGACGCCCTGAGCGAAAATCGCGAATGGGTGGGTTTCGGGGCGTTTCAACCGCCCGTCATCACTGTTTTAATATATTGACGAAATCAATGACGCATACGAGCAACTTTTGATGTAAACAGAAGCAGAACCGGGGGTAGCTTTAATTAGCATCAGAAGTTGATGTAGGTGTCATTGTTTTCGTCAATATATTGAAAACGGCGATGACGGGCGGTTGAAACACCCTGAAATCCACCCGAAGTTGTACCTAATGTACCTACGTACTGTAAGAACGGAGGCTAAGGGCCTGCGCAAACCGGCGGAGCGCAGCGCAGATCACTTTAAATTTATCAATGTATATTCTTTCCTATTTTAATTACAATAAGGTATAAATTTGAATGCTCTGAGACCGACCTCGGAGCATCACGGGGGATTTCTACTCTGCGGCTGCGGCTCTAAATTTATACCTTATATGTAATTAAAATAGAAAAGAATATACCTTGATAAATTTAAAGTGATCTGCGCTGCGCTCCGCCGGTTTGCGCAGGCCCTAAGGTATGTATAACGTAACCACGTTTTTCGCACAGGGGACAAACACCGACGAGCAAACATTGCGTGACGGACTTTGGAACAACGCGGCAAGAGTCTCGTGTCCGCATTCAAGCTCAGCTTCAATCGTGTCGTGTTAGACTCATGCGGCTCATCCCAAGGCCGGAACACTCCAAAATATGTTCGATCGGGTGAACTTAATGCCTAATTGCATTCTCTGCCAGTTGACCTTTGGGCAAATCAGAAAATTTGGTCTGCCGACTATGCCGCGGGATCGAATCTAGGGATTGCAGTCCTGGTATTTTTGCAGGCCTGACTCACTGACTTATCAGGGTGAACCAACTTTTAAGGTACTCCCCATTTTTCGAGATGTTTTACAATTTATATATTTTTTTAGAAAAACTATTTATTTGCTAACGTCGTGGCTTACACATTTACAAAATCAGACATATAGGCTAACATTTAAAAAATGTTGTTCTAAAATGGTACAATTTTAAATAATAATATAGTTGGTAACACAGGGGACGATGTTGTCCCCAGGTTTTGTATGAAAAATTTGCATTTTCCCCTGAGTTACCAGGGTTTTCCGAAAATTAAGAAATATGTGAATTGTGAGGTGTCTAACATGTGGGATCTGTAAATTTGATGGTCTGATCTTAATATTCATAAATTATTATTAATCATAAGTCACCAGGAAAGTTTTAGTGGCTCAAAAGAAAAGGAGTACCTTAAAAGTTGATTCACCCATCAACGCCCCGCCCCGCCCGTCCTTGGACTAGAAAGCTGAAATTTTGCACAGAGATTCCCTTTATGATGTAGACAAGGAATAAGCAGGGGTTTTTCGAAATCCCCACGGGATCTAGTTTTCCACGCATGTAAAACCGTGGGTGAAAGCTAGTTTGATATAAAATACATTCAGTACGAGTATAATGATTAAAATCAATAAAACACATTTGCAATAATGATCAAGTGATAGGTATAATAGGTATCAGATTACATAATTTGTATCAAGCTTAATGTAAACTAATTTGCTAAATAAGGTTAATTTCAACTTGATAGGTTAGTCAGGTCAGAGCGCCTTAACTACGCGGAATAGGAGCTCCGCTCGGCGGAGCTCCGTCGACTTTGTCGTGCATTTCTTATGTATATTATGAATGTTAAACTTTATATGAGGTGACTATTATACTATTTGTTTATTATGCAACTACAGATTATGGCTACTATGGCTACTGATCATTATGTTTCAGAAAACGATTAATTTTGTTGTTATACATTTTGTTTTTATATCATTTGATTATTACACCGATCGAAATTATGCAATTCGTGTGAAAACAAGTACATTTGTTATGCAAAATATTACACATCCATGCAAATGTAATGCAATGTCATCCGAAATTCGGAACTAAACATTTTTGTGCTGAAATTCAACTCCATGTGTGGATTTACTTAAGTCATTATCTAATTAACATATTTAGTATGAATTCATATTTAAAACGGAGACCATTTTGAGATTCTCGAAAGCCTTTTCCTTGTAAAGGTAAGCGCTGGGCGCGAATGTAGTCTGATTTGACGCGGTTAGCCTAGTTGGTAGTGACCCTGTCTACGAAGCTAAGCGGTCCCGGGTTCCGACTCCCAGTATGGAAAAATATCTGTGTGATGAGCGCGAGTATTTGTTCCTGAGTCACGGATGTTTTCTATGTATTTGTTCTTGAGTCGCGGATGTTTTCTATGTATTTGTTCTTGAGTCGCGGATGTTTTCTATGTATTTAAGTATGTATTTCTCGTCTCATAGTACAAGCCTAGAGCTTAGTTTGGGCCTAGGTCAATTTGTGTAAGATTGTCCCCAGAATTTATTCATTTATTTGATCTATAGCAGATAAACTATAGTAGAGGCTCTGTCCTTTTATCTCAGCGTAAACTAAAGTGCATTTATGTTAACCCTTCAGTCCTCATTTGTTAATGTCTATGGATGATCAACCCAAACCACTAGTCTCACCGGGAGGAGCGCGACCGCGATACTGCGATACTGAGAAACGCACTACTTGGGAGCCCCACGGTGAGGTTGACCGACCCACAGACTACCAGTTTACCAGCAGCCCCAAAATCTATGAAACCTTAGGAGAAACTGATAGTCTGTTTTCTAAATACGATTAACTGACGAGCCAATCTTGGCTGACGGAATGTTATGCGTGTGCTACACGGTTTGAAACCATGGTTTTAAACCAAGTGACTTTGGTAGAAGCGAGCTGCTACACGGTTTCAAACAAGCCCATTTGTTTGACATCTGTCAACGGCGTTTAAGGTCATGCGAAATTTGGTTTAAAACCACTGTCTACACGGTTTCAAACCACTTGTTTTAAACCATTGTTTGAATCCGTGTAGCCCACGCATTAGTCTGCAATGTGAAGCCTGATGACTTCCGCGACTCACGAATACCGACAATCACCAGAGTAATCGCAACGTTATCGCCTCGTTATCAATACTCAACACACTGAGGATTTAATCAAACATAAGTACATAATTAACGGCGTCAGACGCAGGTGGTGCGGGGCGTTGACCTTCTAAAACGTTTTGCACACACTATTTCGTTTCGGACGCATTTGATTATTTAAAAACAGTAAAAACCGGACTTAGATCCAGTTTCGACTTAATCGAGTATTCATATCTCTCAGTCACTGACCAACACACTAAAAATAAATTGTATAAAACTTTCAAGTTATGCGTCCGGACGGAATTCGAATCCGAGAAAATATGAGTTCAAAAAAGGAGTTCTATCGGGAGTTGCAAGGAGTGCTGACCGCCCATACAAACATAATGTAGTGCTATGGTCCTTCGGACCGGAAGGTCTGGCTAGACGCAGTGCGAGTCCTCCCTAACATTGAGGATAACGTAAAAGGTCGGTTTCTACTGGTGTCTCAAGAGATAATGGCATCTACGCTAGGGATAATGCGAGTGGTGAAACTGAATATGCTTGACATGGTTTCGTCTAAATATATTTTGTAATTAGAGTTGAAAAGTAAAGCTAGACTGTTAACGATAATTTTTAGGGTTCCGTACTCGAAGGGTGGCTGACGGGACCCGTTACTAAGCCTACGCTGTCCGTCTGTCCGTCCTAACTTAAAAGAACTGTATCATTTCAGTCGTAAAAAATATCCCGTTGTTTTTATTTGCAGAATACCTATGTGATAAAACGGCAGATTTCCTAAAAAATATTAAAAAAAAGTAAAAAAGTCAAATTTGGTATGATTATAGAACCCTATAGAAAAACAACAAATACGAATAACCGGCCAAATGTGTACGGAACCCTCAGTGCGCGAGTCCGACTCGCACTTGACCGGTTTTTTATTATTATTTCATCATCATGATCTGTGCGAGCCACGCACGCACGTCACGCCGCGCCGCGCTCTGGCCGTGATCTTGACTCGCGCATAGGTACCTGCGTCAACTAGGTCAGCGTCATCTTATAGCTGTCATTTACTGTTATGTGGTAAGACGAGTCAAATGAGAACCGAAATCATGTCGTCCGTATAAATGTCCAGTAATTCTCTGGACTTGGCCTTCTTGCCATCTTCACTTCAGCGCCTACCAGAATTTATTCTTTCCATGTATAAATGACCCAAGAGCACTAGCTGCCGCACTCAGAGACGTCAATTAGTTTTTAAGTTTCATTAAAGTTGCTGCGTCTTATTTTATTGCTATAGCAAAGAAAGTGACAGCAGCAAGCAGCAGCAGCAGTTAATTGACGTCTCTGAGTGCGGCCGTAGGTCATTTAAATTAATCAATTAACTTTGAATAAATACATATGCGGGGGTACTCTTCCACACATTGACGTAGGCCCAAACAGAGTCACTTTATAAGGTTACTTTTGACTAGAGTTGCAGCGGTCCAGTGGTGGAGCAATCAGTCGAATGGGTTCCGCAAATCATTTACATATCCACAAATTTAAACAAATATCGTATTCTAATACCTACATCAAAGGGAAATAGATAAAATGGTTAACGTGTCGCTTGATTAGATTTAAAGTAATTCTTTTCAGTTTGAATAGAAAATCAAGTCTCCAGATGTAGATATAATAATAATAATCGTATGGCTTTATCTCCTGATATCTAGTTCTGATAGCAAACCCCTGGCATGCGTCGTAAGCGCGCACAATTCACTTACTGCCGCACTCAGAGACGTCAATTAAGTTTCATTAAACTAGCTGCTGTCACTTTCTTTGCTATAGCAATAGAATAAGACGCAGCAACTTTAATGAAACTTAAAAAATAATTGACGTCTCCGAGTGCGGCAGTAAGGGCCGTATTAATAAACTCATTTCAACCGTGATGCCCGTCTCAAGATACCTACGTCAATCCATAGAAAACTGACATTTTTGGCGCATCTTGTTTTTTTTTTTTTTTTTTTTTATTGATAATGGGTTTGCTCTTGACCAACTCCCGCCCTTGGAGGACGAAGATTCAGTCTACGATGTAGCGAGCTCACCCAGAAGATGCCTATTCACCCTAGCTTTAAATAGGTTCAGATTGTAGGCACTCGGAAATACAGACGCCGGAAGCGCATTCCACTCCTTTGCAGTACGCATTATGAAAGATGATGCAAAGCGCTTCGTTCGAAAAGGCGGAATTTGAACCAATTTGTGACGGGTATCTCAGCCACGATCAGTTACACTAGAACTTGATAGCAAAGTACCTACTGTACTGTACTGTCGTACTGAGTGGGTGCCTTATTGACGCAACGGCACTGATAAAAATTTGTTTCATGTTTTAATTCTTTGTGTACTTATTGTAAACCGTGTCGTTTTTTGTGTCAATAAAAGTATTTTCTTCTTCTTCTTTCTTTCTTCTTCTTCTTTCTTTCTTCTTCTTCTGCTTCTTCAAAGACAGCCACATATGGATTATATTTATTATAATTTAAAGGTTCATTGTCTTCATTGAACGTCACCATTATTCATTTAAACCCCGTGGTATTGCATTTTATTAACTGGAAAGCACTACTTTTTAAGTGGTCCAAAGCTAAATAAATACTCTACAGTATTATAGTAAAATTAGCTAATAGTAATATAGTTTAACTATATAGGTTGTTGACCTACCCAATCACACATTAGCGTAAGTCACCTTTCCTGAGACCCCGTATATTCCATATTTTAGTAGTTAAGGAGCTCAAGCAATTATAGAAGATTACGAGTTATCTCTCACGTCCTAGAATACTCATTAGATATATAGATTTAGACAATCGACTTGTTTCGTTCGCCTCGTGTCATTGGTTATAGGTACGCCATTCGACAAATCCTTAGTTCACAAGACAAGAGAAACGTTTAAAGTGAACAAATTTACATTAATAGGTGCCTATTCAATTTTGTATACACGCTCAAAGCGTTTTCACACCGCGTCCTATTTCGGATCCGAGAAAAAAGGTTTTATGAACAAACCCACAGATAAAGAAAGCACCCCTTATACACAAAGCTACGCGGGCTCCGCGAATACGGCTACAATACTCATGGACGTTGTAAGGAAACCGTCTGTGACACAGTAAACTCGAAACTTTAGATACCTACCTTTCGCTCATCAAAAGAGATTAAACCGAGAAAAAAGACAGCTTATATGCAATATCTTTTGAGTCATCGAGTGGATGCGCGCCACCTCTGCTAGGGCTTTGGTCAGTCTCATTAAAAGTTAAAACAGGGCCTAGAAAATTAAAAAAAAAACCGATACGACACTTTTGAAACGCTCAGTCCAAATAAACGTGTTACGTAGTAATAGTAGCGGTGAACGCCGTTAAAGAATGAATTCCAATTACAATGTTGATTCTCCATTTCCTGATAGTAACCGATTTAAGAATCACCTGCATCATACGTGATCGCGTCCCCATTGTTGCCTACGCAATACGGCCGCTTATTTATATAATATGCCGTGTGGCGTTTACGTCAAGCGGGGTCAGAGGTGGCCGTGTGAATTCCGTACTTTAAGCTGAACTTAGAAAAAAAAAGGTGGGATCTCGCCTTATCTTGTGCTACGTGTTAGTTATTAGGGGCGTCTTATCTTGTGTTAGTAGCTCTTACAAACTGTGAAGAAAGAGAAAAGTAACTTACACAAGCTGAGTTGGGGCCGTTTCGCGACAACTTTGCCGTGTACCTTTATTACTTGTGACGTTCTCAATATAAAGGGACCTTATGGAGGTAAGCGGTTACACCGTTTTTAGAACTGTTACCATAGTATTCGTATAGTTACAAGAATAAGAAGAGCGTAACTGCCTTCCTCCATAAAGTCCCTTTATATTGAGAACGTCACATTTAAATTTCTTACTGTGTTCGTTGTTGTGAATAAATGTTTTCTTTCTTTCTTAATAATGTGTTACGGCGCTACAGGAACGTCTACCATCCACCCCGTATAGCTACGCGAAAGTGTTTGGAAAAAAATAATTTTCCTTTTTCAAACTCCATGCGCCAAGGCACAATTTTAACCTTGGTGTTTTATCGCGGATGGGAAAGGTCGCTAATAACACGTGTCGTTTCAGAGCACAAAAAACATCTAGCAACTACTGAGGAGCTGACTGCTTACCTTCCCATATTTCTATCAAGCGGTGTTTACTGATCTACCACCGCAATGGACACTTCTCATATTGACCTAAGTCTCAATGCTAAGAACGCCCAAGTCCGCAGCTCTCCCTTTTTTGCGTGTAGGAATTATTTCACATTTGACAGCACAATTGACACAGTTATTGACACAGTGTTCATGCACCCCGATAACGTCAGGTTGCACAGATGGAGCTAGAAGACCAATACGATACAGGCCATCCACTTCAGACCTTAAACCGCCATTACACTAATCGGTAATGATGATGGCACAGCGCGTTAACACTGGATGATAGCCCGATATAGTTTTAAGCGATTCTCCATGTCATATCACCTGGACAAATCAGACGGCGATTATGTTTCAAAATGCGGACTTTGTTTCAGAAATATAATATTGCACAAGTCGCGGTGCTCGTGAGCGATTTACCTACCTAATCTCGAATCAGATGAGATTTTGATTTGTTCCTGATTCGTCATATTCCTAATTGGTCATATTCCTAATTCGACACTTTCCTAACTGGTCATATTCCTAACTTGTCATATTCCTGACTCGCCATATTCCTTACTCGTCATACCATGTACATTTGCCTGCACAAACTTACTATTGAGATCCTTTGTGGTAAATCATAAGGACATATTTAGATCATTAATAGATGAGTGCTACTTGTCTATCATGAAGTTTATGTCATTGTCACTTATTTAATGTGTGTTTGCCTTTAATATTAGGTTCAGTCTACTTAAAAAATATTTTCAGATAAGAACTGTTTGTTAATTATGGGTACAGGATAATTAAATTGCAAAATATTTATCTTTATTGTTTGTTTTTATTTCATTATTGTATACTTTTTCATTTATACGTCGTACCGCGAAAAACAAGAAAAAAATATGTACTTGTCCTATGCCAAGTTCCCGAGTTTCTCGATGCGATGAACTTCTGGACAGTTTGGTGGATTGTCTTGTTTGCAGCTTACAAACTGCACGTTTCCCTTGGCACACCATTGAATCACAAATGAAGCATAGTGAGAGCTAGCCATAAGTCAGGCCAAAATACTGTTGGACCTTTGTGCTTCCTCAGGAGTGGCAGTAATCTTTTTTCGAGACATTCCTTTCGATAGATTTCGGAATTCAAAGTTTTGTCAATAAAAAATGGTTCCACACAGACAAATGGCTTGCCATACTAACATTTTTTTTTTTGCTAATTTTTTACAAAAAATTGCCTTTTCAGCATTGTTAACGACTGCTCCTTCTTTCACTGAATGGTATTGTAGACCGGGTAAAGTTTTGTAATCAAATTTCACGTAAGTCTTCTCATCCATGAATATGCATTGCTTTTTCTTGGACAAAACTTCTTCATATGCTTCCGGGCCCTCGTTTTAACTGTAGACTATTGTTGAGCTGTTCGTTTTGGCTGTTTTTGCTTTTTGTAGTTCTTCAAGCAATCGTTTCTTAGCTCTTTGTATCATACCGATGCTAGAACTGACTTTTTAGGGTTCCGTACCTCAAATAAAAAATACGGAACCCTTATAGGATCACTTTGTTGTCCGTCTGTCTGTCTGTCTGTCTCTGTCTGTCTGTCTGTGTGTCTGTCAAGACCCTTTTTCTCAGGAACGCGTGGAGGTATCAAGTGACCGGCAGTGACATATTCGACAGATAAAACGTTATTATTTTTAGATAGTATAACCTCTGTTTAAAAATGTTTTTTGTTTGTACCCATAATTAACGATACGGTCCTTATTTATGAGTAGGTAAATACTTACACACGTTTGTACCACTTACCAACTTTATCATGAGATCAACTCTTCAAGCTTTCGGCACACCAAACGCGTGTCAGGCGCGTCGCGCTTTGAACGCGGGCCCGCGCATGTCGTAAAACAACAAATCAAATTTAACCCGGCACACCAAAAAGTAACGCGTGCCTGCGCAGGGCACGTTTGTAAAAAATACAACGACTAGTCTAGTCGTTGTATTTTTTACAAACGCGTGGTGGGGGTACGCGCGCGCCGCGCAGCAACTCACACCGAACGCAGCCACGAGGCGTGCGCAGCGCTGGCACGCGTTCGAAACGCGTTGAAGCTGCCGCCTGCCTGCGGTGTGCTGTGCCGGTGCTGCGACGCTCACGCCACGCGCCTGACACGCGTTTGGTGTGCCGAAAGCTTCAAGGTCATAAATATGTGTACATTTTAGTACCTTGTCTATTTAATATCATGTTTAAACTGCCATATATGAATGTCACAACGATTAAAGTGACAAGGTACTAAAGTGTACACATATTTATGACCTTGACGTACCTAATAAAACGTTAAGTGTTTTACAAACATCGTTTAACACAAAATGAACTGTCGAGAGGACAGTCCAAGGTGACCTAGGTCTAACTCACACCTGTATCTATAAACAAGAAAAGTAATTAGCTACTCGAAACTTAAGTAACTTTTCTTGTTTATTGATACGGGTAAGTTAACAGTTATGAATAAATCGAACTTGAATTACGTAACTACCTACCTCGACTAACTATATTAAGTAAGGTACACGTTTTTAATATCTCATGTTTGTAAATTTGTTTGTTTCATTTGAAATTCCCAGTAAATCTTGAAGTAATTCTCACAATGGAATGGCCGGAAATATGGTACACATAAGTACGCCTACTATAAATGCAGAATTATGGTGTCTATTAGCATATTAGTCGTAAATTGACCGTAGATTATCCGTAGATACGATGCCAAGCTCACGCCGAATCTGGTGATGATGGAATGATGGTGGCACTGCGCTTGATTATTATATTGCTTGTCAATCATTTTCATGTAAATGACGACGTGGTTAGCCTAGTTGGTAGTGACCCTGCCTACGAAGCTAATGGCCACGGGTTCGAATCCCGGTATGGGCAAATATTTGTGTGATGAGCGCGAGTATTTGTTCCTGAGTCATTTTTTTATGTATTTAAATGTATTTCTATATATAAGTATTTATATCGTTGCCTAGAACCCATAGTACAAGCCCAGAGCTTAGTTTGGGGCTAGATCAATTAGTGTGTGTCCCCCTCACATTATTATTTATAAAATATAATTTGTCCAAATTAAAAAAGAACAATTGGAGAGAAAGCGCCATTGGTATCCATTACTATACTTGTTATTCTTAATAATGGTATTCAGGATAATGACCTCATTGTTTTATTGGCAAAGTTATTAATTAAATATTTAACAATGCAACTCACAAATAACATTAAATGATTGTAAAATTCCGTGAAATAAGAATTTTGGTAATTATAATTAGTATTCAGTACACAACGTAAATGATGTGAATAATACATTTGAACAGGTGATTTACGTACAACAATGTAGGTAGATATATACTATAAGTAAAACTCGTTTATCGTGTATCCCACGGGAACTATCAAATTTTCCGGGATAAAAACTATCCTATATCCTTCACCGGGACTCAAACTATCTCCATACTAAAAGTCATCTAAATCAGTTCAGCGGTTTAAGTGTGAAGAGGTAACAGACAGACTGACAGACAGGGTTACTTTCGCATTTATAATATTAATAAGTATATAGTAGAGATGTTCCTTACGTATAAATAATTAATAATAACAAAAAATTGAAAATCAAATCGTAACAGAAAAAATGGGAAACATTTAACACGTACGAAACTGCGGGCATTTATGGCGGGCATTCTTCAATGAATAATTAATTATAATAAATCGCAAAGTCAAAAGGTCAACAATGACATTTTTAGAGGTTAGCGGTTCGGGGCCTGATAGTGGGTGATACATGAAAAAGCGTACGAGGGTGATTCTTCGAGCGCTTCAACCGCCCTCATTCCCGTGGCCGCATTAATGTCGAAATTCCTGTAGCTTTGGATGGTATTTTCCGTTATCTTGTAGAGGGCCCTTCTACAAAATTTAACTGAAAATTCTTCCAAAGCTACAGGAATTTCGACATTAATGCGGCCACGCTCGCAGAATTGCCCACGAATCAACACTCAACCATTTCTCTATTTACGCGGCTCGGTCACACGTATTATATTTAATATTCAAATTTGAGGGTTGACGTCCGCGACCGGTTTTAGTTTTTAGATACACCGTACAAATTCCATCGACGCGTTTTTTTTTCAATTTCCAATAGGTACGTAAGTGTTATTCCGGTGTTTTAGGAGCTATAAAACTACAGCTAAAGAAGGTTAAGGACTGTGGTGGTTTTAATGGGAATTTGAAATAATTGTGACGTTCTCAATATAAAGGGAAGGTCCCTTTATATTGAGAACGTCACAATTATTTCAAATGGAGGTAGGTTAAAGAAGAGCGTAACTGCCTTCCTCTATAAGGTCGCTTTATATTGAGAACGTGACAATTGAAGTTTTGTAAATTTGCTAGATAAATAAGAATAAAAGTGTGAATCCCGATTCCCGTCGCGTGATTGCGGAACCGCTATACAAAATCGCATATTAAGTAGGACAACAATGAACGTTTTCCCAACTGCATATTTAATCATGCAATGACAGCTTTACACAGCAGTTATTACACTCTCATACTTACAGACTTTATTATAAATAATAAAAACAACACTCACTTCCTAGCAGAAGCGATACTTCTGCAAATCACTGAGATAATTTAGATCGTGTTTCGTTCACTCGCGGTGCGCGGAATGCGTGCTCTCGCTTCGGCTCTCAGCGGTCGACTGGCAGCGGTGACGCGACGAGCGGCGCCCGCGCATGCGACCCGTTATCAACCAACTTTCGGGACTCATGTGGAGTGAGAATCATGCCATTGATAACGGCTATCTTTATTAATAATTTGAAGAAATTGCGACCGTCCGCACGCCGCGGCCAACCTTGCGTGTAATAGAACACGTTGACACGGCGGTTGTAAAGATTGACCTTTGATCGGTGGACACGCGGTGATGCCTAGTTACAATAACATCGCTATCCATCCACCTACTTGAACTCTAATGTACGAGTTTACACGCAGTACAGTACAGGTGCGCGCGTAGTGTACGATTAAACGATTATAGATGGAGCGTAAAAAGAACACCCTATCTTTAGGTATACTCGTATCGTACGCACTATACAGGTGGATACTTCAATGATTTTAGTGTAACTATAAGACCAAATGTGACGTTTTCAATACAAAGGGACCTTATGGAGGAAGGCAGTTACGCTCTTCTTATTCTTGTAACTATACGAATACTATGGTAACAGTTCTAAAAACGGTGTAACCGCCTACCTACATAAGGTCCATTTATAATGAGGATGTCACAAATAGCTGGGCGCACGGTAGGTGGCAGACGTTCATGAAGCGATCAGCACCCGTATTATTGTCGCCTTTATCGCGGTGGATAAGGATGGATAAAGTATCCGTCACCCTCGCACTTAGATAAGGTCGGAAAGTGACAGGTGTTTTATTTTATCCACCTGAATACACGGTCGTATAAATATAGGCTCGCTGACGTCTCAGATGATAAACGCTGAGACATGTGTATCTGTGTATCTGTCTGCGGCATGTGGATGGACCGATTTTGATTTCGTTTTTTTTTTTGTTAGAAAGGTGACGTAATCGAAAGTGTTCTTAGCTTGATTTGATGAAAATCTGATAAGCCGTTTAAAAGTTATGAGCTTTGAAAGCGGTTTTGTCGGGAGCTTTTAATACTTGAAATCTTGTAGTGACGAAGTCCGTCCTGTGACGTACATACGTGCTCGGAGCCCGTTGATGTCTTTGTCGACGCTTGAATCAAAATATTACTAGGTACTGACATTAAGCTTTAAGGGCCATATTATTTATTTACTTTTTAGAGGTTCATTTTTGTGCCGGGGGTTTACTATTTTTTTATATATGTGCTTTAATTCATATATAAGGTCTATTTTGAGTTGTCTAAATTTAACACAAATGTTCAAAGTTTTTTTGTCAATTTCTCGAAAACTATAAATTTTTAACACTTCGTTTTATTTTTGCCGTAAAATATAAGCTATTATCTATAAGTTAGGAATTTTTCCGATTTTTCGGTTCATAAACTTCGGAGATAATAAAATCCTTACAGTTTCAGAAAAAAAAGCGTTTGGCCAAATGAAATGGTTGCGAAACGAAACATGCGGTTGCGAATCATTAGTAAACCAGTTTGGATAATATTCTCGAAATTCGAAAATTCTGACTTTGACGTCAATTGATTGAATCAGCTCCGAAGTTATATCGATCAAAGAGATAAGCAACTTGCCAACATTACCTGAAACAATAAGCGAAGACGATAATGACGACAAACATCCCTTGTGGTTGTACAGCCGAGGACAGAAAGATGTATACACTTTTGGACCTTATTACAATGGAATAAGGTGAAAAAGTGTAAACATCTTTCTGTCCTCGACTGTATATACACTGCAATTAAATAAAGCATTGACATAGCTTGCGCTTCCTCGGCTTTATTGGAATGGCAGTATAGCAGATAAGCATTAATCAAGCCTGCGAAAATCGAATAAGTATATCATCGATTTAGTAAAATATTTACTGATGGTGATTATGAATGATTGAACGATATGCAATAATCAATAAAATTTTGAAACGTCTTTCTGATTTACATATTGACGTGTGACGCCTCATCTAAAATTATCCAATCCAGCACGAGATTCGATGTAGTTAGAAATAGAATAGTCAGTTAGAAATACATAGACTTTTGTGAAAATGTTGACTTTTTAGAGCAATTTTTAGAGGCAACAACTGACCTACTCTGACTTCGTGTGCTAGATCAAACTACCTATAGACTTCCGGCTATTAATTGCCCAGAAATTATATACTTGGTTCACTACTGTTTCACAAATTATCATTTGGCAAACCGTAAAATTTTACAAATGTTCATTTATTATTTATTATTTATCGTGGTCTCAAATCTAACCTAGCATAAACGAATATGCGCTAACTATAATACAAATACGTTACTCTTCTTTTTCTTGTTGTAATATAATTAAAAAAAAATATTTGTAAATTGATACGTTCGCCAAACGTAATTCTGTCTTCTGACCTGCGACCTTCTCATGTCTCTTTTTAATAAACGTGGAGTAACCGTGGAGTTAAGCCATGTTTTGTCCTTATCTGCCATTGTGACATTTGAATTCGACAGATAAGGACAAAGCTTAACTACTCCACGTTTATTAATAAGAGCGTTGATTAAGTTATTTTAATGTTAATTTAAATTATGATTATTTGAAAAATTATTTGTTTCTGCAATTGACATAATTAGTACTACTAATATAGTTTTTTAAGATTTCACTAACATAATATGGATGTTATCTGAAATAAATAATAATAATAATGAGGGAATTGTTTACATACGCAGAGCCAATTGTGCCGGCAGTCCGGAAACTGCATTCCTCAAGTCTTGAGGAATGCATTTTTGGACGCAGCGGACAACAATGATTTAGAACAAAGTAAACTAAGTGCGCACACGTCACGGTGTATGACGATTACCGTCTGTTTGGAGATGCTTACTATAAAAACGCATGAAATATATCTCAAGTAACCAAGGCGTTGAGTAATTTTCCGTAATGTGCGGCGAACAATACCAAATTATGCGAGGTTTAATATAATTTCAGGGTCCCGCTGGTACCAGTGAAAAGGCGAGGAACATGTTACAAAAAGTATTTTGTTGTTAACCCCCGACGCAAAAAGAGGGGAGTTATAAGTTTAACGTGTATGTAGACGTGTATGTAGATGCCACAGACACACACAAGTGTGTCTGTGGCATCGTAGCATCGTAACTGATGAACCGATTTTGATATAGTTTTTTTTTATTAGAAAGGTGACTTAATCAAGAGTGTTCTTAGCAAGGTTTGATGAAGATCCGTATAGCTACTTAAGAGTTATGAGCCCTGTAAGTACACTCGGCGTCAAAAAGGTGGCCCGATTTTGTCGGGTTTTTAGGGTTCCGTACCTCAAATGAAAAAAACGGAACCCTTATAGGATCACTTTGTTGTCCGTCCGTCTGTCTGTCTGTATGTGTGTCTGTCAAGGCCCTTTTTCTCAGGAACGCGTGGAGGTATCAAGTTGAAATTCATATCAAATACTTAGGTCTGCAATCCCTTGGATCAGTGAAAAAATCGAACATCTAAGTCAACGCAATCAAAAGATACGGCCGTTTATGCCGCATATTGAAGGGAATCTTAAGGGAATCAAAACCTATAGGGTACTTTCGGTTGACTTAGAACCATGAAATTTGGCAAGAAGCAATGTCTTATAGCACAAGTTAAGGAAAAAATCCGAAAACCGTTAATATGTAGTTACATCTGATAAAAAATATGACCAGTATAAACTGACACTCACCAAGTACGAAAGTGCATACTTATTGCGTGTCACTTTATACTGGACATTGATTATATTGTATTCCCGTGATTTACGAACTATCTACATGCCTGCCTACAAGTTTGTGCGGAACCCTCGGTGCGCGAGTCCGACTCGCACTTGACCGGCTTTTCTCTATTTATGTTAAAGTGAATGATGGACATTAAATGCCAAGACAACCTATCCACGATCAAGCCAGCCGAAACTCGTCAGTGGTGGACAAAAGCACCCCCTACCTAAACCCATAAAGTTCTCCTCGACGACCAGTCCAGTGCTACTCGTAACAATAAAGCCTGGGCCACACCGGATGCGTTGCGTAGACGTGCACGTGCGCGTTCGCGATTCCACTGCATTGTATAGCTGCATCCTCATGTGAGGATTCATACTATACAACGCAGTGGAACGCGAACGCGCACGTGCACGTCTACGCAACGCATCCGGTGTGGCCCAGGCATAAGGTAACCAATAGTTTCCCTGACATGCCCGGATCTTTCGCCCTCTTCCTGTCAGGGAATGGTCAGGATTTTATTTATTTATTCAGGAGTTTATTTTTATGCAAACGAATATACAGGCCAGCTGATGGAGAGTGGTGGAGGTGTCAGAAGATGGTAACGGTGGGTGAGGTGGTGGCAGCTTTCCGGATGGATCCAGCAGTGCGATTCGCACTCGCGCACCGTATTTAAGTCCGTACTTCAAAAATATACCTTTTTATGCACTTTAATTCGTATGCAATAAAGTCTATTTTGAGTTGCCTAAGTTAAACACCATTTTTTTAAGTTTTTTAGTTATTTCTCACAATTTTTTAACACTTCGTTTTATTTTTCCCGTAAAATTATCTATAAATTAGGAATTTTTCAGATTTTTCTGTTAATAAACTTCGGAGATAGGGAACGGGAACATTTTTGATTATAAATTAACATATAAGTACGTCACGGAAAATTATAAAAAAAATAGTTTTGAAATGTGCAGATTGAGCCCTTTCATATGACACTTGCTATAATCAAATCACTTTCATGTTTCAACCCCCCATTCTAGACTTCTTTTCAATTATTTATAAAATTTATTTCTTTTTTTTTTTTCACTAAAAACAGATGCGGGCAAGCAAGTTATACTTACAACTAGGTATGCCAAATTTCAAGTTGATAGATTGTGTAGTTGCTGAGAAAAACTGCTGTGACATACAGACAGACAGACAGACAACGAAGTCTCACTATAAGGGGTTCTCTTTACCATTTTGGTACAGAACCTTACAAACAACACCACTAGATGTCAGGAGATAAACTGAAAAGTCAGAGCTTTTGTCAGGAAATGTCATTTATTGATCTGGTAACAGTGGCAACCCAATCCACGTCCAGCGTATGCCCCAGACGATTACCACATCGTCGGCCCACCTTGTGTCCACTGACTAATTTTTCCATATCAAAGTTACGAGTAAAACCACCTGGTTTCTTTAAGAACGTAAGAGTTCTCGAGTACCTAACTCGATGAAAGAGTTCAAAAATATTCTCTCGTCGCGAGAGATGGCCCATAATGTGAGAGAAGGGCGTCCTCACTGAGAGCATTCGCGTGTAAATCGTGTAATGAGCATTCGGCGTCGAATATTCGAGTGGTGTGGACGTTGAGCCGAGCGTACAAAGCTTACAAATAATTGAAATGTGACGTTCTCAATATAAAGGGACCTTATGGAGGAAGGCGCTCTTCTTATTCTTGTAACTATACGAAACGGTGTAACCGCCTGCCTCCATAAGGTCCCTTTATATTGAGGACGTCACAAATTATTGTTCGTTTACAGATGCTCGGGTAAGAATGCTCTCAGTGAGGACGCTCCTTTATAGAAATTGACCAATATCAACTATTGCAAACAATGTATTGGCAACACGAATAGTACGAATACCGATAATGGAGGATATTGCAGCGGCGGACCAACGAATTATAATCAAACATGCGATTGCGAGTCATTGCTGAAAATTTGCGGACGAAATAAAGGGCACGGAGGCACAAAGCAATCATAAACAAACTTCTAACTAACTACTTAAGTATTCCACCGAAGATATCCAAGTCTTTGTTATCGATTGATCCTGAGTGATATCCTATCAGGCGATCTCGGTGGACATCAATCCTACAGCGTGGGTCAAATCTTACAAGTCAAATTTGAATCGGTTCTTGCACGTTTATAAAAACTAGCCATTTAGTCGATTATTTGACATTATCAAAATCGTCTTCGGAGAGTAGGAAGCTAAAAGAAAATACCTTGCTTGTGTTAGCGTGCAGCCAAAATCAAAACGCATCAAATTCGAAGAAAGATGCCGTAACATTATGCATTGCATATTAATATGTTTCACCATTCATTTTGATCAATTTATGTATGATCAATGTGTATTATTTCTTGCACACCAATATATCGATTCCCTGATCGATTTATAAACGGCTTGCGTAAAATCGAGGCTCGAGTTAGGCCGCAACTCCCTTTAAGTCAATCGAATTACTCGCGGTAGTTCCTTTGGATGTTCCTTCGAAGGAACAATTGCGATTTATTTTTCGCACTAGTTCCTTCACAAGAGATGAAGGAAGTACTGCGCCATTTTTTTTTCGCCTTAGTGCCTATGCAAAAACTGAAGGTACTAGCCTCCTGAGGCCTACGTCAAAATTTCGCTATTTCGAAACAGAATCTTATGTCAGTCAACAAAAGATGAGTCATTTTGACAATTGTCCTATATGTAGGACGTTGAGCCTCAGGAGGCTAGGTACTTTGACATTTCCTTCGCCTTTACAAGAGCAGGGACAACCGAGACCTGAGGGCTTATTGCATAACGATCGCTTTCATTTTTGACAGTTGAAGGCAAGTCTGCCTACAAAATGAAAACAATTGTTCCACTTTCAAGTCGATCGCGATCGCGAGTACGTTAGGCAATAAGCCTGCTGTTTTTCGCATTAGTTCCTTTGCAAGAAATGAAGGCAAAGGAACTACCGCGAGTAATCCGGTCAATCAAATTATACCCGAAAGCGCTCGTTGACTATGAATATCCTAATAGGTTCAAACGTCACCGTACTAAAGATGCAACTATTAGATCGATTTTAGATGTTTCATTTTTAACCCCCAACGCAAAACAAAGGGGTGTTATAAGTTTAACGTGTGTAGGTATCTGTGTATCTGTGAATCTGTTTGTGGCATCGTAGCTTCCAAACGGAAGGACCGATTTTGATTTAGTTTTTTGTCTAGAGACGATCTAGAATGTTCTTAGCTAAGTTTGGTGTAAATACGTAAGGCCATTTAAGAGTTATGCGCCCTGACAGTAGTGTCCCGATTTTATCGAGGGTGTTTATCTAGTAAATGTGACGTTCTCAATATAAAGGGACCTTATGGAGGAAGGCAGTTACGCTCTTCTTATCCTTGTAACTATACGAATACTATGGTAACAGTTCTAAAAACGGCGTAACTGCCTGCCTCCATAAGGTCCCTTTATATTGAGAACGTCACAAATAGTAATGACTTTGAGTTAACTTTTGAATTGTTGTATGACATGTGTTAACCTCACTGCCTCGCCGCATTGGCTTGTGATACGGTCAACTGCGCGTAGCCTTGCCGAAGTAAGACAATCACCGGTGTCTGTTCTGTGTATACCGAATGATCTATATATATGCAGACGACCTCCAAATACACATTTCTTTTAAAGCAGAAAACACTGATCTAGCCGTGAGGAAACTAAATTCGGATCTTAATCGCGTAGCTAACTGGTGTGACCAAAACAACCTGGTCTTAAACCCCTCGAAGTCGAAGTATTTGTTATTAGGTACAACTAACCAAATAAACAACATAAGCGCCTTAAGTCCCCGAGTATGCATAAATGGTGAATCTCTTGAGCGGGTATCGGAGGCTCGTAACCTAGGTGTTCTCTTGGATGGTAAGCTACACTCCGAAGGACATCTGCTGGAAACCATGCGAAGTTGCTTTTATAGACTCAAGGTTTTGTATCGAATCCGCGAATGTTTGAGTGTTGACATGCGTGTAAAGCTGTGCGATTCACTAGTTCTCTCAAAATTGAATTACGCTGATACAGTGTATGGAAGCTGTCTCCTGGCACGATCTCGCAAGCTAATACAGCGCATACAAAACGCTTGCGCACGTTTCTGCTTTCCGATCCCTCGCCATTCTCATGTTACTCCTTTTTTAAATAAATTCGGGCTGATTAACATGGCTGCTCGCCGTAAACTGCACTTCGCTTCCTTGCTTTTTGGTATAATAAAACACAAAAGGCCTCCCTACCTTTTTGAAAAGCTGAAATTTTCACAGCGTGGAGTGAGGTTAGCGACGCGTCTTTTATGCCCTCGGCACCGCACGATAGCATTTCGTGGCAGCTTCCGTTTCGCTGCTACGGAATGCTGGAACGACCTGCCACCACCGATAAGGAACACTAATTGTATAGCAACCTTTAAATGTAAATTAAAGAAAATGCTCCTTATTTCACAGAAAAACGTCACGTAAGCACTCGTGCGGTGCCCGCCTTTTTCGTACTCTAGTATAATTTAAGTAACTCAAGTTTAGCGTAAGTAACTTGTCAGATCTGAACTGCCTGCTCCATCGCGCTTCTAAGCCTAGCTTAACCACTGATACCCTACTGAAAATCAGCGTCACATGATTACCCAATCCTGTGACACATGCTGAGTAGTGACCATATTGGACACCACTACATAGATTATTAAGTAATTAGTCTTAATTATTTCTTACTGGTTTGTTGTTTCTTTTTGTACTGTTTAATTTTATCTTCCATCTGTTATTTCATGTAATCATATGGTACGTGTGTCCAAATAAATCATTCTTATTCTTATTAACATTATATTTATCTATTAACAACTTGGCCAGGCAGTACGGAGGTTAGAACTGCAGTCGAACCTTTCAAATCAAGGTAGACACGCCGTCACCATCGCAACTATCGCAATAGTCCGCCGTCCCAGGCCTAAAAATGTGTATCATATAACTAGCCTTGGAGACATGTATAGTGCCGGAGACCTATACCTACAGAAGCCCAATATCCATTTCTTACGCGTCAAGTAGGAAGCTCTTGGAAGTTATGGGGTCCGAAAAAACCGAAAATTTGCAAAAAAAATGTATCATATTACTAAGTTACGACAGTACTATCACGTGATACCCGGTACCACCAATAACCCAAAAAACCATTTCTTACGAAGTTTTCAGGAAGCCAAGTGCGAAATCAGAAGGGTCAAAGTTTTGATTTTTTGCAAAAAAATGTATCATATTACTAAGTCACGAGAGTACTATCCGGAGTTAGAGGAGGATCTAAATAAATAGAAAAACCATTTCTTACGGCGGTGCTAGGAAGCTTTCTTGAAAATCAGAAGCTTTTTGTTCAGTATGAACACCCATCGCCCAAGTCATTAATATTAAGTTATAGCCGTATAAATTCAAGTTCGCGGGTTGTTTCAGACTTATTAGGAATATTTTGATAAGATTATTACTATTTGAGTCTTTAAACAATGAAAATCGATTGAAAATTTAGAAAATTGAAATGTTTTTGGTCAGTAACAACCCTATCCAAAATAATGAGAATGTACATGTATTAGACACACCCAATAAATTAAATTTAATGAAAGAGGTTAATAAACAACATATTTATTTATGTTTAATAAAAAAAGTAAACGAGATTTAATAATTACAAAGTAAACGAACTTACCTCAAGGGAAGTTATATTCTAATTGTGTGAGCTGCACTGCAGTCTCGAAGTCTTAAATATAAGAAACAAACAACGTAACGAAAACTGATAACTACCTAAAAGAAGAAAAATAAAATGTTAAAGTGACCCATTTTATAACGTATGAAATATATTTATTTCACCAGTGTTCCACTTTGTTATGAAATACACCTACTTTAAATTCTTATAATTTATTTTCTTATCATAATATAAATAAATAATAAATAAACATCAAGGGACAATCTCACACAAATTGACCTAGTCCCAAACTAAGCTCTAGGCTTGTACTATGGGTACTAGACAACGATAAACATACTTATATAGAGAAATACATACTTAAATATATAGAAAACATCCATGCCTCAGGAACAAATACTCGTGCTCATCACACAAATATTTGTCCATACCGGGATTCGAACCCAGGACCGCTAGCTTCGTAGGCAGGGTCACTACCAACTAGGCTAACTGCGCCGTGCCTTATATGTGCCTTAAATTTTGGCTTACTAATTGTTCAATGTAGGTATCACCATATTCACAATGCACAAACCGGCAACAGTAACTAAACTGACAGACAGCGTTATAATCAGTCTTATTACCAATCTTAGTATCAATTTTTTATTACCACAAAACAATCATAAAAGAGGTGCTAATTCCCAACAGAAACTGCATAATATTAAGTAAATCCTGTCCTATCAGCCTAGAATTAACACGTTAATCAGTATTCTATTGTCATATGTAATTGTCAGAAATAGCTGTTACCGTTAAACGTAACATCACTTTCAACATATTTTACTCTGAACATACCTATTAATACGAGTAAATAGGCCCTTAATAAATTACTTAATGCGAGGTTCATATCCAGCTTTTCTTTCAACTACTGCAAGACTACTCGAGGCAAAACATGGCAGAGGTATGGTGATGTTATTTAAAAAAATGTGATAATACCCGTTTAAACAACTACAGACCCATCCCTTCTAACCCATATCTATAAGCTGTTTTAATTTGTCATTTCGAACTGTTTCGCATGCAAGTTTGTTGACTTCCAGGTTTCAATACCATAGACAATATCCATACGACGCGGCAGATTTTACAGAAGACGAAAGAATATAACCAGCCATTATGCTTAGCGTTTGTGAACTATGTGAAAACCTTGATGCAATCGGGACATGGGGTATACTGCAATCTCTCTGGCGGTACCAAATATGACGTTTCACTGGTAAAGGTACCTTATGGCGGTGGCCACACCACGTACCTTCACCTGCGAAACGTCACAAATTGACTATTGGGACATTAAAGTGTTGAAGTGTTTGTAAGAAAATGCCACCATGCCAATTGCCAGTCCGTCTTCTTAACCTCTTCTTACAATGCAATGTGGCCAGCTCACTGTCAATTGAGATTTGAAATTCACTGAGTTTTGTAGCCAACTTTGGTTATTCTGTGGATCTCCTCATTTCTGATTCGATCTTGCAGAGATACTCCCAGCATAGCCCTTTCTATGACCTTGAGCCTTCTTATGAGACCCATTGTAAAGGACCACGTCTTTGCTTCGAGTGTTTTGTAAGTCATCACTGGCAGTACACACTGGTCAAAGACTTTTGATTTAATTTGAGAATCTACGGTAATTGGGACGAGAAGATGCTGCGTAGGAAGGTACCGAACGCTGCCCAGCCGAGTTGGATATGACGGTTGACCTCTTTCTAAAATAAATATTATCATCAACAACTTCGAGTGCAGAGTTCCGAACTTACGGAGGAATGGGTACAACACGGAAGTTAGACATGATTTTTATTTTTTCCGTATTTACTTGTAGAAGAGAGGCTAATAGAGAGATCTCTTTCCAGGCGGATGTCGTGCCTGGGGAGCGAAGTCCATTACCGCGTTGTAGAACATTAGTTAAGCTGTTTGTCGCTGGTAACGCTGCCCTTACATAGTCGCCTTAGTTGTCTTCTACTTGCTGCGTGCTGTAGCTAAGTGTCGCTTGTCACTACACCAGTCCCCCTTTGAGACCGGTGGTTGATAGTGGTGACGTGCATTCTGTGCGTAGAATGGCCGCTTGCAAGTGCCAGTTGATGTCTCCAGAAGTGCTCAGAGCCGCGTTGGCGAGCGTAGCAGAAGAAGAGGAGTGAAGTGCAGTATACAGTGAATCGTATAGGGTAGACGCAGTGAGTCGCGCTGAGACGCAGTGAGTCGCGCTTACACGCAGTGAGTCGCGTCGAGGTACGCAGTGAGTTGCGTTAAGACGCAGTGAGTCGCGTCGTGATACGCAGTGAGTCTCGTAGTGTAACGCAGTCGCGTTGTCGAGTGAGAGTTGTATGCACACTGTAGACATCAGGCATAGATATAAGACAGTATGCTAGTGGTGCACAGTGCGGGTTATCTGGCTTGCTTTAAAACTGCGTCGTGGTCTTTGAAGGTCATCAAGGTTGCGTAATTTGTCCATTGTCGGGGTCACCAATGTAGATGTAATCTATCTGTTTAGTTTTAAAGTATCTCCTAAGTGCCATACGATAAATAAATAATCACGTCGGGGCCATCAATGTAGAAGAGAGGCTAATAGAGAGATCTCTTTCTAGGCGGGTGTTTTGCCTGGGGATCGAAGTCCATTAGGATGAAGTTGAAAGTTGTATATATGCAACTTGACTAGGACAACTTCGATACTGCGTTGTTGAACATTCATTAAGCTGTTTGTCGCTGGTGGCGCTGCCCGAACTTAGTCGCCTTAGTTGTATTCTACTTGCTGCGTGCTGTAGCTAGATGTCGTATTTTGAGACCCACTTGTTGACAAACTAATGAGGCCATCAAGCATTGTATCCAGAACCAGAGATCCTCCAGGAGCTCAGCCATGGCTACAATATCGTCGGCAAATCGAAGGTGCACTCACCAGGTAGTCGCCGTCGATATGTATGCCAAGTAAGTAAGCTTGAACCTTTTCAAGCTTACTTACTTTACGCAGCACTGAACAGATTTAACACCTTACTGTCTCACTCCTCGTTGCAGATGTATAGGTTCTAGTTTTGGTTAAGAACACGGACATGTACCAATGCAAACAGCATGTACCAATAGTCAATTTGATACCGCCAGAGAGATTGCAGTATAGCCCATGTCTCGATTGCATATAAAGGCTTTCTCATAGTCCACAAATGCTAAGTATAATGGCTGGTTATACTCTTCCGTCTTCTGTATAACCTGCCGTATGTTTTACCGTTGCTACTGTGCTGTTGTATGTTTTACCGTTTTTTACGATATAACAAAAATAAAAATACGTTAAAAAAAACGTTTCTTGTATGGGGACCCCCTTTATTATTTCACTTTATTTTTATATTTTTATTTGTTAGTAAATCCGCCGTAATAACACATATTCTGAAAAAAAAAACAACCCGCTATCTATTACGTTTCAAAAGATAAAGCTCTTTATATGGACATACAGACAGACAGTATAGACAGACAGACGGACGGACGGACAGCGTAGGCATATTAACAGGATCCGGTTGGGCGTCCTTCGAGTACGGAACCGTAAAAATTGATACGTAAGACTGGATGATGTGCTTGGGTGCGTCTAATACATGTAGGTACTTCTCATTCCTCTGCATTGGGTTCTTACTGACCAAAAACATTGAAATTTTCTAAATTTTCAAGTGATTTTCAATGTTTATAGACTCAAATAGTAATATTCTTATCAAAATATTCCTAATAACACTGAAACAACCCGCGAACTTGAATTTATACGGCTATAACTTAATATTAATGACTTGGGCGATGGGTGTTCATACTGAACAAAAAGCTTCTGATTTTCAAGAAAGCTTCCTAGCACCGCCGTAAGAAATAGTTTTTCTATTTATTTAGATCCTCCTTTAACTCCGGATAGTACTCTCGTGACTTAGTAATATGATACATTTTTTTGCAAAAAATCAAAACTTTGACCCTTCTGATTTCGCACTTGGCTTCCTGAAAACTTCGTAAGAAATGGTTTTTTGGGTTATTGGTGGTACCGGGTATCACGTGATAGTACTGTCGTAACTTAGTAATATGATACATTTTTTTACAAATTTTCAGTTTTTTCGGACCCCATAACTTCCAAGAGCTTCCTAGTTGACGCGTAAGAAATGGATATTGGGCTTCTGTAGGTATAGGTCTACGGCACTATACATGTCGCCAAGGCTAGTTATATGATACACATTTTTAGGCCTGGGACGGCGGACTACAAGGCTATAGAATAAAGGGGTGATTGTTGGGGCGTTTCAACCGCCTCATTACCCTTTTCAATATATTGACGAAATCAATGACACTTACCAGCAACTTCTGATGTAACAGAAGCAGAACTGGGGGTAGTTTCTATTAGCATCAGAAGTTGCTGGTAGGTGTCATTGATTTGGTCAATATAATTGAAAACGGCAATTAGATATAGAGGCAAACCCAAAGGCATTAGATATAGAGGTATAATAATACGAACAAAATATACATTTAGTTGTTTTTCGAATACAAATCCAATTTAATTTGGTCTGAAGATTCTTAGATTATAAGAACATCAAAAATATTTTCCTGAAGATTATTTTTGTACATTATATTTGTAGGATATTTTGATTTCTGTTCGTCAAGTGATCAAGTCTCTCTGATGACTCTAACTACA
The DNA here is from genome assembly GCA_963241965.1 of Tortrix viridana. Taxonomy (NCBI): domain Eukaryota; kingdom Metazoa; phylum Arthropoda; class Insecta; order Lepidoptera; family Tortricidae; genus Tortrix; species Tortrix viridana. Next base: position 5,348,858 of record OY725198.1, on the reverse strand, counting down.
GCTAACATCTGCTTCATACATCAACACGTTGTAAAAACGGAGAGGAACGCTGTTGCGAAAATACTAACCCGAGGGAAAAGGCTACTGGAAAACCCCCTTGTCTGCAGACCACTTTTATAAGCAACGCTTTGACCTCCCCCTTGTTACGTAAATATTTGACATGACATACAAATATTCAGTTTAAAATCTTCCCAGATTTTCGATAAAAACCACAGACTTTAAACAAATTAGTCGGTACCTAAGTAAATATACTTGAAATTAGAATATAGTAAAATTATTGTTTACACTGCCTGTTGATCGTTTGCTGACGTAATCTCAATTCAAACCCCCCCTCCAAGTAAGTAAGAGGAACACCCCCTCGCCTTTGGGCTTACGTTATACCTACGTGAATAACGCCATTATCAATTTGTGATCTTTTGAGTTGACGGCTGGTAAGAATTCGCGAGGCGCGTGGTGCGACTCCTTGCCGCGGACAGTCGCGCCCCCTGACCCCGCGACCCGCGACCCGCGATAACGCGGCAATGTCGCGCCAATGTCGTGCCGACCTCTGTGTAACCGGTCATCCCACGGAAACTGCGCTACGACTAGCTATAATAATTATAAACGCCATCTCCCTTTTAGACTAGACCAAAGGCCAGGATATAGAGAAACTTTGGACAAAATGGTGAACGTTTTCTATGAAAAACCTTACAATTTTGTAAGGCTTCGCACGGGTAGCAGGCCCGAACATATACACACGCACCTAACCCTTAATTAATTATACACCTAAACCTTCCTCATGAAAGTCATGAATCACTCCATCCATTGGCGAAAGCCGTATGAAAATCCGTCTACTAGTTTTTGATTTTATCGCATTCAGACAGACAAATATGTAGTAATTGTAGTACACTTGTAAAGTTTTATGGAATAGGGGAGTGGTGGTGCGTGGGCTTTGAGGCATTTTTGCAACTAATGTATTTTTGAGCCCTAACTTGATCTTTAATCTTGTGATTGAAAATGTATGTCAACCGTGAGGACCAAGATGGAAGAAGATTAATAGATCATAAAGGACTAAGTGTGTTTAGTGTGCAAGATATTTTATACTTATTTTTTAAGTTATTGAAGTACTACTTCTATTTATAATATTATTATCAGTGTTCCTATTTCTTATCAAATTAAATCAGCTGCGGTCTTTAATTGGCACAAATACGAGTAAGCAGGAAATGCAAACCAACATTGATTGCGTAAGAATAAAAGATTTATATTCAGTAAGTAGACTGCACAAGCACTTTTACACGTCAAAATCTACCAGCGCTTTCCAAGAGGATACCACAGCTTTTTGTTCAATAAAACTTATAACAATGATACTACTTATTCTAGCATTATATAAAACTGTGAAAATAATATAAAATATCTGCGTAGTTCTGTAGGAAAAGGAAAGGAAAGTACATCCATCACCACCAATTCAATACCATTATTAGTTATGTATCGTGTCTTTGTAAATAATCAGCCATGGTAATTAAGCTTACCTTAATAAGTCGAGATAAGTGAAGTGTTTAAAGAAACTATTAAGTTTTTTCACTAACTCTATCTGTATTATCCGCACATAAATTGCGCCTGTTGAAATAGACTAAGTGGGCCCTGCAACACAGGAAATCCTAGCGCAGGACCCAAAACCTTGTTATACCTTAATTTAAGTTTTTCTGAATAAATAATTTTCATTTTCATTTTTCATTTTCACCTTTTTTAGGGTTCAGTACCCGAAGGGTAGAAATTTCAATATCATTCCAATTTCCAAATGGATAGTAATTTTATAAAATCAAAATTTACAAAGCTTTTAGAATATCTTGGGAAGAATTACATGTCTGTGCCCAGCAAGTGATGGTGGTTGATAGTAGGTATAATTGAGTAAGTGAAATTAGGAAAAACCGAAAATAGGCTAGCCAACTAACTCAAACAGAATGCTGAGTGACATACCTCATCATGTCATAAGAATTACGTCAGCTAAAACTAGCCTTGGTTTTGCACACCGTACAATGCAACACTTGGCTCTCCTATTTGAGCAACGTACAAAGATATTTTTTTTTACAAAACAGGAAATCATAAACTCAGGAGACAGCTATCGATTCAAACGTAAGAACATCACAGATACCGTATCTTTAACCAGAAATCAGCAACCGATACAAAGTAATCCTCAAATAATCTGCTAAATGACAAATCTGCATTCAAATATTTACGTCATATAGATTAAACCAAATAGTAAACATATCTACACTTTGATTAGAATTAACCTAAAAATAATGTTTTGTAACTTACAGTTACGCGCCGGCTCGTTGCGGAGACACACACTCACGTAATTAAGTAAGAAAATTAATTATGAAAGTCTCAGAATATATCGTAGTTCAGAGGAGAAACTATTTATTTGCACCGTAGTACAAGATTTTAAGTTTGCGGAAGAAACGTCTCTCTCACCACAGATTAAAATAAGTCAATGACGTCTCATATTATATATTGTCAATTTTTTAATCAAGGCACCAGCAAAGACACTCTCTCATACTGCCTCTGCTGTCACGCTCTAACATAAATACAACTACAAACACTTCTTAGAGTAGTATTTTTTTATCTAAAACTAGTAAACTATGATACCAATCCACTAGAGCTAGACTAATCAACATCTCACGACACAAACTAGGCGGCGGCGAGCTCATGGAACATAAAAAACCGGGCAAGTGCGAGTCGGACCCGCGCACTGAGGGTTCCGTACACATTTGGCTGGTTTTTAGTATTTGTTGTTATTTTATAGGGTTTGTTCTATAATCATACCAAATTTGACGCTTGTATGTTACAAAAAACTTCTAATTAATTAACACGTATTCTGAAAAAAAAAAAAAACAGCCCGCTATCTATTACGGTTCAAAAGATACAGCTCTTTATAGTTAGGACAGACAGGCAGACAGACTGACTGACGGACGGACAGCGTAGGCATATTAATAGGGTCCCGTTGGGCACCCTTCGGGTACGGAACCCTAAAAAAGCAGCTTTTGAGGAATTTACTGCAAAGTATATATTGCGTTGCGAAATTAAAAATTTTTGAACGGAATATATGATGGAATGCAAGAAAGTAAGATGTAAGTTTCATTTTTGTAGCTATTACTTTGTCAATAAATTAGTGTTTCGTGTTTGTGCTGCCATCCAGTGTCGAGTAGTAGAACATTTTAGCTCCTTTGAAAACTGAGTTCTTCAAGTTCTATAATTGTTTACAAGATGGCGTTAATCAAAGACTGTTTCACAAGCTACTAATTACTAAGCTCAAACTATAAGCAACGGACTTTAGATACCTACCATATCGGCGAAAAAAATAGTATTGTTTATTACTTACTCAATTATACTTATCTTTGTTACCATACCTAGAGAGAAATTAAAAAAGAAGCAGTAAAGAAAGTATTTTTCCTTTCATCCTCCTTTGTACATTTTTATTATATCTTCCATGGTTTGACATACTAAAACTGTCAGCTGTCTAAAAAAAGAGCATGAATCTAAATCAATTGAAATAAATATCGTTATTCACTATTGTATTCACAGATTATAAGGGTAATTGTATTAGCCGCAAGGAGAGTAATGTTTTTAAATACATAATACCAGACATTCGACCCAGTAGTATCCTACATTATTTTCATTCGTGATACCGGTTGTCGTTGCATCGAATACCTAAAATGCCGGTGTTGATCAAGAAGGGCTTGACTCGGCTCGTAAGGACGAGACGGCTCCTGCCTCTTTTCAAGTATGGTGACGTCCACCACGTGCCCGCGTCGCAGCCGGAACCAGTGTCGCCAGGTACTCAAAGTAAATCTCCTTTCACAATTTCAGGGTATCCGACTACTTTACAGGCTGTCCCGCGATAAAGTGCACAAACGAAGTGTAAGTCGAAGACAATGTGTGACAATTAAACACTTTTAAAAGGTGTAACTTGAGTTTTATACATTAATAATAATATTTTACAAAGTTTTTGCTTCAACACATCTGACGGTCAATAGTTGAATCCCGCCATTTTTATATCAATTAAAAAGCTAAAGTTCCCGCGTGACGAATCTCTGCGCGCGCAGCACTGCCGTCTGTCAGCCAGTGTTACAGCGGCGTTTTTGGCGTGGATGTAAACACTGGCTGAACCTCGCGGCCAGAGTCTCAGCTCCGTGATACGTTATTGGCCATCGTCAACAGCGGCGCCAAAATAAGAGTGAAACTACATGTGATTTTATCACGGATTTTTTTCTTTTTTTTTAATTTTGCATAGAGTTTACAATAATTATTATTGTAAGCCCTATACAAAAAACGGTGTTATAAGTTTAACGTGTGTAAGTAGGTATTCAGTATTTGGTAGGGAACCCTAAAAAGAGTCTGAAACATGTCGGTATATATTTACTATCCTGAGTAAGTCGTTGTTTTTTGTCAAATGATAATTTTAAATTTAGTATTTATAACTTATTAACTTTTGCCGCGGTATCGTCCGCGTAGTACTTATTATATGTCCTATAATAATGTCCTAATCGCTACAGGATTAGCTTTGAAAGCGTAACAAACCACCAGACACACATGTACATTTACAACATTAATATATAAGTAGGCATTAGAACGTTTACCTCAATGGTTACCTGTGGCTCGTATTCTGTCTAACAGATGTCGCGGCGGACGTCGACGAGCCGAGTTGGTGCGAGAGGCTGTCGCCGACGGTGAAGTTCCAGTCCCTGCCGCCCTCGCGCACCCTCTTCAGCATCTAACCCCCGGCCACACAGGCTGCAGTTCGCATATCCGCGATGTCATACACGCCACAAAAAACGGTATTTATTTTCGTATCCAAATGTTGTAATAAATATTCACCCAATATAAAGTATAAAACTATTTTATACTAAAAATATATTATCTTAAAATTTGCCCATACGGAGACATTCGACCCAGTAGTATCTTTTATATTATAATTATAACTAATTAATTACCTCTTACTTACACCCTTAGCTGTTTAATGTGCAGGTTTTCTCACGATGCGTTCCTATTTTTTTAATAGCCTGTTTGGGTGTCCCACTGCAGGGCCAAGGCCTTTCCTTTTGATCTCCACGAGTCCCTATTTAGTGCTTCTTCTTATTTATTAATATTTTTTTTACCGTGGGGATTTTAGAAATCTTTATTTAAGTTTGAAACTTAAATTTTCAAACTTCACCTATTATTGTTTGTGCGTTGAAATATCCTTGAATTACACCAGGACCAGGATAAAATATAGCCTGTGCAGTAATGTAGGTCTGGAAAAACGTAGCTCCCGATCAATTTTTTTTTTTTTATTGCATTAGTTGTACCAGAGATTACTACCAATGCCGGACTGGCTATATAGTCGAGGCGGCGCTTGCCGGCCGGGCTGGCTATATAGTCGAGGCGGCGCTTGCCGGTCGGGCTCGCGCAGGCCCGAAGGCTTACTCGTACAACCTACATGTAAAATAGTTCATTCTAGCTTAGAAAAAAAAATGCCGCCCGTGCCCTTCAGGCCCAGTCCAACCTGATGGCTACAGACAAACAAACTTATAAACTAACACGATTATCACACATTCTTACTTGCACTATTAAACGAGACTTAATTGCGTACAAAATTTGCCTCGACGTTTCGACTGTGTTTCAACGCTCTTCTCGTGACCACGGCCCATTATAAATATAGCTAAAGCAAAGCAGTAAAGAAACTACGAACAAGCGTTCGAAACGTCGCACTCACACAGACGCACGTTTCAACGAGACCCCTAAGCGGACATGACAGTGCTGTCAGTGGCGAGTGACGCGTGGAGACGAATGGTTGAAACGTGCGTCTGTGTGAGTGCGACGTTTCCAACGTTTGTTCGTAGTTTCTTTTAATACAAACAACTTTATGTTATGTGGGACATATGTGAATCACCAGTTAGATCGAAAAATAAACAACAAAACAAGTATAACAATTTTCTTTACTTTCAGTAAACATTATACATAACAATAACAATTATACATATTTAAATCATTCCAATTGGATAACATCGTGGCATCTAGCATTCTAAAATTCGTCGTTTTCAAACGGATGGTACTTGTGTCCCGTGGAACTGGAAAAAAATGAAATATAGTCAAAGTCAAATATTTATTCAGTAAATTGGCCACATGCGGGCTCTTTTACACGTCAGTAATATAGAGTGAATCTACCAGCGCTTCGGACAAGACCATCATTGCGGAGAAGAAGCGCCGCAAGAAACTCCATATTAAAAACATATCCCGGGAACAGAACACGCACTGGCTAGTTTTTTAAATTAGTGAATGATTGGCCAAACAACGACCCAACGGCACCCAGGATGAAATACTTATAGCTTGTAAATAAAGTAAAAAATAATAGAGGCGCTACTATTATCCATACCCTTTTCCAGGCCGCACAAATCTAGACGGTTTAAAAATAATGCAATACCAAGTTATTTATATATTGGGAATTAATTTCAGCGCCAGTAAACTTTTCGCGTATATTCCATCAGATTTGAAACTTAATTTAATGTGTTAAGGTTGAAATTGTAACTAATCCTATGTGGTTAATATAGAGCCTCTGCTTGGAAAAGGGTAAAGTCAAAAACGCGGCAACTCTGCAGAGTTGCCCTCCGCCGGAGTTGGAGGCCTCCCAAAATACCAGATTCTCTTTATACTGTGTTCCTCTTTATTTCAGATTTCGAAAACATCAATACACCTTGTTCCTTTTAAAACCAAATTCCTTTAAGTAATACCAGAAAGAAAATATTACGTTTGCTATTTGGTGTTTAGCCATTATGGTGTTAAAGTATCGAGCGAAACGTCTGTCTTTCCATTGAGGCAGAGACGAGCGGAGCGGTGCGAAAAGGACCAATCAGATTCCTCTAGTTTCTGTGTGCTATGCGTTAGTGTGGGTACTGTACTGTACAAGGTGATTGGTCCTTTTCGCACCGCTCCGCTGGTCTCCGCCTCCATGGAAAGGCCTTAGATGTGGCTTGTTGTAATGTTTGAAGTTCCAAACCTAAACGTTTTCCAACAACTTGTGGCTTTACATTTACACGTGTGTCAGACTAGTCTGTCGAATTTTGGATATTTAAAACACTCACTCCGTGTTGGGTACGAAGCGGCCGTTGACATCGAAGGAGTCGATGAGGGCCATGTCCTTGGCGGTCAGCTGGAAGTCCAGCACGTCGAAGTTGCTGGCGATGCGCGCCTTCGTCACCGACTTGGGGATGACGATCACGCCGCGGTCGATCTGGTATCTAGAACGAGTGAGTACTAAGTAATGAAAGATGTCGTGTTCCGGCGGTTCCGGGGCGGCCTGCCAGCGAGCATGACTTCGAACGTTGCGACTCAACAGAGCCACGCTGTTTTGTCGCCAAAATAGTTTAAGATATTGTTATACATATATGTATTTTAGTCAGTAAGGTATTTATCTATGGGCCTTGTTGCCTGAAAATAAATAAATAAATAAATAAATAAATAAATGCTATTTTTCCCATTGCATTGAATGTATACCATGTGAAAATATATCAAATATTTTTATATCCAACAGAACACAGAACATGGGAAGGGGTCCCGTGCTTCTATTATACCTATACCTGGCGGGATGAACGGAACCTCGGGGTCACGCGCAGCTCTCGCTTGCTCCTTCTCCCACTATAGTTTATCTGTTTCACTCGTGAACTGACCAACGGCGTTGCGTTATACTCATTAACAGTTAACTTTTTAATTCGACGAAGTATCAACCAACAAACTTAAGTGGCGTCGCGGTTTATAACTCGATCACGTACCTGATCAGGATCTGCGCCGGCGTCTTCCCCAGGCGGCGCGCGACGGCCTGCAGCTTGGGGTCGTCCATGAGCTGCGGCTCGCCGGGCTGCGCCCACGGCCGGTCGGGCGAGCCCAGCGGCGAGTACGCCGTCAGCTTGATGCCGCGCGCCTCGCAGAACGCCTTCAGCCGCGACTGGTTCAGGTACGGGTGGCACTCCACCTGGGAACAATAGTATATTCTTGCAGAGGCGAGAAGATACGCGTGATGAAAAAAACCGCATCAAAATGTCTGTGTTGAGTAGTTTAAAAGAACTAAACGGACAAATAGAGAGACAGCAAAATTATTTTCGTCTTTCGTACGTTTTATGCCTGGAAAGGACGGCAATCTTCTTTGAATGCTTAACTAGTGTGGTTGATTACCTAATGTGGGTAGTAACCAAGTGCTGAAGGTTATCTGCTGCAATGAGGATGGTAACCCGTTCACGGTTACCTATTGTGGATGGCAACTCGTTGACCTTGTTGTAGTCGGTTATCTGCCATGGATGGTAACCGCACCCGGGTAGCCTGGCGTGCACGCTCACCTGGTTGGTGACCGGCGTGATCTTGGCGACCTCCAGCAAGCGCGCCACCTGCTTGCTGTTGAAGTTGCTGATTCCGATGCTGCGCACGAGACCCTCGGCCACCAGAGGCTCCAGCGCCTTCCATGTGTCCACATAGTCCACGTCGGTGTACTGGATCTTGCCGTCAGCACCCATCGGAAATAGTTCGTCACCCTCCTGAAAAAGAAACAAGGTTTTCTTCTTAGGAGACAAGAGGGAATATGCATGAATATTTTTAACTATTTTTCGAATAACCAAAAAAATTGCCAAGATATAGCCATTAAACATTTGTTTCTATCTCTTTCTAGCAAAACAGAATTGAACATGGAATTTATATAGCCGTAATGCACGCTAACGTGACGTGCAGTTAATGTCGGACCTCTCTGTCTAATTATAGTAGTTTTTAAATGCTTAGGTATATTACCTATTCGTATTTTTGGCCGATTTTAATTTTGATTTCACTTTTTGCCATCTCTTTTACGGTATTTTCATATTTGGTTAAGAATTCATTAAAAAAATTCATTCATATTTCCAATTAATATTTACCTACTTCAAAGCTAACTACCACCAGCTTAGCCTCGTCTACTTCACCTGCACCACTCTACTGGGTAACGGTTTTGAATAGCTACTACCTACTACCCATTTCTATGAGGTGACGGTGTGGTCTTACCTTGTACCCCATCGGCCAGTGCATGAGGTAGAGATCCAGGTACTGCAGGTTGAGGTTCTCCAGCGACTTCAGCAGCGCGCCGCGCACCAGAGCCGGCCGGTGGAACGTGTTCCACAGCTTGGACGTGATGAAAAGGTCCTCTCTGCAATAAGCAGTCAAAAGGTAAGGCCATTGAAAACATGATGGAATGTAAGATGGAGCGCGGAGAGATGTAACTCCATGGTCCATGGGAAACTGACCTTTTAACAACGCCTTCAGCGATCTTGGCGGTCAGCGCCGCGCCGACCTCCTTCTCGTTTTCGTACAGGTACGCGCAGTCAAAGTGCCGGTAGCCCGCGTCGACGGCGTCCTTCACCGCCTGCGTCACCTCGCCGGGCTTCGACTGGAAATAATAATAAATATCAGAGGACAATCTCACACAAATTGACCCAATCCCTAAGCTCTAGGCTTGTACTATGGGTATACCTACTAGACAAAAATAAACATAATAGATAAATACATATTAAATACATAGAAAACATCCAATGGCTCAGGAACAAATAATCGCGCTCATCACACTAATGTTTGTCCATATCAGGATTCAAACCCGAGAAGCTTCGTAGCAGGGTCACTACTACCAACCAGGTAGCCTGGTAGCGTCCTCGAAAGTAGTTAATTTTGCATACTTTTTTTAGGAATAACTTTATATTAAGAACTGTAATTTGAATAAACTCTCTGTAAAAGTTTTCGGTTTATTTTGTGTTTTAAGAAGACATGGCAATAGCTTGGAATGCAGTTCAACCATGTTATTCTGTTTTAACGCTTCGTCCTTCACGTCGAAGAAAACCGGAGAATTTACTCGTCCGTCAAGGTGTGTAAATTAAATGCGCATTCCACTGCCTGCACTTTCATTTAGTCGTCGGTTTCAAGCGCCTAAATGAAAGTGCAGGCAGCCAAATGTTATTTACAACACACCTTGACGGATGACACGTGTACCTATTACTAACTACCTATACCAAATTTCAGCTTTTGTGACACTTTTCTGAAAATAAGTGAGTGTGATACAGATAGACGGACATGACGAAACTATATGGGTTCCTAGTTTGACAAAGATTCTCCTGTTACGCACCAATTTGTTAACAGTTTTGTCACAGTATAAATATAGCTAAAGCAGACGCACGTGTCAACGAGACCCCTACGCGGACATGGCAGTGCTGTCAGTGGCGGGTGTCGCGTGAAGACGAATGTTTGAGACGTGCGTCTGGGCGGATTTCAGAAAGAATGTCACGGTTAAGAACCTAATAATAAAAAAAAGCTAACTTTTTCTATTACGTCACGAAAATTAACCATATAAGTGTATGACTAAATTTCGTTACGTAATGGAATAAAGTTAGCTTTTTTAATTAGGTTCTTAACTGCGACGTTTTGAACGTTTGTTCGTAGTTTTTTTATTGCTTTAGCTATATTTATACTGTGGTTTTGTTATCAGTTATTTGTCAGACTACAACGCAACACTAAACTAAGTAATAATAAGTAACCTTCAGAATTGTATCAGTTTGACTTTACGTTTCGTAAGTTCATGTCAATCTCATGTATGTATTAGGTAACTTAACTGTTGGTTTTCCTATAAATAAGTAAATAAATAAAATAACAACTCATGTGTGGGATTTTCTACTTTATAATATGAAATATAAAGCACGTCTCTGAATATTATTTTACTGCTCTATTTAGCGCACAATGTATGGGTATTGGGTACCCAGTACAATCTATATATACAGGGTGGAAAGTACGAATGCCACATGGAAGGCAACTACCTTAAATATTGGAAATAGCACATTCTGTGTAAAGGAGACTTTCCTTTATTTTTGAAAACTATAAACTCTGCATTTATGGATTTTTGAAAAATAGTCTGTCTCAACCGGGAATCGAACCGGTCAAATGCGGTAAAATAACATGCCGTATTTTATGATGCAGATCGAAAGGGTCTTTCATATTGATCGTTTATAACACATACCATGAATTAAATAAAGACCGTGAGAACTAATTAAAACACAAAAAAGAAAACAGTATTCATTTAATAAACTTACTAAACCTTGCTAACTTCGATTCGGCCAATTATTGTTCCTTTAAAAATACACTTTTAAAAACAAGCAGCTGCTCAGCTCATTAAAATGCAGCTCATTAAAATGTCCCATTTTTAATTATCTACCTATGCAAGCAACTATGATGACTAGTTACAATGTGTAAAGATAATTATTTATGCAATTTTCTTATCTAGCAAGTCAATCGTGTTGTACTAAAGAAGTGGCATTAGTAATCGCAACTAAACTGGTAGGTAACTGGTAAATATAAGTGTAGCTCATTTACTGCCGCACTCAGAGACGTCGATTAAGTTTCAAGTTTCATTAAAGTTGCTGCGTCTTATTCTATTGCTATAGCAAAGAAGGTGACAGCAGCTACTTTAATGAAACTTAAAACTTAATTGACGTCTCTGAGTGCGGCAGCTAAACATCTTTACTTTCCTTGCATGCCAGAGATTAGAATATCTTGTTTTTTCAGTATGCGTTAAATGTTTAGGTAATGACAATTCACAATACAAGTAATTCTTAATTTTCACGGTATTTATTTAATTCATGGAATGTATTGTAAACTATCGCTATGAAAGATCCTTTCGATTATCATATTAAAATACGGCATGTTATTTCTGTCATATTTGACCTGAGGGCTTATTGCCTAACGCACTCGCGATCGCGATCGACTTGAAAGTGACACAATTGCTTTCATTTTGTAGGCAGATTTGACTTCAACTGTCAAATATGAAAGCGATCGCGATCGCGAGTGCGTTAGGCAATAAGCCCTCTGTTCGATTTCCGGTTAAGTCAGACGATTTTTCAAAAATCCATAAATGCAGTATTTATTAATTTCTAAAATAAAAGTAAGTCTCCATTGCGTACATAAGCTATTTCCAATATTTAAGGCAGCTGCGGTACATTTCCCGTGGCGGGTGAATACAAAATTAAATGGTGATTGCCAATTCGGTTAATTTTTTTTTTTTTCAAATATTCCTTGAAGTCTGAGGAAGGTTCTTATGAAGAGAAAAATCGGTTATTTTAACTTTAAGGGGGGAAATGGGAGGGGGAACTTTAATGTAAGCGAAGCGAGGGAGAGTCGCTAGTTCCTTATACGAATTCCTTAAAAGTGGACCTCTTCCGCGTCCGTGAAGTTATATTATACGGCTAAAGAGTTTAAACTTTAAACATGCTCAGCCTGGAACTTGATGACGATGCAATAATACGCTACCAAAATGTGTTTTTTATTATTTTAAGTTATATTTTTATGTCGTCTGTAATAAAATAAGTTTATATCAAAAATGTAATTTCTGGGACAAACTTTTGTTGCCGACTGTACTTTTTTTGCTCAATTATCATCAGGTCCCGACGTGTACGTTAAGTACAGCAGAAATCTGGTTGTCGCCGTCCGACTTCATCAGATCTTAGACGTATTAAAATTTCAGCCTATCCCAGTACCGGGGACTGGCTTAAAGTCAGACCCGCACAAACTGACGAACACGGAGTTCATAAAAAGCTTATAACAAAATCCATACTATATTATAAATGCGAAAGTAACTCTGTCTGTCTGTAACGCTTTCACGGCTAAACCGCTGGACCGATTTCGATGTAATTTGGCATGGAGATAGAGACACGGCTACTTTTTATCCCGTAAATTTGGACAGGTCCCAACCCGGGATCCATATTGGGTTGCATACAGTTTTATGGTGTATTGTAGATAGGCATAACAGTTTGAGTCATAACGATCACTTCGCATAACTGTCAAGAGGCATAATGTGTTCGCATATTATTTTTAATCCTAATGTTTGAGAGCATAAATAACAATTGTCATACATTTATTGCGCATAAAAGTATTAAGCATAATTATCAATCGCCATATTAGATTTTCGCATAACGTTTTCACGTCATATTTATAAGACAAATATTTTTTATCCTTCGTATTACAAACATGACTACACCGCAGACGCTCGAAGACTGTCTGTATTGCGATGGGCTTCGAACAACATATTTTCAACAATATCGACAGCAGTACAACCAATAGGTACTATTTTGTGTTACAAAATGTGCCCACCCCAGGATGTTGGATTACCGATTCGAAATTCTAGGGTGCTCACTGACTGTACATTGGGCGTCGACTCGGCTTCATCGGCCATCGCATTTCATGGGGCCAGCCCCCCCTGAAAAGTAGCCCAGATACGCCAATGCCGACTACGGAAAAATTCATTGTTATCAGTTACCATCACTTAATATCACGTCGGCTCTCGTGCCATTTTCACCTGTCACAAAGTAATGCTACGGTACATTCTTCATTTATAAATCCTTTTCGGAATCTATGCGTTAACAGCTTTCATTTGACACCAACTCGACAAATTTGAGAAAAAATGTTTTCGCTAATAGTTTATCCATGTCAAATGCGCCATGATGGATTTAACTGCCTGAGATACAGGACCATCCTAGTTCAGGCAAATGTAATATTAATGTGAATTTCGTGTATACAAAAGCCCTATGTCATTGTTATCATTAAGTTTTTATCAATAAAGTTATTCTAGTTCTAGTTCTAGTTAATACGACGTCACATAGCCCTATGACATGCGGAACAGACTATTGTCAAACTATAATCTTCTATTTTATATATAAAACAAAGTCGGGTTAGTTACACCATTTATAACTCAAGAACGGCTCGACCGATTTTTATGAAATTTGGCACACAGATAGTTTATTATCTGGATTAACATAAAAAATATTTTTTTCCCGGAAAATTTATAGTTACCGAGCGATAAGCGAAAAATAACTACCTACTACGCGGATGGAGTCGCGGGGAACAGCTAGTGGAGACATATATGTGACGTTCTCAATATAAAGGGACCTTATGGAGGCAGGCGGTTAACCCGTTTTTAGAACTGTTACCATAGTATTCGTATAGTTACAAGAATAAGAAGCGCGTAACTACCTTCCTCCATAAGGTCCCTTTATATTGAGAACGTCACATATGAGCATAGTGTAGGAACTGGGAGGGCTTAACTTACAGGGCTAAAATCATAACCTTCTTTGTTTCGTCGTAGAAAGATAAAAAAATCTAACCTTCCACGTCCCCAAACCAAGCGCGGGAACAGTTTTCCCATTGTTGAAGGTGACAACCGGAACCTTCGCCATTTTGTTTCACACTGCTGGTCCGACAGGCTATAGAGCGAGCAGTAAAGTGCCGCTTATATAATTAGTGTCTTGATAACATTTTGACATTGTAATCATTATGTAATTTTACGTGTGTTTTGTTTTTATTATCGCTGGGAAAAAAATATTGACATAGTTGGAGTAGTTGGCAGGCTGAACTATGAATATTATTCATTTTATCTGCTTCCTAAAACGCTTATCACCGACACACTACTTCATTTGTGATTGTGACGTTCTCAATATAAAGGGACCTTATGGAGGCAGGCGGTTACGCCGTTTTTAGAACTGTTACCATAGTATTCGTATAGTTACAAGAATAAGAAGAGCGTAACTGCCTTCCTCCATAAGGTCCCTTTATATTGAGAACGTCACATTTGAGTATTTATGTCATAATACTCAAAGACTAGTTCAAACTAAGTTCTCTCTGGGGTCGCGATGTTTGAATCCCATCCCTGATTAAAGCTCACCGAACAGGTGATTAAGGTTCCGTACCCAAAGGGAGCCAACGGAACCCTATTAGGTACTATTGCCCGTCGGTCATCCGTCTGTCTGTCAGGGTGTCAGCGGGCTGTATGTCATTACCGTAACAAGTAGACGGTTGAAATTTTCACAGTATGTATTTTCTAATTGCTGCTATAGGTAACAACAAATATAAAAAAATGTATTTAAATTAGAATAATAACCAAGTAATTACCTTTATTGACGGATGTAATTAAATTACACAGTTATCTACTTTACAAATCTTTACTTTACATTGTGAACTTTTTTAAGCGCCTCTTTTGTTTCTTTTACGAAAGTATTTAAAAAGTACATAGTGTTAAATCTTGTACTCGTTCGGAACGCTTCGTGTGCGAGTCCGACTCGCGCTTGGCCGGTTCTAGAAGTTTCTATTTTTAATCTCGCTAGAGACTGAAGTTATCTCGCCTGTGATACCCTCCACAAATACGTGCCCCCACCCACTCGCGAGCGAGATCACCGCTGACTTAACTTAACCCTTAATTTGGCAAAAATAAAAAAAGTCGGCTATGTAGGAATCGACCAATCACATTGGTTGTAATCCTCATCTCGTCTCCGCTCCGCTTCAATGGAAACAGTCAAGCGGAGACGAGCGGTGCGGAGAGGAGCCGTGTAGGAATCGCCCAATCACATTGGTTGTAATCCACATCTCGTCTCCGCTCCGCTTCAATGGAAACAGTCAAGCGGAGGCGACTGTATCAAATTTGTATAGTACGCGACTCATCTCCGCTCGTCTCCGCTTCTATGGAAAGGCAGCCTTAGCATGTCTGGGAAATTAATACATCTATTCCATATTCTAACATAGGACTGAACGCTTAAGGTTTAAAATAAAAGTGTATCGTCCTGTACTTTAATTACCTTCTATCACTAGGCAATTTTATCCGGTATTGCTAGTGTTATGAGATAAATCGTTCAATAAGAGCCGGTGCACACTAGCGTTTTGACCGGGGGTCTAAGGGCTAAAAACGCTAGTGTGCGCAGGCTCTAAGCTAAGCTTGATATTTAATTACTCTAGCAAATTTTTATTCGTGCTGTTACTTTATGCATGTTAGGCTCGCTGATCGTTAGCTTACGTCAATCCTATACATTTTGTCAGTTTTCGAAAAGCGCTAAAGTTGGCGACCAGTGTGCACGCAAACAACAACACCCGCCGCACGCGCCGCCGTTCCGAATTTGCGGCCTAATATAAGCGTTTTTATGACTTTCTCCAAGTGTGTGTGCGTGATACTACAGCCCAAAAAGAGGTGTAATGTTTCAAGCTTCATGTATGTTTGTATATGTTTGTGAGATTATTTATTATAATATGCGAGCTTCATAAAATAAATGTGCGGTACCAGTGGCGGCTGAGGGTAGCGTAAGCTACTTAGGCCCTGCTGGGACGAGGACCGGCGGCGAATTCGTCAAAACTCCCGATAGGCGAAGTTACGGAGTGGGCTGCGGTAATGTTACGTACATTTATGCTGGCGACTGTACCCATAGTTACTGTTGATAAGGAAAAACTAACTAATAAAGCAATTAGTCCTAACAACCAATTAGTGTCCTAAAGGAGTTTGAAGTTGCTGCGTTCATTCGCGCGACGAGCAGCGTGCGCGCAACATGACCCTCATTCTTTGCGGGGCTTTGGTAAGTTCCATTGACTGCCTTTCCGCTGAGTGACTAACGGAGCGAAGAAGAGACAGAAATCGACCAATCGCATTGGATGAGATTTGAAATCCATATTTCGTCTCCGCGCTCCGCTTTATTTAATGGAGTCCCAGTAGCCTGGACGAGCGGGGCGGGCCTACCACTTTTGACAGCTCCGCTCCGTTTGTCTCCGCTCAGTGGAAAAACA